>NW_024121521.1:1158881-1547226 GCF_016745375.1 Pimephales promelas | reverse complement strand
AATGTAGAGAAGCATAAATAAGACGGTAATCACTTAAAGGACAGTTGTGTACATGACTCTTACTTGGTTATCACAATGGCCTTAATTTGTTTTAATCCTTCATGGATTTTACATAATCTAGATAATCTGGATGCACGTTCGGGTTATTAAACCAGATATATTAATCTCATCATGATTGTCTCAATTGCTAACCCTCATTCAGTATTAAATAGGGAATATTAATGGTCAGTCTTCAATTTTAGATTTGTGTCAGCAGCATTAGAGAGCGAGAAGAGTGTGTGAGGACGAATTCTCTTTCATTCAACGAGATTGTCATCAGATATACGTGCTTCGCAGTCGTGTACCATAGAAATGAATGTCATACAAGCTACCATTGTTTAGTCTTTACTTGTTTGATCTTTCAAGACATCCAGAAGAAACGGCCCCCCCTTGTGGTCTGAAAAAATAGTTAATCATGTCTACTTGTCTAATTGGGCTGCATTGTCAAGTCAAGCCACTTTTGTCATTCGAAATTATAAGACTATAAACACAGCATATACAAGTACAATACATAACCTAGAGTGATGTGCATATAAACTCAAATAAAAAAGCTTCTGTGTTTAAGTACTATACGTATTTAAGTGAAGCTACCTCAAGAACTAAAGATTGTGCACTAAAGTTGTAACTAGTCAATCAGCCTTAATGTTTACAATGCAGTTGAAAAGAATGAACCCTGTTATAGCAGTAGGCGATTATTAAATTATGCGAGCTTTAAATATGTCATGGAAATTTGATGCATATAAGCTATGCTGCACAGGTTAGTTTGGATAATTACTGCAGAAATAATGGCTTTTCATAATAGTTATTCACATTAAGTTGAAGCCACAGCCTTGTAGCTATGAGCTGGTTTGTTCATTTGCCAGTCCCATTTTCCCCTAATCATTTCCAGTCATCCCTGTCAATAAAATAAAAAAGTCCCATAAAAATATAGTTTCAGTGTGGCATTTGTAATTCAGTCAAATGTGAGAATTGAAGGAGCTTACACATACACACACTTTCTTGGCAGGTGGCTTGTTTTTTGACCTGAGGTTTGTATGCATCATAGTTTTCTATTCACTTTAAAGCCATTTGTTTGATGAACTTTTAACTTTTTTTCCCCATCAACCCAAAAGTGCACAAGTAATTGGCTTTCTGAGCCATCTCGCATTATCCTTTGCCAAAAAAAGCCACCAATAATTTGGCAGCACCAGTGGACAGATCAGCTAAAAAAACATGCCAGCTAAGGTTAAAAAAAATGGTGTTAGTGCTACTTGCAAGCAGATATTATTGTGTAAATTACCCACTTAAATGCTGAGGAAGCTATTTGTTTTCTCAACCCATACAGTGAAGACTTGCGAATGTGAAAGGATGGAAGGGATAAAACAGAAAATAAGAGCTTCTACAAGAACCAATGAGGTTCATTCTCGTGTTACGCAGCAAGTTTGAGCTTCTACAAGAACCAATGAGGTTCATTCTCATGTTACGCAGCACGTTTGAGCTTCTACAAGAACCAATGAGGTTCGTTCTCATGCAACGCTGCTCATAGCTTTCAATGGAAGGACAGAAAGCTCTCAGATTTCATTAAAAAGATCTTCATTTGTGTTCCAAAGATGAACGAGTCATACGGGTTTGGAACGACATGAGGGTGAGTAATTAATTATTTTGAACTATCCCTTTAACACACCTGATTTAGATCATCAGCTGGTTAGCAGAGAAGTTTTTTTTCTTTGTTTTTATTGAACATATAAAAGATTACAGGGGATACATATATCATAAAGATCACTTAAAAGAACAGGATAAGAAACTTGAAAGGAAGGAAGACAATTGAATACATTTTCAAGCAAGATACAACAAACAGGGATAAT
The DNA here is from genome assembly GCF_016745375.1 of Pimephales promelas. The sequence continues at coordinate 1,545,343 of NW_024121521.1, read as the reverse complement.
CTACTAGATGAAGTGATTAACAGAAATATAAAGCAATAAATAGCAATAATTTTTTTTTTACAAACAAGGCAACGGTCATAAGCTACACATGACGTCAAACTCTGCAGTGTCTTTTTTAAAGTATAATTTTAAAACGAAAATATATCAGTCTACTCAACTTTACTGCAATCCTGCAGACTTGTGTACTAACTTGGATGGGTTAAATGCAGAGGACAAATTCCGGGTCTGGGTTACCATACTTGGCCTTCACGTAATGGCACTTTCACTTTTGTAAAGTATGCCTTCTTTTAATTCAGCTAAGAGGTCATGTCGTGATCTATCAATCTTCTAATTGTCACATGTCTTCATGTGAAACAAATGTGCAGGGCAGAGTTCACCAAATGTACATTTTGGAATGTGGTGTATTCGCATGAGCTTGAATTTCCTGTCTTCTGCATTTGCATGAGTATGAATGGAAGGCAATGGAATGAAGAGTGTAGTGTGTCTGGCCCCTTACGAGTGTCCAGCAGTGGTGTGGGCAGGGGGGCCCAAACAATATGCAATACAAGGGGCCCAAAAACCAGACGGCATTGGCTGTGGGTTAGGATAAAAACGATTGGCTTTCGTCCTTCACTGTTAGTTTTTAATCGCTTTATTGCGTTTCGCCTGGTTTCGACATGGTGTGAGGTTAAAAAGACACAAAACAACTTTCCCTTTTATGGTGCATTTACTACTTGATAGTAAAATCACTAATGTCCTTGGTTAATATTGTGGAACAATGATGTTGTTGAGCCATGCAATTGTTTTTGAAGATAAAACCCCTGACTGGCTCAATAAATTTTTGTGCCGATTCAGTATGCAATGAAAAGGTTTATGAGCACCCGGTTCTGCCTATATCGGACACCTGACATCAAATCTAAAGACGCTATTATTATTTTTTCTTTCTCATAGAAACCAAACATGTAACCCATTTTATGATGAAAAACGCTATCATCTTATTAATACAAGTGGATGCCGTGTAAAAGTTTACCTCTCAGCCTTAATAAAAGGGATTTTATCATGTGATTTGAATTATGGGGTCACTTAATCCAGATCTGTGTTGATTCAATGTTGATTAAAGCTAAAATGAATAGTAGATCAATGGTATTAAAATATCTCCACCTATTCATTGCAGGATAGTAATTCTTTTGATGGTAAATAAGTGAATCAAATAAAAAACAACAGCAGCAACAACAAAATACAAAGAACTCATGCATTTCTAAAATACAGAGTGCTTTATTTGTAGAATACAGCATCAATTTAGCAAAAATAGTTCTATTATAGACAAAATCTACTTGGTCTTAAAAGTCCAGTTTATAGTAACAGCATCGTCAAGACATGGGTACCTAACAGAAAGTGTGTAGATAGCAAAAACGGAAAGAAACATGAAAAAAAGTGAAATACATACTCACAATTAACAGCATGTTGTACAAAGAACTAGAGCTTCAAGCATGCATTGCAGCAATATAATAATAATAATAATATGCCATATGTTGTTTTTACATAAATAAAAAAGGAGACAAACGTTTAAGCAAAAAGGGGAGAAAAAAGCCAGAAACATGAACTTTTCATTTGTGCTAGTTCTATGATGTAAACGACTGTAAAACGGTCACTGGAAATACATCTGTGGTCATTTTGCACTGTTCTGCAACACTAAACACTCCACAGTGAGCTTTTAGAACTCCCCAAGACATTTAGGCACATGTACAGCCATTAAAACATCATCTCAAGCAAACCACAAGCGATGCTTCGCAAAGAGAAAACGAAGCAGACTTGCTAAAGAGACTTTTTAAATGGACTGAAGACAATGTGGTGTAGTTTCTGTTTCCCCGCATCCTTTTTAGATGCGAATCATTTCTTTTCTTAACCCCAGGCACTGGTTTCCTGGAGACAGATTAAATTTCAACGGCTTGAACATCGTCTTACAAAATGGAGTGTTTACACTGGAGACTCACCATTAATGTAATCTTCGTCAATGATGTGCAAACTGCCATTCAGAGGATCTCTAAACTTACCAGGAATTATGTAAATGAGAAGGTGATGATAATAAAACACCTCACTGTGAAAACAGCAGATGTTTATATTACTCTGAAATCGGTATCAAAGAAAAGACACGATTTCTGACACTAAATCTATGTCGTCTAAACGACACATTATTGGATGACCAGGGTCATTTTAGTGTCACATTGATTCATTTGATTAAATAATACTTTCACTGACTTCCAAGTTCTCACATTATTTTGTTCAAAGACGTGCTTGAAGCAAGACCAGCATATTCAAGGAATAATTCTGCAAAGTGTGCTTGAACTTTTTAAGGGACGTTTTATGCAGAAATACCTCATTAGGGCTAATTATGTGTATATAAGGACTGATATTACACACAAAAAATGTACACCAAGTTTTCATTTTAAGTAAAAGTGCTGGCATATTAGAGTTCCCTTTATGACAGAGCCAGATTCCTTAATTTGTTAAAGAATATTTTATGATATTGATCCCGAAGCGAGTCTTCCAAGCATTAATAATACCAACCAATATTTCAGCCAATAGTCAAAATACACAAATAGACAAACAAATTAGCAAACAAAAGGCATGAGAGACCAATTATCTCAAGGCCCTTGTAGCTTTCTAATGTTGGTAGAAGTGTGTTTATGGCGTATTGCCATTCTTTATGTTAACTTAGGTAGGACTGTATTTGGTGAATGCGAAACAGTAATTTTCCCATGGGCTAAATGAACCAGCCACCTGTTTTCCAACCCCCATGAAAGTGAGAACACACCACCCAGACATCCACAGACACACCGAATCGAACAAAGGCTGGGAGCGAGTCAGCCAGTCTAATCTGACTTGTCTTTTTTCTTTGGTGTAACTTTACCGGCCACTGCAGACCCCACTGCCCCGACCCCTCCCGTTACCACGGAGACACCGCCTTTGACCAATCCCACTCCAGCTGCAGGAACACTCGTCACAGCCGTCTTGGTCAGCTCGAAGCTCTTGCTGCCTACCCAGGCCACGCCTCCGAGGGTGGCACCCACCGCTCCTTTGGTGAAGTTGAACAGCCCGCCGGTCACTCTCCACACCACGCCTGCTTCATTCTTAGGGTGGTCTTTCTCCAAGTCTGAAAAACAGTAGATTTACATAAGCGTAAACATTCAGGGCCAGATTTACTAAACTGGACAAATTAGCGTGAGCGCAATCCCATAAAAGATGGGTTTTGCACGCAAAAAATAAACACAGATGCAGCCAGATCATTTCCGTAATGACCAACGCAATCTACCAAGAGCCGCGCAAATCAGCATCTGGTTTAAGACATGCTTTTTTTGGGTGGTAAATAATGGTAGCCTAGAAATCTAGACGCACCCTAGCGGCAGCAAAAATTATTTTGCAGCAAAGTGTGGTCTAGCAACTCTCCGTTGGCTTTCGAAGTGGAAAAAACAAACTCTGGTCAGGCCAATCATATCGTGTATAGAGTTTGTGGGTGGGCTTAACACAATGACGGCAGAGTGATTTCCATAGGTGATTTCCCAGATACTTGAAAACAAACAAGATGCAGCTGGTGAACAGCGGCCTTTCGATTCGGCTTTGGCCGCGACTCTGGATGACTTGGAGTTAAGAGAATGTCACGCCATTCTTAAAAAAGGAAGATGTGTTCAGAATTTTGACGACCGGATACGGCAAAAGTTTAATATATCAACTTGCTCCGCTGGAGGGAAAACCATGGGAAAACGCATGGGACTCACTCAGCCACAGCCATTCACTGCTCTGGTTGGTTAGCACTATCCTATGATATTGAAAGACAACCATTTATCCCGCCCCCCGGATTGAGGTATGCCCATTGTGAGTTCCCAGACCTAACATCTTGATAGGTCTGGCTTGCCCGGCTAAAATAATGGCACACATACCAGTAAATTGACTTAAAACCTTAGTAAATCTCCTTGCATGATTAATCTAAATACTCTCCTCCCATAAATTTAGCCTCTGAAAGGGAAACTCCCACAAATCCATAATAAGGTCAGCTGCAAAAATGTCCAAATCCTGACAGTTGTTTTTTAATAATAATATTTGTTAATAAATCTGGTCCTAAGAGTGTTAAAATGATTTGTAATTTTATGACCAATACAGTTCACCATGAAATCACAATTGACAATTCTTCTCTGATGACGCGTTTTCTGGCGCAAGGATGGGACAACAGCAAACAACAACCAATCAATTCCTGATAGAAAAATGAAGTCCCGCCCAACATTTTTTCTTGTTCGAGAAGCTGTTTCACTCATACGTCACAATAGGAGAAAAAAGACTAGCACAACTTCTGTTTCATGTTGAATTTAAGTGTCCAATAATTGATTTGCAAAAACACAATAAGTGTTAAATTATTAAACAACAGCAAAACATAATATCCACTTTGTTAAATTATTATAATTTTTACAATTCATTACAGTCACTTTAGTTTAGGGTCCAATTCTCACTATTTTCGAACTATTAAATACAGCTTTTGTCTCATTAAACTAGTAATTAGCTTATTAAATTAGTTAGTAAGGTAGTTGTTAGGTTTAGATATCAGGGTGTAGAATAAGGTCATGTAGTATAACGCATTAATATGTGCTTATAAGTACTAAACAGCCAATAACCTGATATGCATGCTAATACACAACTAGTTAATGGTGAGAATTGGACCCTAAACTAAACTTTTACCTTCATTTTATTATTGTTACGATGGGGAAAAACGCCAATGACTTGCACTCAACCTTAATTGAACCATAGGGACCTTAACTTGGGTTTTGCTTTTTTGACTTGGCCCAGAAAGCAACCATCTAGTAACCAACCAGAAACCACTGAGATATGTATGGCTATGTTTTGAAAGACTATTATATATAAATCCAGCTCCATTTTGTCATTCCCGGTTCTTTCTGTTGTACCTTTTACGAATCATCAAACCATGGCAAATATGATTATTATCTACATTCCAATTTTTCATTTAAGATAACTTGGTTCCTAAAGCCATGATTTTGAAATCATGTCTTTCAGGAGTCAAGACTCAAACATTTATGTAAGTATTGCTTATTTTCCTCTTTGTGATGGTTATGTGAGACTTAAAGCTTCAGGGGAGCATTGTGAAATCACCTCACATCTACAGACCTGAGTAATACAGTGAGCAGATGTGGTCTAAAACACACACGCACACACACACCAAACACCAAATAGCACAATCTTTCCCCTTTGTTCCTTTGGCAGAATACAAGACAAAAAAGAGACTATTTTCCTTCCACTGGACAACTAGCATTTACACACCCCACAATACTCTGTGGACTGTGAACAGAAATTATATCTTTTACATTCAATCAATACTGTCAAGGACCGCTTGTCTGGGCTGCTCGATGAGCTCCCAGGTGAATCGATGTGCCACGGAGAAAGCCGTGTGAATGACAAGCAGCGCATCTTCAGATGAGTCTCGTGGGACGGTTGAGGGAAAACTTCATGGAGCAGTCAAGGTCGGCACACATGCGGTTCATATACGTGCACAGATATGCACGTGCATAAACAACAACAGACACACGCAGAAATAAGCAGAACCAGCCTTGATGTGAAACATTTTTAAGATGCAACTAGAGAAGATTTAACTAAAGCCTACTTTCCTCGCTTTAGCGGCCTCTTGCAAATATCAAAATTCATTAATATGTATGAAACATGCCTACAAACCTCTTGCTTCTTCTAACACCATGTCTCTACTGTGAGTCCCATGTTCAGTTTAGACAAGCAAACGACTGATGTTTCTTATGAATTTTGAGTGTCCCTGATATGCAGAACCAGAATTTGTTTTCTGAATTCTCTCTAATTTTAACAAAATAACCAAATTAATAGACATGAGGATAGAACCAGTTAAGGAGTTCAACGATAATGGTAGTAAAACTGCGGTCAGTGACAATGTTGGTGGATACGAAACTCGTTCTTCTAGATTCCCATTCACACATGCAATATAGACTAACTCAAGGCATCTAGGCTTGGGGAGATGTAATTACACTTTCCACGCTCCAAACCTCAAAGCATTGCGGCACTTTGAGGAATATTCAATTTTCACATGAAGCCTGAATGAGTAAAGTGAGGCATGTTTCAAAAAAGGAATGAGATTATTTCTGAATTTTACGTTTTTATACATTATTTTCCAATGATAGAAGCCAAGGATAGACCAATGATGATGGGTCGTATTTTTCTAACAGAATCTGCACATCTGTGTCTTATGAAACTCAAGCAATATTTGTGTCAATCTTTCATTTTTTCTAGCAAAAATACATTCCATGACAAGCAATTTTCATGTAAATTGTTCATAAATCCATTCTTACGTAAACGGTTATGAATTTGATGAAAAGTAAGTTTAGAATAAATTGTAACTCCATTCTTATATAAACCATCACATTCATATGAGAAGCAATTTTCATGTAAATTGTTTGCAAATCCATTCCATAAATTTATATGAATAGCAAAAATTCGATAAATTCTAAACTAAAAAGGTGGCATTCAATTTCATACAAATTGTTTGTAAATGGGTGATTCTCAAAAAAGCTTGGTTTTAAAAATTTCAAACACGAAAATTAAAAAAAAAATGCTTGAATTAAAAAAAAATACAAATCAGACATTAGAAACAAAGTCTGGAGAATTTGTGAACATTACTTTTAACAACATTTACTTAAAATTTAAGACCTTTTTGTTAATATTTAATTTTAAATTAGAATTATTTAATTTTTTTGTTCAATTTCTCTCATTACTGCAAAACATTCCACAATTTACAATCTTATTGTATATATTTTAATGAAACCTGTCACATTTTCAAAATGATGCGACAAACCTGAAAGAACATAACGTGTAGATACATTTAAAATCAAACTACAAATTTTATATATTAATTAATTCAACATTTAATGCTAATCTGTTGCGGTAATGAAACATAGGTTTTGGAAATGAGGTTGATTATTTCAGTAATGATAATAAGTTTGCAATGTCTAGATCTAATGTATAGAAAAATGTATAATATATGTAAAATCATGGATTCAATTTCAAATTCTGTTTTATTTGGTAGTGCTTCAATACCTAACATTAGCAACAACAACAAAAAATACAAAAAAAAATAACAATGCTAATAATAGAGAATCCATGATGACTTTGCTAATGTTTTACTCAGTGCATATAATTAGACATTAATGAAATACAATTTTATTAAAAAAAAATTGTGAAAACTGCTTGTTTCGGTAATGATAATCAATATGTCGTGTTCACATTCAGACAAGAGAATATTTTACATTTAATTAGAGAAATATAACGGAGATCTTCTTACCTAGTAGTCATTTTAAAGGAACTGGCCCATGTGATTCTTTATTCAAAATCAAACTTTATTTAAATGTCTGAATGTGCATTTTAACTGTCCTAATGTTGTGGATTCCTGTAAATTGTTCGTAAATCCATTATTACGCATACTGTAATTCTTACAGAAATTCTGTAAACGCAATTTTAATAACAAGTGATTTTTATGTAAATTGTTCGTAAGCGATTTTTACGGAAAGTGTTGCACTCATTTTACAAGCAATTATAATGTAAATTACAAAACTGAAACCTAAATTGTTGCATTCATATGACGATCAATGTGATATAAATCGTTCATAAAACTGTTCTTGTGCACAATGTTGCACAATTTTAACAACCTAAAAAATAAAAAATGCAAATACATTATTAATGAATGAGGCCACAGTTTGTGAGCTTCACGCAGGCATCTGTAACAACCTTGTAACAACCACTGACAGCCATTGTCATTCAGTTGAATTCAGTGCGAGAACTGCAGATAACCAGTCAATAACACAATGCTACCCCCATGTCATGAATTAGAAGTCCCACTGAACTAACAGAATATAAATATGGTTTTGGCTATGTGCCCATGGGTACTTGGTAACACATCAAACAAATATTAACTTAGAACTTGGACACTGCATGCATATAACAGAATCCTCCTCAATAGCATAGTGTGACAAAAACGCATTATTTGCAATATAAGGAAGTTCAGGAAATGTCAATCCAACACACAATAAAATACATAGCAGCTATATAATAGTGCAACCCGATAAATCACTCACAAGATGCAAATAACGAGCAAACAATACATGTCGCAAACCTCAGTTTGTATCGTTAAAAATTATATGCAGTTTATTAATCACACAGACAACAACAAATACATGTGCACATCATGAATGATTTCTGTTGAGCACAGGGATGGAAAGACCCCATCCTAATCTGGCTTAACTGACTACTGACCTAAAAGAATGGGATAATGCAGCTGGTAGGATCTGATTGAAGAGGGGGAGAGCGTGTATGTGCTGTGTACAGAGCTGTGCAAGAAGGAATAATTGGTAACAGGTTACAATAAGATTCATTATTTAACATTAGTTAGCTAAATTAACATTGCTAAAAAAAAACAATGCTTCTTCGGCATTTATTAATCTTAGTTAATATGCATTTCAACAATAACTAATGCATTATTAAAATCAAAGATTGTTTTTGTTAACATTTTTTTAATATTAATAAAGATTAATAAATACTGTGACAAATGTATTGCTCTTTATTAGTTCATGTTAGTTAACTAATGTACGTTATTGTAAAGCGTTATCGAATATTCATTTATCCCTGATAAATGCACTAAACTAATGACTAAACTTCTAGGTATTGCAGGAGGATTACAATGATTTAAAATTACATAATTTAAACATTCAACAAAATATTAAATATATTAATAATCTCTAAACTCTATAAAAGTCTTGTGCAAAGTTAAATATAGTAAAATCTTGTAAAAATAGTAAAAAAAAAAAAAAAAAAAAAAAAAAAGTTCCTACAAACCTAATGCTAATTCTTTAGCGCGAGATCATGTCTGATCGAGGTCAATGGAACACAAAACAAAATTTACAGAACTAAGTCTACTAGTTGTTCAGGCCACAAACCATCTATCCAATTTAGCAAATATGCAGTTCTTCATTATAATCAAACAGTCGCTAGAATTTGCTGAGTAAATACCCTTGCGTGAGATCAAATATACTGATCTTTCTAATTGCTTACGTTGTTTGATCAATACAAAAAAGGTATCACACACAATTCAAAGCATGCTGCCAGAACTGCAAAACACGCCACAGCTTTCTTTCTTTGGAAGAATGACCAAGTTATTCTTTATTTGACAGGAGCCTTCAAGATCAATCAAATTCTATAGCAAATAGAAAATGTCAATTTGTGTTCAGATGCAGGGAAAGAACAGTGACATTTGAAGGCTTAGATGGAAAGGTTAAGATATTCAGAGGCGTGTTACTCTTTCGAGAGAAGGAGGGTGAGCATCAGTAGCTAAAAACCCACTCAACAAGCCCCCTACAAAGGTTACCGTGTTGGTCTCGACAGTTAAATATACATTCACAAAGAAACTGAATGGCGTATTTCACATGTCCTTCTAAGCGCCAAAGCTTTCAAGAGAACGTATCTTTGTCCCTAACTTGTAGATTAGGTTGTAGAATCTTGAATCTTGTAGAGTAGGTCATACAACTGAAAGAGGAATCATTGACTCACATTGCTCGGGTGCCTCGAAGCCAATCTATACATCAATTGGAGCAAGAAGCCTGCAGCAATCATGGACGAATAAAGTTTTAGGTTGTGACAGAATCCAAAAGCCCCAACTAAAGCAAGATAAGTGGTCTCCTTGGTGCCCAGAATGAGCTGAGAAAATGATCAGGGCACACTTGAACATTCTGGTACATGAACCCTGGCCCCAACTCTATAATATGTTCCTGTCGAGGACAGCCACAAGTAAGACCTTTAGATAACACCAACAATGCTGCATTCACAAACCGGAGGGAGGAGAACGGAGATAAAGTCGATAACCAATACAAAGCATTTTCCTCCAGTAACCCACTTGGACAGGAACAAATAAGGCCCTACGAAGTATGACTGAGCCATCGGCGGCATATATATATATATATAGTAAACCAAACAATCGTGGAGGAAACAGTCATTTTAAAAAAAGTCAACGTTTTCTCAAAACTCCCTACTGCAGCTTTAAGACAGTAGAACAGGGAGTACTAAACAGTTAAAAAAGCGAAAAACAAAAATACAAATTAATTAATTTTGTGCAGTTTGTTGTAACGGGAAGCACATCCCAGAAGAAGAGACATATTACTATAGTATTGAGCTTACTGTATGTACCAAATTGCCATCTCTATAAAAACCAGTGATATAGTCCTCTTGATTTAGACCTGCCTGACCTAAGCTGAATTGGATAGCCAAGAATCCATTCCCAACCAATCAAAGCCGAACATGTTCCTGAACGAGAGGTGGGCTGCCAGCCTCCGGCGTAAATCTGTCGCCTCTGTAAATTTATGAGTCTGTATCAATACCCACATCATCTCTCTGTAGTGCAGAGAAATAATGGTGAAAATATTGTTCTCCTCACTTGGCACTGAGATTTACAGTGTGTGTGAGAGCGAAAGAGAGAGAGAGAAGGAGAAAAGGAGTAGTAAGAGTAGGGAGGGGGTAATCGGACCTTCCCCAGTGATAAAAACCCCCAGCGGAATTCAGCTCTCCGCCGCTCCACTCTCACCAACAAGAACCATGTCAACTCCGTCCCTGCTGAGGTCTCTATTTTTAATCCCTGTGCCCGAGTCGCCTGAGGCATAACACAATGAAGGGTCAAGTTAAAATGAGGTTTCGAGAAAACGGCCTGGAAGGGAATGTACTGAATTATCGTTGGACCTTGCTGGACATGGTGTAAGTACAAGAGACTCTAGGGGGAAAATGGCTAAACAAGTAAAAACTTAAAAAGATAGACCATACAAACATGGACACACCTGACACTTGGACACAAATTCGCATTTCAAATGAATAAAAAGCCAGTAGCCAGTTTTGCAGACCATACACTTGCAAGGACATCAACACTGCTACGATTAGAAGCTCCATTCGATGACGAGCATTGGCAATTATGGGACTGACAAGTCTCTACTGAAATGGAGTCTGAATGTGGCCTTTTCCCCCGCTGGCCTGATACAGCTGCATTAAATAAATAAATAACTACTAGTGAACCACTTATGGAAAAGGTCAATGTTTCCACTGGGTGCGCAAGCTTGCTAGCGTCTGACTTATCGGGAGAGACATGTATGACACTTGAACCTTTGTGCTTACTCATCCCAGTCCTCCCATTGTAGGTTTGTTGACTTCAATAAGCAGAAAAAGACCTTTTCCCGCCAATCCCCCGGCGCAAGGATCTGATAATGTGTTCAAATGAGTCACTCGTGCCATTCGCCTTCAATATTTATATCGATGACAGGGCCCATTGTGTGATTTTAAATGCCAGCGAAGTTGCTTCACAAGCTTTCAATGGAAGCCCATGGCCGCCGCCTTGAAAATCCTAACAAAGCTTTTAAAAGATGCACAAGCATGCCCTTTTCGGAAAAACGAAAGCTGAGTGATGAAAACATCTCTTAGACACGTTCTACGATATTTACCCCCTCACTATTAGCTAACATCTTGAGTCTGATTCTGTGCTGTCAAAGATAGCACACACTAGCTGCATCCAGTCAAACACCCATGCGATCATATTCCTAAATGAAGACGATTCGGATATTGGTGCTTTCAAGTCGTCTCGTATAGCTCGTATTTGCACATTGCACATTTCTTTGTTCTTCATTTTCAAGAACAAGAGTTTAACACCGTGTCCTAACTACACGGGACGCGATAAAATTCCAGCGACAACAAGTCTGTCTGTCCACACTAGACGCGACGCGACTGTGAGATGCCACACATTCAGAACAGCGTGTCATGAGCGGACACTTTACTTCATCACTTCATTCATTTCTTCATTCTGTCAGCCGCGACGTCGCAGAAATAGGAACCGTTTCTAAATTAGAAACTTCGCGTGTCGCCGTCGCGTCTGGTTAGGACAAAAACTCTGATTAACGTGGAAAAGATACCTTTTATCGCGTGTCGCGGCGTCGCGTCGCGTGTAGTTAGGACACAGTGTAAGAATCTTGCTGTAATTTTGTGTAATTAATTGAAAGAAAGTACTTCGCCAACTTACTCCGACGAAAGTGACTTGCGGTCGTAAACATGACTTCCCACCTTGTATGTAAGAACTTTCCAGGAGGACATGAATGCACCATATGTCTATTACAATCATTGCAAACATTCAGATTTGTATCTGTATCCACATAGTCTCATTATTTCTGTGATAAAAGTTTGGATATAAAAACTGATGTCTACGGTAGTGATCAAAATACCAACATGACATCATGACTTTTGCATAAACATACACGCCACTTTCAAGTCAAGTGGCGTATTATCTATACGCATTTTGAGCTATCCTCGTGTTTGCGCGTATGTCTACGCTGTTAAATGTCCGAGTGATTCCGCGTGTACAAGCCGTTAAATGTGCGAGTGATTACGTTTGTATGTACACGCCATTAAATGTCCGAGCGAGTCGAATCAAAATGTAGATCTACATCTAGAGCGATATTTTTTTTCCTAGATGGTAGGGGAAGACTCATAAATGGTATTAACCCCAGTGACGGGTAGGTTTAGGGATGGGGTTGGGGAGGTCATATATTTATATATACAGTAATAACGTTAAGTCAACGGCGTTCATTAACACGCTGAAAAACGACTATATGTGTTGATAGGGTTAGGGTTAATTGGCGTGTCATACATACGCTATTTCATGAGATCAGTCTGAAAATACAGTAAATTACATTTTGAAAGTAACTTAACGTTTCAAATAAAGATAGCATCAATTACATAGTTACACCAGTAGGTAGCACGACAATTAGACATTTATTTGTCAGATTAATTGAATATTTTTTAAATAGACTTTGAGTTGTGGCGGGAGTTGTAGACCCCCGCCACAACTCAAATTTGTCAGGACCTCTAGTAAAACAAATTTTTTATAGTCATCTATTCAAAATGGTGGGGGAATAGTAACCGCCATTTGAAACAAATAAATAAAAAATATATCCAGTGTCGTGCAGCTACAGCATACAATAAACATCTATTGTGCGATTTCAAATGCTAACATAGTTGCTTTACAAGCTTACTGAAAATCTAAACCAAGCTATTAAAAATTTCATAAGCATAAAAACATGCCTAGCTTTTTTTCAGCCTAGCTTATGCTAACATCATCAACCTATATCTCATGTCATTTTCATTACTCCATTAGCCTAGCTTACTAGTATCTTCATTACTTATTAACATAGGTCATCAACCTATATCTCACATCATGTTACCATATATCTTACCCTAATATTTATTAGGCTAGCTCATGCTATGTTCTATACCCTATAGCTCACACCATCTTCATTAGAATCTTAGCCTATAGATTACGATTAACTTATTTACCTATGGTTGCATCTCAATCAGCTCTTTAGTTTAGTAGTCAGGGCACTGATCAGGGACTCGGCCATTTTAAGCAAAATCCTTCCAGTGCACTGAAACATTGGGTGCTTCTCAATACTCAAATTGATGCTTAATCGCTTCTCCGTCCTCCAGCCTGTGACCTGGAAACTGATCAAAGTTAGCCATCTTGAAGGACATCCAAATTCTCTAATTGCACCGTGAAGAGACGAGAAACGAGGAAGCTTCCATAGGAGCCTATGGCCATGAACGAGGATGCAAATGTGTCTTGTCAAAAACCTGATGCACGTATAAATTCTCCTCCAGCTTTACCTCTGTCACAATCATTTTAATTTATGCTTTATACTTTTAGTTTAAATAAACCATACATCTCACATATTTCAACAGGGCATCTTGCTTTTATAATTATTTCTTATGAATTTCTTAAATAACCGAACTTATTTCTTAATAACCAAACGTGTTAAATGGATTAGCCCCACCCCCCTTGTCGGACATTTTTAAACTAAACACTAATAGTGGTGCCAGGACACGGGCCTCCGCTAGAGGTGACTGTGAAGTTCCGTTCAGAAGAACAGCCGTTGGACAAAACTCTCGGTCCGTGAAGGCCTGTAAGTTATGGAACAGTATCCCCATCTCGGTCAGGGAATGTTCCACATTTCCTACATTTAAAACCAGACTCAAAGTGTGGCTTATAGCAAACCAGTCTTGTGACCACTAAGTGTTTTTTTTTATTCTGCTTGTATTTTTAATTTTTTGTTACTTTGTTTGTTGTAATCTTTGTATTTTTGTCATTTGTCTAGGGACTAAGGATGTAAATTAGCCCTGTGGCTATAATCCGGCATGTTTACGTCTGTTTTGTTGTCTCAATTCAGATGTTCATTAATGTGCATTGTCCGAATCACGCAACTGTGCGAGCCAACTGATTATTAAAATGTCAGCATAAACATACATCACTAGACAGGTAATGAACAGATTCAAGTTACATTTATAATTTATTTTTAAATGTTGCACATATATAACCTATGTAACAAGCAAAGTATTATAAAACATTAAACATACAATATAATAAAGATATCAATTCTGCTGTTGTTAATAAATACCAATACAGTGATGATGTACAATTAGGGCGTTGTCATGTCGCAGCGAATCGAGTCATCAGATTCCCAATGTGTAGTGAGCCAGGATCCCGACTGGTGTACACGATATACTGGTTTAACACTTAGGAAGCTAGGGAGCTGATTGAGACGCAGCCTTATATAGCCTAGTAAGTCATATTCATTAGTTTATTAGCCTAGCTCACAATATATTCTATAACATATAGCAATGTCTTCAATAGCTTATTAGCCTTCCTTATCTTATAGCCTATTAGCATTTACAGTAACTGACATCTTTAGCCTAGCTCATGCCATGTTCTATAACTTATCACTCACAAATAATAACTTCAATGGCTACTTTTCCTTTTTTATATCTTCATTAGCCTATTAGCATATATCCCACAACATCTTCGTAAAATTAAGCTATAGCTCACGCCTTCTCTCTAAGCCCACGGCCCACGCAATCTTCATTGACATGTAAGCGCTACCAATTCTGGATATAATTCTGTTTTGTAGAATACGAAAGTTCTGTGAATGTCTAATTGGCTGCTGCGGATTTGGTGAAAACAAAAACAAATTCCATCTCCGTCAATGCGAGTCATCGACTCAGCTAGGAGAGGCTGTTTTGTAAACATGTTCCATCAAAGTCAATCACGACTTTTGGGACTTCCTAATGGTGAAAGAGATCCAAGTGTTTCTATAGGGAGCACAGAGGAATGCGCTTTTACAGCAACCATGAAAATTGAACCTAGAAAGACATCAAATCAGTTGTAACACGCATACATAAACTAGCAAAATACTATAAATAATAAAATAATGCATTAATAAATGTAAATAAATAACTACATTACAAATAATCAGATCTTCAACGTTAAACCAGCATAACGTGTTGCTATTTCAATGCAAAAACAGAAGGGCGATTAATATTAACTTTTAATTTTTGTTCCTCACACAAAACTATTGTATGCGTTTAAACAACTTGTATGAATTCTTTTAGGATACTTTGTGCCGTCTTTTTTTAATCACATTTGAATTTTGACAGTATAATTTACCATCGTTGTAAAGAGCAGCTCTGACATTCTACCAAATACCTCCTTTTGTGTTCCACGGAAGAAAGAAACAATATGAGTTTGGAACGATGTGAGGGCGAGTAATGATGACAATCTCTTTAATATCATCAATCCATTTTCTAAAACACCGTTGAAAACAATCCATCTTACAGTACAACAACCTTCACTTCAGATTCCCCCTGAGAGGTTTCCATTCACAGCCTGCAACACAAGATCGAAATGAAGAAGACAAAACCCTTCGATCTCGGTTATCTAACAAATAGCCACCACGAAGCTGAAATTGTCATTGCCCACAATTTTGTCTTCAATTTGTGACACTGATCTCGAAGCAGATGTCCCTTTATCGTAAGAAATTAGAGTCAGATGATTGCAAAAACCATACTGATTCAGCACTCCAACACTAATAATTCAAACAGTCTCTATTTTCCCCAGATGGATTTCTCTGCTATACAGAGTGTGATTGACAGACGGACGGCACACGCTTGCACTTCAGTAGCTACAGATGGAGGGGAAAAAAACTTGCCTGTTCCAGCTGAGCTTACTGAAGGAGAACCTGGCTTGCGGTTCCTGCCCTGTCCTGCTTTTCATGTCAGACTTAGTGCTTGGGGATTTAGAAAGACACGTCAATCCGCAGAAAAAGTCTCAGAGTGTGCCAAAAAAAAAAAAGCAATGTACATTAGACCCTACCATCCTTAGATGAAACGGCAAGTGTAACTGAAATTTGCGGTGCAGATTCTGAAATATATATCAAAGAATGAAGCTTTTAAAAGTGGAGATCTCTCATATCACACACATCAAAGAATTTAGGCTACATAATGTTTGGAGCCGCAACACTGTCACCATTCAATGCAGAGCGCTTCATTCAAGGCATCCCACCCTAAGCATGTCTCTTGAATTATACATCAAGCAGATGGTGTGCAGAATCGTCAAGGTAAAATCTTAAATAATTCAATGCAGGCAAACCCCCAGATCACCCCCGCCACATTTTTGTTTACTGTTGGTTTTGCCAAGCAGGGATTTGCAATGATAGCGGTGTGCAGCAACACGCCAACGAGAGATTCTGCTGACCACAGGGACGAGACGTGCACAACATAACTTTATTATACTTTCATATTTGAGGGGACAGATGTTCCGGCGCATTTTTTCATCTCTGGCTTATGCCAGTAGACTCGATATCAAAAGCAGCTTAGAATGAAGCACCAACATGATTGCATGGAAATAAATGAATTGCATTGACACAGATCTAACTCGTCCTTCGATGAATGTACATTCCGATCTATAAAGTAAAACAAATGATAAAATGTATAATTATAAAATATAGTAAATGTTTATATATATATATATGCGCATAAGTGCAATTTATTAGTAATTAACTTTATTAGTTAATATTTATTAATATACAAAATTTTCACAAGTGTTTATACAAATAGCACAAGTATATAATTAATTACAAGTACAATTATATAACTATAATAAATGTACACTAGTAAATGGCAAGAACAGAATAGTTGGACCTGGTGGACAATTAAATTGACCAAAAAAAAAAAAAAAATGGAGATACTGGGACAAGGATATCATAGAGACTTGTGGATAGGCTCCTTTGGCTTAGGATAGCAACTAACAACCTAGCAATTGACACTGAACTGTACGAAACACATATTAATGACCGTGTACTTGTCAGAAAATGGGCGCTGGATTGACCCATGAGCTTTGTGGTGTCCCAATTTACCACAAGCAACACAGGGCTTGAGGATAGGTGTCAGAGAGAGAGACAGAGAGAGACTGAGAGAGCGAGACTAGAGAAAATGAGTAAAAACCACAAAGACAGAGAGGTAGTTAGTGAGGAAAAGAACAGAGAAAGTGAGAAAGAGAAATAGAGAGAGGTAAGGAAAGAGAGAGAGAGAGAGAGAGAGGAAGAGGAAGCTGTAATGAAGTGTCATAATTTACCAGTCATACTACAGATGGCAAGTCGGCTCCTTGCTGCTTTTCATTGTTCTATGCCAAAGAGGTGGTGGAGAGCAACTGTCAGTCCTTTGAAAACAGCCGTGGAGAGAGATGCATTCACTCAACCTGTCATTTCACCCACCATTATGTTCCCTTGAAAAAAAATTGTTTCTGCTCGTCATGGCAGAGGAAATAATTGGATGTGAAAAGCATGGTCACACTTGGGTCAGAGACAGCCTTTGCCTTTCTTAAATTAAACTCAAACTGTTTGAATGTGATAAATTTCTGCCTTTTCCTTTCTCATTCCTTCTCTATTGCTAGATATTAAAACAATTTTATTATGATTATTATGATTTACGTCAAAAGCTCTGTTCCTTACAGCCACAATTTCAAAGGAGAATTACTCAACATATCACTACTGAGAATACACACACTCACCAAAAGGATTATTAGGAACACCATACTCTTTCGGCTGCAGCACTTAATTCTTAATTCTACGTGGCATTGATTTAACAAGGTGCTGAAAGCATTCTCTAGAAATGTTGGCCCAGTATTAATAGGATAACATCTTGCAGTTGATGGAGGGCGCGAAGCTCCTGTTCCACCACATCCCAAAGATCAGGGGTTCTCAAACTCGGTCCTGGAGGGCCACTGTCCTGCAGAGTTTAGCTCCAACCCTGATCAAACACACCTGAGCAAGCTAATCAAGGTCTTCAGGATCACTAGAAACTCACAGGTAGGTGTGTTTGATCAGGGTTGGAGCTAAACTCTGCAGGACAGTGGCCCTCCAGGACCGTTGAGATCTGGTGACTGTGGGGGCCATTTTAGTACAGTGAACTCATTGTCATGTTCAAGAAACCAATTTGAAATGATTCAAGCTTGGTGACATGGTGCATTATCCTGCTGGAAGTAGCCATCAGAGGATAGGTACATGGTGGCCATAAAGGCATGGACATGGTCAGAAACAATGCTCAGGTAGGCCGTGGCATTTAAACGATGCCCAATTGGCACTAAGGGGCCTAAAGTGTGCCAAGAAAACATCCCCCACACCATTACACCACCACCACCAGCCTGCACAGTGGTAACAAGGCATGATGGATCCATGTTCTCATTACGTTTACGCCAAATTCTGACTCTACCATCTGAATGTCTCAACAGAAATCGAGACTTATCAGACCAGGCAACATTTTTCCAATTTTCAACTTCAACTTTTGGTGAGCTCTTGCAAATTGTAGCCTCTTTTTTGCTATTTGTATAGAGATGAGTGGTACCCGGTGGGGTCTTCTGCTGTCTAACCCATCCGCCTCAAGGTTGTGCGTGTTGTGGCTTCACAAATGCTTTGCTGCATACCTCGGTTGTAACGAGTGGTTATTTCGGTCAAAGTTGCTCTTCTATCAGCTTGAATCAGTCGGCCCATTCTCCTCTGACCTCTATACAAGGCGTTTTCGCCCACAGGACTGCCGTATAGTGGTAAACCCTAGAAAATCCCATTAACTGAGCAGATTGTGAAATACTCAGACCGGCCCTTCTGGCACCAACAACCATGCCACGCTCAAAATTGGTTAAATCATCTTTTTTCCAATTCCCATTCTGACTTGGAGTTCAGGAGATTGTCTTGACCAGGAACACACCCCTAAATGCATTGAAGCAACTGCCATGTGATTGGTTGATTAGATAATTGCATTAATGAAAAATTGAACCAGTGTTACTAATAATCCTTTAGGTGAGTGTATGTACAGTATATACGTACATATACACACTACTGGTCAACGTTTGTTTTTGCAGGTTAGTTGCTATAAATGGGCTGATTGGACTGTGTAAATTGGTGTACATAGTACTAGACTGAACTTCTATTTTAAAACAGGAAACAAAATCCTGTTTCCCAGATTGCACTGTAAAAAACCGTCATAAATCCTTTCAGGCTATGGAGCAAAAAGTTCAGAGGAAAGCTCCAGGTTGGGCTGTGACAGATTTGACTGTGTCTGAAATCACCCCCTATAAACTCCTTCATGATTCTCTACATTAAAGTTCACTTGAAGGAGTGAATAAAATGAGAGAGCAAATTTGGACACCGAGTGTGCTTGCGGTTTAATAATCATTTGAAATTTAGCAAACTGGCTGCTCCAGTATAAGATGAAAATATTTATCTTGAAATTTGTCATGGAAGCTACATACAGTATAAACCTTAATTAAACAATTTAACACTCAATTAAAAAGGTATCTATACCTGTATGATATTACGCTGTAGCCGTCAAATTAACTGCGGGCGCCATCTTCTGGCAAGACGAGGGAATTGCACTCTCACAGTGCATTATGGGCATTCTCTAGCCGTTGAGTGTACGTCGGTTGTACATTCGTTGTAGTGGTGCATTATGGAATTGAATGAGTATACTCGATAACGTCCACTAGGGTTTTGGACACCACTACAAATGGCTATCCGCTCAAACAATGCCGTATTTAAGGGTATGGGGGCTATTTCGGGCACAGCCTATGACATGGACTGTAAAGCTGATGCGCATCAGTCCTGATAGCTTTTGAGTTTCGCTCTTGAGTGTGCGAGATGGCCCAGCATGAGTGTGCATTTAATGAGCAGAAAGCTTCCCCTTTCCTTTGGTTTGTGACAAAGCATTCAAGTGACAAATGTCTCCCTGTGATCAGACAAGCATGGAGAGCCGACATTCACAGATGCTGTCCACACAGCCACTGTCCAAAAGTAAATTGACAATATCTATTTGCTTGTGTTGTTACCTCGTTGGTATGAATTTCTGGTTTGTTATACTGGACATAACAAACATTCATCTCTGCCCATTAAGCTCATAGGCTGAAGGGCAGGAAGTGAAATAAAATAAAAAAAACGAATAAGGCCACATATCTTTACAAGTGTGTGTAATTTGACAGAATTGTCATTTTTGGGTAAACTATCCATTTGATAAACAAAAACAACTAAGAAAGCCATTAATAGTGTTATTATGATATTATGGTTAAAACTAAAACTAACTAAATAAACTAAATGAAAACATTTTCATTCACCAAAATAAAAACATAACTGAGGAACATTTTTTTAACTAAAATACATATTTTCTGAACTTAAACTAAAACAAAACGAAAATGGCCATAATTTTTTTTTTCAAATGCATGGTATTGTTGTAAAACATAATTATTAATATTTTATATTATTTACCATACATTATTATAAAACTTATATAACCCACCTGTATTTAACATAAAAATGACACTAAATAACACTTAAGAAACTGTTGTTAAACATTTTAAAAGTTAAATTAACAATTAACTTAATAAAAAATAAAAAAAATAAAAACAACAAGACAACTGAAAAACTACATTTATTTTTTTTAAATGATAATAAATGCCCATTCACTCAAGGACCTTATCTATGACAATAAAGACATATTGTTAACACTTTACAATAAGGTTTCATTCATCAACATTGGTTAATAACATTACGGACAATACATCTAGCATTTATTAATATTAGTTAATGTTAATAACATTTACTAACACATAATTACAATCAAAAGTTGTAATTCTAAACAATACGTATTTGCCGTTAAATGTCCTAGTGATTCCGCGTGTATGTACACGCCATTAAATGTCCGAGCGAAACGAAGCAAAATGTAGATCTACATCTGGGGAGCGATATTTTTTTTCTAGGATGGTAGGGGAAAACTCATAAATGCTATTAACCCCAGTGATGGGTAGGTTTAGGGATGGGGTTGGGGTAGGTCATATGTTTATACAGTAATCTAACGTTAAGTCAACGGCGTTCATAAACACGATAAAAAGCGATGATGCGTGTTGATAGCACGCCAAAAATTGAAATACGAATTGGCGTGTCATACACACGCCATTTCATGAGATCAGTCTGTGAAATCTGACTGTGATGCTATCAAAACTTTGCCCAACATGGTAACGTTGACTCAACCAATGGCGTGAGTTTGGGGGTGGTACTAACTGTTGGCCAACCAGGAAGAAAACCTTACTGAAATGTCATTACACTGAATTCCCATTTGGTGATGCAATTGGCACCACCCACCCCTAGCAGGATAGGGCGACCATTTATGGGCGATGGAATAAAAGTTATTCAATAGAATCTGTTTTAACAACAACTAGACACATTATAAAATCTACACCCAATAGCAAGAATTCAATTTATCTTCAAAGCTAGGCTGTAATTCTTTTGTGACGCACACCATCTGATAATTCTTAAGTAATCCATCTACACCACTCTATTTTTAATTAAACACATTACTTAAAATGAAAAATAAGTCGTAAGAGTGAACACGAAACCACAAGCTTCTTTCTGCACTCGAACCGATCCATCATCGCGTTCAGGGCTCTTTGATCAGCACATATGTTGATCTGTGTTTTCGGCAACGGGGACCTAATGAAAACGCCGAGGCAGAACCGCAGGTGGACGATGCACCGGGAGCCTCGTGAGGCTGATGGTCCATCCATCATCCTTTTACACAACATCAGATTGAGCCCCTCACGTGCACTGGATCTGTCAGGATGATGGAACAGCAGCACGGCTCCAAACAAACAGGACAGAAGTGCACAAACTCAATAAAACATCATTTTTAGCTATTATTAACTCGATTCTGTCTTGTCGACGTAAAGGCTCGATTGATTTAATTCCAGCTGCTCTCGTAGGTAAATGCACACCTTGAGCTGTAATTGCACAGGATGGTTTGAAAGATTGCTGGTGTGTGGTTGTGAGTTTACAGCTGATTTGAGGAGCTTAGCATTAAGGCTGCATGTGGCTACAAAATATAGGTTGTCGGTTCTGGTCTGGAGTGCTAAATACTGCTATGTTCATAGACAGTTTGGTGACAACTGTGTTCTATATCCAAAGTGAGGGGTCAAAACCAAATTTTGACAGAAAGATTGGTTGATTTGTGCTGTACAAATTGAACTTGTCAACTGGTTGTCAGTCACATCTGTGAAATATAAGCACTAACTTTGCACATTCTTTTCTGTTCATCCCAAACAGAAGGTCTACACAAGCACGGTCAGTGACTAATACAAAAATGCTATTCAAACTCGCATTTCTCACCACGGACAACAACAAAATGTGCTGCTAAATTAATATATGTACTTTTGTGGTTTGTTTTAAACGGCCTTCTTATTTGTCTGATCTGTTAAACTTGAATAAGCCATTCAGATGTTTGTAATCCACAGATAATATTCTGTCCCATGCATTCAAGATCAAGACTGAAGTTGAGACGTCTTTGTAGATCTGTATCCTCTGTATAGGAGTTTAAATCAAAGTTAAAGTCATATCTTTTTAACCTAGTTAAATTATTCAAGTCATCATAAATGTAGGGGAGTGCAGGGCACCATGTAACGTGGGGCTAGTTGTAACACACTTGTTTTAAATACTTATACATGCCATTTCAACACTATATAGAGAAGGAAGGAAAGAAAGAAAGAAAAAAAAATTCCAAAATCTTTGTAATATACCATAGCAAAAGTACATTTCTTACTTCAATTAAAATTAAACAAATCTGATATTATTTTAACCTCCAATTTGTTGTTTAACAGTTGATGTAGTTCTTCAATGCTTTGCTAACTAGCAAAAGACTCTAGCAGGGTTTAAACCCCAGTTGTGCAGTTGGGGCATGTTGTAACACTGCGTTACAAAATGTGCCCCTATTAGAAATAAGCTCTTATATTCTATACTTTTATGAATTCTATTGAGAAAAAAAGAGAAACATCTAAATAAAGTCTGAGAAATTATTAATTATAATTTTGTTTTGAACTGTGTTTGTTGTCAAAAATTAGTATATTTTTAATTGCCAAAAATGCCATTATTTTATATGAAAAAGTTAATAATTGTATTTTATTAAGAAAATATTTTGGTTTGACTTGCATATTTTAGATCAGATAGCATTTTAAGCTGTCATTTAGTGACGTTACAATGTGCCCCTCACATGTTACAATGTACCCCATCTATGGGGCATGTTGTGACATTTCACTTCCATTCTTTCAGGGTAAATCAAGAAAAAAGTATACACTGTATTAATAAAACAAAACCACATAATTGTACTAGACGTGGGAAATTAATGTGGGAAAATAAATACTCTAAACCCTAAGTACAGTGATGTGAATAAGTTTGGACACCCATGCTAAAGTTGCCTAAAAAACAAATAAAAAATCATCTTTTGGATATTGATCTTAATGCCTTAATTAGAAAAATGAGGAAAACTCCAACCTTTAAGGACACACATTTTCTTTGTGAATGAATAATGCATCATAAATAAATAAATGTTTTTCCTTAAAATACAGGGTGCATAAGTCAGGACGCCCCTATGTTAAATTCCCATAGAGTCAGGCAGATTTTTATTTTTAAAAGCCAGTTATTTCATGGATCCAGGATAATATGCATCCTGATAAAGTTCCCTTGGCCTTTGGAATTAAAAAAGACCCACATCATCACACAACTTCCACCACACCTAGAGATTGGCATGGGGTACTTTCCATGAGATCATCTTTCAATGCAAATCAAACCAGCTATTAGGCTAACTGTAAACCAAGTAAGTAAAACCATGCCAATCTCAAGGCATGGTGAATGGTGTGTGATGATGTGGATCTATTTTAATTCCAAAGGCCAGGGGAACTTTATCAGGATGCATATTATCCTGGATCCATGAAATAACTGGCTTTTAAAAATAAAAACCTGCCTGACTCTATGGGAATTTAACACAGGGGCGTCCTGACTTATGCACCCTGTATTTTAAGGAAAAACATTTATTTATTCATGATACATTATTCATTCACAAAGAAAATTTGTGTCCATAAAGGTTGGAGTTTTCCTCATTTTTCTAATTAAGGCATTAAGATTAATATCCAAAAAATGATTTTTTTATTCCTCTTTTTAGGCAACTTTAGCATGGGTGTCCAAACTTATTCACATCACTGTAGATTTACACAAATTGACAAAATCAAAAGTGTTACGTTACATTGTGCCCCACTCTCCCCTACTTATTTTAATTATGTTATATATATATATATATATATATATATATATATATAACAATTTATATTTTATGGAAATTTAATGGAAATTATTATAATTGTTAGAGAAAACAAAACAAGACCAAACTGTAATGCCTCTGAGGATGAAATACAAATTAAACCCTTAAAGAAGCAATTCATGGTGTTTAGGGACATCCACAGTTACTGGTTGCTATGGTTACAGGTATTACAAGACAATCTGAGATTCACAATAAATCACTCATAAACACAGTTATCAATCCTCAACAGTGATTTTGTGAACCTAACCAATCATATGCTAAAAACAAGCTATGAAAGAAGAGGAAGTACTGTAATTACTCTGTCAAAAATGTCATTTAGCTGATATTTTACGCATTTGAGTAAAGTAAACGACAGAACCAATGACATACAAAAACATTATTTAGACAGGGTATTGATGTCTAAATGAATGCCTCAGCAAGTATGTGCATCAGACACACAGTAGTAGTAACAGAAGCTCAAATAAACTGACAGACCGAATTTCTGGCATATTGCGTTTCTCAGGTTTACGCCAGTTCCAGCCTGTTCACTCAGAAAATAAAGTGCAATCACAATAATAGGGCTTGACAATCTAACCTTGATTGAATTTCGCCGCCACTAGCTCGCACTAAAACACACAAAGGACATAATTGTGAAACAACTACGTTCGTCACTCGTAATTTGCTCAAAACCACCATCCTGCCTTTCATTCTGTCCTCACATGTGACATTTACAGACGAGGTAACAGCACAAGCTTGAGAAGAAAAATCAGGTGCAAATGTTGCATCAACAGAAGAAACGGTCTGTAAACGGTACACTCTCTGCAGCAGTGCGAGCGAACGCCTCAGGGAGGAGAGCTCCATTTTGCTTGTATTTTTCCACATGAATATTAGCATGTGGGCTAGCCTGTCTGGTTCTGCTCCAAATCCTCTGTGACTATGTCTGACCTCAGACGACCATACGCCCCGAACGGACTCATTCTGTGTGGCTGCAACATCAGGGGCGCTTCAGGAAATAAAACTTACTGGCTTGATAAGACATATCAGCGTGCAAGAAATGGGAAAGAAATTTGTGTAGAACCACGTTAAGAAAGAAGAGAAAAAAAACAGCATATTGCTTTATCTGCTTCCATAACATATGAATACATCGCAATGTTTCGAGAAAACAAGATCTTCATCAGGCAAACCATTATCAAGGGGTTTTCCATTCACAAAGTAAACACTCACACTTGATAATAGACATGGACAATCAACAAAAGAAACAATTATCCAATAAGAAGAAAAACAATTGAACCACATTTTCAACAATTGTATCAATGCAAGGACAGTAGTGGCTGTTTACCACAGATTCACCATGTTTTATTCACACTGGACTTCAAAACTTTACGCTCTCCTTAGACAATTCATTCAGAGGTATGGACAATATGAACAATAAGTGTGACCAGGAGAGTCATGAGTATCGGTTCACCTTCGCGATTATACCAACAATTTAATCTGCTCAGATGGGTCTCCGCTAGTAATGCCTAAAAACACGTCATACACATGAACATAATGCGTGTAAATAAACGCTAAACGTATGCTAAGCTAATATGCAGAGCAGTTAGTTTGCAAAAAAATAAGCTACCTAAAACACACACACACACACACACACACACACACAAAAGATCAATTACTTTTTTTTTCAATTTACCAACACCTGACCTGACTCTTAAACCAGTTCTTTTCAGTGAATCAAAAACATCCAGTGGAAGCAGTATATTCTCAATCACACAAAAAATTACTCAAAAGAGCCAGTTAAATAATCATTCAAAAAAAACTTTGTTCTTGTAGTTTGAACCTGCTCACTGAATGAATTCACTGAATCTGTCAGAGAAATGACATTACAATTACCAATCTGATTATCGATTAATCTTGTCTACCCGCTGAGCACGGAAAACATCGTCACATCACTTTACAGTTTTTCAAGTAATCTACAACTTGAGAACGATTTATATTACGTCCAATATATATATATATATATTATGCCCCTGATTAACCGATTAAAAAAGCAAAAATTTTTTCAAATGTAGCATAGCAT
Organism: Pimephales promelas; assembly: GCF_016745375.1. Next base: position 1,518,702 of record NW_024121521.1, on the reverse strand, counting down.
ATAGCATATAGTAGAGCCCGACCGATAAAGGATTTTGAGGCATCACTGATTCAAGTAAAACACACCTATTCTTAATTTCTTAGTACTCATTAAAGGTTCTTATGAATGGAATCACTTTGTGGTCCTAGACAGACTTGATTGAGTGAATGGACTGAATTGTTCATGACACAGGGGTTCAGATGAGCAAAGTGGGTGCAGTCCGCTTTCACACCAACCGAACTCTGCCGACAAAAAAATTGTATTCTGGGCTTTGAAACCCTAAGCAGATCTTTGTGAAGTCACTGAGATACTGAACTAGGGTCATTCTGCTTGTACTTCAATCCCTTCTGCTATTTACTCAGTTATATTAAGCCTGGTTCAAACAATTCCCCTCCTTCTGAAGAGGCTCAATGCACTTCAGTATCCTCAAGCTCCAAACCCATTTCTTATAAAACACCAGTTATCGTGATGGCCAAAGTCCCCAAAAATAGCTCTGTATACGTCAAAATCAACACACACTAAATCAGAACAAACAGCTCAATATGCACAGCCCATATCTGAGAGTATTCTTGAATCCATGCAAGTTCTCAGCAACAAAGATGGAGAAAATCGCAGCGATATCATAAACTATTTCAGGATCCGCACCGAAGCAGCAGCCAAAAAGCCAGAGGGCAGGCATTTGCTGTTACGCAATCACCTGTGATGCACTGGTGGGCAGCAGGCACCGAGAATCCCAAAGCAATTTATAGCAACATAATGCTGCCATTTAAACTAAAGAGATTGTTTCTGGCAAAGCAGCAGCATCCGAGCCTTCACCTCGAATAGACTTTTTATAAAGAGACAAGACAAGAGAGCTTTGTTTCTTTGTGCTGTCCCTGGACGTAAAGATCAAATAGCACAGAGAACAAAGGGAGGACATTGATCACGGTGTGGGCACAAAAGCTTAATTTAACTTAAACACGTTCAGTCACTGAAAGATCTTTAGCTCTTAATGAAAGGCATTAATATAGTGTATGCGGCTGTTATTAACTCCAAATGCAGCCCTGTGTGTATCAGAGGACACCCGCAGGGATTTATAGAAGCCGTTTGAAAAGATGAATGAATTCGGGAATTAAGTTTACTTAAACCTTTGAACAATTTGACACTCCAAACAGCATTTTTTTCCTTGCTGAAATCTTCCTGCGTTATGTTGATCAGTGTGGCCCTCTGCAGATCACTATACTTTACTACAACATTACAAAGATAACAGATGCTGAATTTGCTTTGACAAAAAAATCAACCAGATTTCCCCGAGGATTAAAAAGCGATCAGTTGACTCAACTTAAAAAAAAGTTAGGAAACCTGTCGCCTTAAAATTATTAAGTACAAAAAATGAATGTGCAATTGAACAAATTTAGTCATGTGGAATTGTCAAGTTCAATTCTTACGTTTATTACTTTGGGTCAGTAAATCTTTTTTTTTTTTTGTAATTAATATATTTATTCAGCAAGATTGCATTAAACAAGTGACAGTATTAGGGCTGTGAAACGATTAATCGCATCCAAAATAAAAGTTTTTGTTTATATAATATATGTGTGTGTAGTGTGTATAATTATTTTGTATATATATATATATAAATAAATATATATATGCACATGCACTCAAAAAAATTATATGTTGGCTTTAATTAATTTTAATTTGTCAACAGGTTCCACATAACTGGATTACGTTAAACAAACATAATTTGTTCATGTAACTTCAACACAGTGGAATTATGTCATTACCCCAGAGTCTTCAGATCCAATATAGAAGGCACAGCACCGTTTTCTTTTTTTTTTTTTTTTATCTTAATCGGTCTGCAAATCCAGTCTAGACCTGTGTCTTGTTTACAAAACAATCCTCAGTCCTCCTTTAACTCAATCTGTTTGCAATCACATCTTTCTCAATAGGAAAATGCCTATATTCTGATTGGTTCCTGCTGTGTCAGTGGCCAATGAGCTCGATGCTCAACCTTTAAAAACACTTGGTCAGCATTTGCTCTAGCAGTTTGCAGCATGCTTCAGAAACCCTCCGCCTTCCCCGGCTCCACCTGTATTGATCTTCCATGGGTAATTCATGTATGCCATATTGTATAGTAGCAGCATGTCAGACTTGCTCACAGCAGTGTGTCGTGTGTGTATTTGCAATAGCAAGTCCCGTACTTTCTCTGCAGCAGCAATAATCAACAGTAAGAGCAATAACATCTAAATAATTTATTCCACCAATACCAAACATACTGTATAGCATTGTTGTATCCATTACAATGCCAAACACTCCATGAGTTAGACAGAACTGTTTTTACATTGATAAGACATTTTTCTTGAGCAGAAAAACAGCATATTAGAATGATTTCTGATGGTCATTTGACACTGAAGACTGGAGTAATGATGGTGAAAATTCAGCTTTGCATCATAGGAATGAATTAAATTTTAAACTATATTAAAATAGAAAACAGTTATTTTACATTCTAAAAATATTTTACAATATTGCTGTTTACTGGATTTGTATCAATTAAATGCAGCATTGGTGGGCAATCTGGGCATAATACATTTCTTTCAAAAACACTGTATACCATTAATAAACTTTTGAACAGTATTGTATTTTTTTTTTTAGTTGTTCTTTGTTGCAAATACATCTGATTTCCTTTAGAAATTGTAAAATAATGAATTCAACTTTTGAAATGCCATTTGTTACACCACAAAGCAACCAAGAAAATGAACAAGCAAAAGTGACTCAAATGATTAAGAAAAGAAGACGACCTACCACATTTTCCGCTATGTACCAATATACAAATTGGAAATACATTTTCCATTAGACATTAATGTGAGGTGACCTAAATAAATACATCTTTTGTATTTTTTTTTCAAGTTGTTATTTTTCCTTGCCATATCAGCACTAACTGCTAAATAAATAATATACAATTATTATTATTATTTTTAGTAAAACCTTGTTTGTTTGTTAAAAAAAGCTTATGGACATGTTTCACACATAGAAATTAATTTAATTACATATATTGATTCCTATTTAAGAACAAAATATTAAGAAATAATCAAGCTGAACTTACCCTCAGGTGGTTCTTCACGCAGGTAAGGTGGAAGTTCTTCATTATTAGGGTCAGCAGGTGCTTCCTCGATCACCTCAGTCTCTGCACTCGGGCCCTTCAATTAACAAGATTATACAGTTTATGCTATTATACAGAAATACAAACCCGACAATGTAAACAACAACACAATCCTTCATGTTATGCAGTACATTTTCATGTTTCCATCAAGAATATAAATCAAGATAGAATGCAATTTCCACAATTATAATTCCATGTGATCTTTGTTACATTGAGGCAAGTTGCTAAATAAGGAAATTACATCACTTAGCAGCAGTAAGTCAATTCATAATTTCAGTAGGAGAACAACAACACAATCATAAGTTGATTTGATGACATCTATGATGTTTTATAGTATTATTTGATTTATTTCTGAAAGTCTGCAATACACATTTATATAAACACTTACTTAAATTATCAAGTATATTTATATCTGAAAAAAGAATAGAGTGCAAAAGTACTGCATGATATGAATGACCCAATTACAACAACAATTATCATTATCATCATCGTCGTCATCATCATCTCAACCAATTTACACCCTCTTACACAGCTAAAATCTTAAACTTTATGGTTGCAAAATGAAATAAAAGTGATACTGCATAGTTTATACAGTGGTTTTTGCATTATCATGCTGATGATATATTATACCCTATTTATGCATCGACTTATTGCCAGCTGCCCCGTTTATCTAGAGCAAGATAACACAATAATTATCCGACAAAATCGCATTTAGTGACAAAGAAACAAAAAAGTCCCATGCAAATACTTCTGATTTAAAAAATTCAACAGTTTGTGCTCGTGCAGAATCAGGTAAGAACAGGTTTGGCTTCAATACTGTCACGCAAAACAAACAAAATCCTCCACTCACCTTCATTACTGAGGCTATTAATACAGTTTTAGAAAGGACGTCTCTGCACTTCAATATTGATGGAGACGCACAAGACTATAAAATGGGAATAGCGCTTAATACGAAATAAATACAGCGTTTGCTATGTTTTTCAATGCAAGCGGAAGTGACGTTGGGGATGTTTACGGAATTTGGGGATGCTGTTGAGCTGTTGGTCGATAGGGGGCAGCAGCGCGTTGATTATCCTCACTGCCTGAAGAGCTTCGGTTACGATGCTTTTTACCACAGTAAATGTTTGATTAGGGACTAAAACAACATTTTTATGTCTGATATTAATCTCATAGGTAAACCAAAAGTGTACGATATAGCCTATGTGTGCCATATTTGACCTTTTTTGGGCCTTTTTCTTAAATTATAAAATTGCAAAAACTTATTCGTTTATAAGACTTCCATTTTGTGGTTTTGTCAAATTTATTCATAAACACCATACAGTATATGCTATAGTTAGCATAGTAGGTTAGCACATTTGTTCAGTCCCAAATTAAGCGGAGGATTACGCTGCCAGTAATGACAGGTGAGAAACCTTCCACTCATTCATCTCTTACATGCTGCTCAATAATATATCACCTCATCAAAAAGAAGACGAAAGGTGAAACGGGGTGAATTTGAGTTTTATTGACCGGAAGTGAAATGGATGTGATTCTCCATCTAGGCCAAAGTTCACCGGGCAAGGTATCAATCATTGCTATAAATATTGAAAGAGGGCATGAATAGACTTGGCCTGTTTAGCAAAAACTAAATTATAATGTTACTCTTACCATATGGTGTATGATAATTTAACACCATTCTTTCAAAAAGAAAACATTTCTTGCTTATTTAAACAAATAAATAATCAATATAATTTCAAGAGCAACAAACACTCAAATTTAATTCATTCTGACACATCATTTTTCTTTTCAAGTATGCATATTCTTTGTAAGTCATGCATTAAAGTAGCTTAATGTCATTTATGATGTCCACAGTAAAATCCTTTTCCAGTTTTAATGCAATTTTTTTTGCAAGGCAATGTAAAAAACGTCTTCCTTCTTGCCTGAACGCAGCTGAACTGAGAAACTCAGCTTAACCTGTTAAAGGATTTATTTATATACCGCTGTAATTAAAAGGTCTTGTTAGGACAGTGGCCTCAGAAAGTGGGAAAGTAAGAATGGGTTGGTCCTTTTTAAACCCCCAGTGAAACCATATGTTTTACAGAAAGGCAATCTAGAAGAGTGAGGTGATAGGTCATGGTTTAACTTTAGTCACGCAAGGCATTTTGTGACACTGGTGTAATTGAGTATAATGGCCCTCCTATTTAATCAGCTATGACTTTGTGAAATATCAATTATTTAAGTGAATTTATTAATCATTTACAAAGACTCAGGAGGAGAGGGTGTAAAAACAAATGATGTAATGCAACAAGAATTTATATTAAAGGCATTTAGTCGATATTAGATTTCTGCTATATTGGATAGTGAACTTTACCCTGAAGGTTCTGCACGTCAGATCAAAGAGCAAATGAGATTTAGCCCTTCCAAAAATACCAGTACGTTTATAGTCAGACAACACGCTTCTAGTTGTAAGTGGATTATGTCAGTTTAGCTGTGAGGAGAATGAAGCGCGGCACTTTCGCTTCGGTTATGGTGACAATTTTCAGATGATCAACATTTTGGACAAAGACGGGATTTCAGTATGGGTCAAATTCAAAGTGATGAAGAAGAAGAAGTGGAGCTATCAGATATCCAGCCTCTTTATACCAGATTCATGAGAGAGTGCCCAAGTGGAGCCCTGCATCTTCATGAATTCCGCAAGATCTTCGGAGTTCAGAGCACATCGGAAGATGAGGCTTTGTTCATGGAAACGCTCTTCAAATCTTTCGACACAAACAAGGTAAGTATTTTTTACATTATTTAAAACTTTTAAAATGCAAGTGCACATTTACTTCAAAATTTTATAGTGATTGCAAAGCAGCAATTTCTATTCATAAGCTGTGATTATGTGCATATGTGATCAGCTCATCAGCCGAGAATTTGTGTGCATTTGCAGGATGATGTTATAGACTTTATGGAATTTGTAGCAGCTGTCCACCTGGTTCTGAGAGGGAACCTAGAGGACAGATTGAAATGGTCTTTTAAAGTTTATGACAGAGATGACAGTGGAAAGTTGGACAAACAAGAGGTCAAACGCATTATAAAGGTGAGAGTGGTCTTGATTCTCACCACTGTCATGTTTGTATTTCCTTGCCTAAAAAGTGTCTCGCTTTTTCCTTCTAGATCATTTGTAAACTTAAGAAAAACCACATGAACATGACACCCAGTGAAATATGTGACAAGATATTTGAAGTTTTAGATGAAAACAAAGATGGTAAGTGGATTTTTTTATTCCTCAAATAAATATTTAAAGATCCCCTGTGGTTCAAATCAAGTTTTTAAATGTTGGTTATATGTCTATGGTGTTTTAATATGCTTTAAGAAATAGTTCACCTAAAAATAAAAATTGTGTCATCACTTACTCGCCCCCCAAGTTGTTCCAAACCAGTACGAGTTTCTTTCTTCTGTTGATGTGCCCCACTGACTTCCATGTTAGTAAAAAAAAATACTATGGAAGTCAATGGGGTCCATCAACTGTTTGGTTACCAACATTCTTCAAAATATCATAAGAAAGAAATTAAAGAAATTCATACAGATTTGGAAAGACATGAGGGTGAATAAACAATGACAATTTTCATTTTTGGGTGGACTATCCCTTTAAGACAAACCATGTGCAAATTCATAAGTCAGCACCATTGCTAGTAATGTCTCCTTAAAACTGCAGTGAACCTAAGAACGCAGTTTTAAACTGCCCGTTTCCTACCGTCCGTCACAAAGACACAAACATATAACCGATCCCGTCCACTCCTTTGATTTTCTATAATCATATTAATTACCATTATGCGTCCAACGTTGTAGAGAGTGATACATAAAGCACGTTACCATTGGCTTTAATACTTTAATATATTGACTTGTAGACAACTCTGTATAAATCGTACTTCCTCTTTTTGTTCTGAGTCAGTTTCTGGTTCAAACATATATGGCTGGATTAAACCAATATTTCTACTTGCCACTGTGTAGCGTTTACTACAGTTGATCCAGTGGAGCTGGTGTTAGTGATTGGAGGCGGGGCTAATTTGCATATTCATGTGTCCATGTATAGTGTAGAGTTCCATTCAAGCTGTTTTAAGCAACAACAAAATGATTTACTCAGGAAAAAAACTTAACTTATCAAAAATGATTTGACTGCAGGGGGGCTTTATAGACCAAAAATGTACTATCTTGTGGTAAACAGATGAACATGTTGCCAAAAGTATGTAAACATTCAAACAGCACACCTAAAAACTTGTTTAGCATTCTATTTCAAGCCATTCATTTACGCAGAGAAAATATTTTCCTATATGAAATATCACTATATTACATTATTTAATGTACTGCATATTGAAAATGAACACAATAATATAATGTCTTAATATATTACAATAGTAATACACAAGTTATTGCCACTTTTCATATATTGAAAAATATGTAGCAATATGTTTACTCATAAATCATATTATATGTAATTTTATATTCAATAATACACTTACGTCATAAAATATGGTACTGTGTGTACATAAGTATATTTGAACATATATATTCATATTTAAATGGGAACATGGATGTGCAAATATATGTACACAATTATGAGGAAAATATATATCAAATCTAATTCGCCCACCATGTTGCCATGATTTTAACAATACATCCAAATGTCCAAATATTCAACATTTGTTTTCAGTAAATACATATTTTCATTATATCAAATGTGTAACTGTGCAAACAATAAACTAAGTGAGATCCATTTCGAAGTGTAATGTAAAACTAAGCGCACGTACACGCCGTTAAATGTCAGAGCGAAACTAAGCTAAATGTAGATCTACATCTGGGGAGCGATTTTTTTTTAATTTTTTTTCTAGGATGGTAGGGGAAGACTCATAAATGCTATTAACTCCAGTGACGGGTAGGTTTAGGGACGGGGTTGGGTTAGGTCATATATTTATATATACAGTAATGTAATGTTAAGTCAACGGCGTTCATAAACACGCTGAAAAGCGATTATGCGTGTTGATAGCACGCCAAAAATGGAAATACAAATTGGCGTGTCATACATACGCCATTTCATGAGATCAGTCTGAAATAGTAATGGTACAAAAAGTTGTTTCATGTAAAACAGTTATTTATGACTGTTACAAATAATTTTTTACACACTATATCATTTCATATATCATTTATACATATCATATATGTGTCGTTTCCACAGAGTACACAATAGGTACATCATTTGAGTTGTGGTGGAAATTATATTTGCTGCTCGAGGAAAATGTCTGAAATCTATTTTGGACTATAATATATCTGATACAATTTGACATATTAAACTCATACATGAGTGTGTGAAAATTATGTTTCTAAAAATCCACAGGAGCACATGGATGAATAAACCTTATATAATAATCCCGTGTGGCAGCCTAAATGTGTGTTGGCTTAGACTGTTGCTAAAATAAGCCTGTCAGTGGAGGGAGCGGATGATGAGAGAATAAATTAAAAACAGTCTTCCTCTTCATCCACAGGTCAAATATCCCTATCAGAGTTCATGGAAGGGGCACAAAAAGATGCCTGGATTATGGACCTCCTAAAACTGGACACTAATGCACGGGGTTGGTTCAGGGAAAAATGGGGAAAAGATCCATGAGCTTTCATCCACATCCCATGGGCCAAAACCTGCTTGCCCTTTTACAATCTTTCAAATGTTGAGGCCTGCAAATGAGAGAGACCTGGTATAGAGGTCAGAAAATATTTGCCTTCTGTCACGAGCGAATACGTGCCTCATCATACATTGATCGCATTGATGTTCAAACAGTCTGCATGTGTAAAAGCGGGTTCCGTCACATTTTCTTCTGAGTGTGGTGAAGATGCTGGTATTCTTATGAAGGATGGATATAATTACCCAAAACTTGGTTTAAGAAAAATTAATCGTGTGTTCATAGATGGAACAATAACTAGGTTCCATAGTCAATTTAAAGGGATACTCCACTTTTTTTGGAAGTAGGCTCATTTTACAACTCCCCCAGAGTTAAACAGTTGAGTTTTCAAACCCATTCAGCCGATTTTCTGATATTTTGAAGAATATCAGTAACCAGACAGTTTCTGATCTCATTGATTTCCATAGTATATATTTTTTCCTACTATGGAAGTCAATGAGACCAGAAACTGTCTGGTTACTGATATGCTTCTAAATATCAGAAAATCGGCTGAATTGATTCGAAAACGGTAAAACACAACAAGTTCACGTGGCCGTCATCAGATTTGAAAGTCACTCAAAAGGCTCTTTTACGATGGCTTTCAGTCAACTACAGTGAGGCGTGGTGGTTTATGGGAGGAGTAGTTCCTTTGCTCTAAAATGAAAATATGTACACAAGCTTGTACCCTTGACTCTTTTTTTGGGGGGGATTTTCTCTTTGTTTTTTCAATCGAAATGCTATGTTGTATGCTTAATGAGTTCAGCCGTAGCTGGTTATCCTCAGACATGCTCTAATACTCTTTAGATATGGATTTTACAAAATTTCAATGGGAGAAATGAATTGGAAATTTACTTCCGGCACCAACGCTCTCTCGGGCTGTGTGCAGGACTATGATGCTCTATTGAGATGACTTGTTAGGCATTATTCCGCAGCAGCGCACATGGCCAACTTACACAAATATAAATAGATACATATTACTTTTTTCTGTTGGATGTAGCCTTTTTGAAAATTCAGGGCTATAAAGAAAATACACACTGGTAAAATGGTGAGTTTTATATTTGTATTATTTATTTATTTAATTTTTTTTTCCTAAAAAAAGAAAATGTTTATTTAAAAGTAATAATTTTGAATAATTCTGCCCTATAAAGCAAAAAGGCAGTACCGGTAACTACGCAGAGTGCAGAACTGAGAAAAATGGCTTTAACTAGGGCTTTTTGCAGTTACCGTACAAACGATTACCATTTTTCTCCCAAACAACACACATTTGAGATACGATGTTTTGTCACATAACAAAGGAGGCCTTAAATGTCATGAAAATGACAATAACTAATGTTTCACCAAAAATGCAGTTACTGCCTTTTTGCTTTGTAGGGCAGGATTGTTTTGGATGAGCATAAATTAATCCCTCTCTGCACTATCCGAACTGAGTTGTTTACCAGTTTCGTTACATTTCGTTACGAATTTTCGAGCAACGGAGGACTTCATAGGAAATTTCGCCAGAGAACAGAGGACTTGTTCGGGGCTCATGGCGGACATTCACCCAAGGCCTTACGGAGGACGGATTCATTGAGCATCGTCGATGTTTGTTTCAGTTCGAAGACAATTGTTTTGGTCCTTGGACTGCCCTCGCATATTCCATGTGTGCATGCAGATGAGTGAGTACAGTTGGACTGAGATCTGTTGAATATCAAATCATTTGGAGGAAAAGTGCATCAACGGTTCATGGCAATTTCAAATGCACTGGTTTAGAGACCAAGTTTGTGGGTTCTCACATTTATCATTGAGCTATTGAGTGTTTAATATCTGTATTTGATACATGTGAACAAGAGTTGTAATAAGGGAACTGATTATCAAAGACTCGGTTTAGGGAAACAAATCAATTAAGAGTCATTTGATCACGACTGAGTCAATTTAAGAGTCATTTGATCACGACGGTGTCAATAGCCGTTTCGCAATACCAAGGGTGCTTCTCAATATCCCCCCTCGTCTCCTCGCTCCGCCATCCTCCATCCTATGACCCGGAAACCGATGGAGCTCAGCCATCTTGAAGGACATCTCAATTCTCCAATTGCACCGCGAGGAGTCGAGGAGTGAGGAGACTTCCTGAGGAGTCATGAGCGAGGTATCCCATTCGGAAGTGTTTTATTGACTAAACGTGATGCACATATTAATTCTCCTCCCCCTTCACATCGGTCACAATCATTTTAATTTATACTTCACCTTTGCAGTTTATATAAACCACACATCTCACATATTTCAACAGTGTAGCCTATATTTATTATTATTTGTTATAAATTTTTTAAATAACCAAACTTCAACAACATAAGGGCAGATGCTTTTAGCGCTGCTGATGACACTGTGGAGTGACGCTCGAGTGATCAAGTATTCCAGTGTATATAAAAAACGTTTTATTCGATTCCTCCGTCCTCCTTTCCGTTCCTCGCTTCCTTCCCTAGTGTCCTACAGGGGGTGGAGTTGAGACGCGAGGAAAGGAAATGAGGATGCACATAAAAGAAATGAGAAGCACCCCAAGTATGCAAACTTTGGACTTGCGTCCTTGGTAGTTGGGACTTGCCAAGTTCAACTCAGGAGAACGAACTCTAGAGGACGAGAGGATGCAAGTCCGGTTCTTCTGCAAATGGAACAGAGCGTTCTTGATTGCGCTCTGGCTACTCCGGTTATCTCTTTATGTATATTGTAGGCAACAATAAAATGAAATATGCTACAACTCTGCCTCTTTTCATCAACAATTAAACGAAATATGTTATAAAACTCCACTCTGCCTCTTTTCATTTAAAAAAATCTTAAACATATTAGCCTTATGGCCACTTGGTTCAGGCAACGCGTACATTGATTATCTTCACTGAATATATTTATACATTTTACATGCAGGATCTTACACCGATTACAGCATGTAAGGCCATGTAGATGCCTTAAAGTCTTCTTAAAACGGTTATATGTAATAAACTGCTTATTCAATGTGCAAAAGTCTTGTGCATATTCTGAGGAGCTTGCAAAATTGACCATTTTGGGCTGGACTATCTGTTTGAGTAAAAGAGGGAACAAAATGCTTAAATGCCTAAAGCTTATTATTCATGACTGTTGAAGTTGTGGAAGAATCTACATACTGTACAATATGTGCACCAATAAGAGCTGCATTCAAACGAATTCTGTAGGAAACCCAGCATGGAGCCAGAAGCGCATTTATCATTTATGCCAGCATGAGTTCACATGTGCTGAGTTTACAGGACATTTGACACACAGGGCATCTATGTACATGCATCTTTTATACACATAAATAAACCAGTTTTTTTTTTCTTTGATTTATCGACCTGAAATGGAAGACAGATTAATGCCAGCATGGTGCCTCCCACTATGCAATGTGTTCACACATGGTGCTTAGCAATGAACTATTCTTAACAGTGATATAATTCAAACCATGTCATTTTTTTTTTTTACTCTTAAGCCTAAATGGAGCTCATCCTCTGACTGAACCACAATTAACCCATATAAATCACCTATGTATGTGGCGTGTGTGAGAGAGAGTTTTAATATTTCAAACCTTTCAAAAAGTTTTCTATTAAATGAATCATCAATATAATAAACCCAAATGAATTATGCTGAATATTACTTTAAGTTACTCATTTACAAGTTCAGAGGTGATTGCCACTTCTAATAGAAATCAAGTCATTGAATTGTTGAACTTTTGGCTTGTGAAGGATTTTGCATCTCATTTTTTGTAACGGGTTCTGCATTCCTGAAGGATTAAAGCAATTTTAATCTAATTTCAGAAGCAATTCTGTTGCATCAAAGAGCTTAAAACAGATCTGTTTTAGCATATCTTTTAACAGCCTTCTGAAGCAGTTCCTGGCAGTTTATTCAAAATTCATGTGGCTTCCTGGCCCACCATAACAAGCATATTAAAATTCTCTCTGACTTACTGTAGTTTTCCCAGTCAGACGGAATATGCTAAATGGTTTGCAGAGACATGGTCAGAGTATTATGACGCTTTTCCACTGCATGCTATGGTACGGTACGGCCCGCTTTGGCGCTTTTCCATTGCATGCTACGGTACGGCTCGCTTCGGCTCACTTTAAATGGTACCTGGTCTGTTGAGGTTCCAAGCATACCTGTTATCCATCAGTCTATAATCCCACCCACTTTAAAGCGGTACTAACTGGCGTGGAGAAGCAATAGAGCTAAAGCGAACCGAGCTGTGCCGTGTTGAGCCGAGTCGTACCACGCAGTGGAAAAGCGCCATTAGACTGTTAATTCAAAACAAAACAGGAAACAATTGCAATCTATCAAGATCTATCCATCTATTTATCTATCTACACACACATACCCACCCCTTTTCCTTCCGAACTGCTTTAATTATTTGTGGCATTGATTCAACAAGGTGCTGAAAACATTCCTTTTTGTAGAGAATTTGGTCCCTGTTAACATGATAACGTCACGCAGTTGCTGCACATCCATGATGTGAATCTCCCATTCCACCACATGCCAAAGGTGCTCTATTGGATTGAGATCTGGTGACTGTGGAGTCCATTAGAGTTTAGTGAACTCATTGTCATGTTCAGGAAACCAGTTTGAGATGATTTGAGCTGTGTTATGCATCACAAATTTTTTTTTTTTGAAAATAAATGTATTTTCCCGCCAAATTTACTCCATAGTCTCACTGCATGTTAACAATTGCTTAACTGAGCTACCTTTAAACAATAAAATATTCTTCAAAGATATCATTGTGCAACTCATTCTTAACTCCACTGCACCATTGAGAACGGATGCATCTATGTTTAGTGAGGAGGAATTTCAGCTATGAGACTAAGGCAATGGCAGCAGAAGAACAGAGGACTGGTCACATGATCCAACAACGACAGAAGCTCTTGAATGTGGAACCATAAAATGGTGTTTATTCACAATAGAAACTGGCTCTTGTGTGAGTAAACACAGGTGTGTGGCTTTACTTTGGGGTCAAATCCTCAGAAGTTAGACATGACACCTTATGTGCGAACCGTGTGTGTGTATGTGTGAAGTACTATATGTGTAAAGTCTGTGTTGCTAGGAAGGCTGAATCTCTAATCCGATGAAACGGAAGGCCATGTGATGGTTTTTTCTAAAGTAAAGTGTCAGTCATTTGGGAACACTGCAGTTTATTTTTTTTTGTTCAATATTGCATGCAATCCTGCAGTGAGAGTCTTTATTTAACTTGCTGTTGGCATATTTGTACATTTGTTTGTGTACAAACACGTGTACCAACATTCTTGCTGTCCACTGTTGTCCCTTTAGGGCCATTTGGACTTAGAGAAACAGCATACAGTCAAAGTTTATTTATACAGTGACTATGTTTAGAATAGCAATACTCTCTCAATATTTCTGCTGTAATAGAATGTACATGTATTGTGGACAATATGCAAATATATATAATAAATAAAATAGAATATCTGGATGACATTTGCCAATATGAGCAATTTGCAACCATTTATTGTCCATTATTTATTTATTTAGTTAGTTAGTTTTATTCAGTCATTCATTATTTAGCTTGACTCATAATTTGTTCTAAACTGACAAATGTTCAGATATATTCTGTTTTATGACTCCAAAATAACTGGACACCATTTATTAAACATGATAAACGTGAACAAAATGTATAATTTATTTAATAATTGGTTTAATAATGTATTGGTGAATAATGTGTACTTTAGCATTCTGTTTTTAAAAATAGCAACAGTATATACTGCTCTATAATCACAAGCTCCAGTCATATGTAAATGTATATTTCAGGTTATAAATTAAACTTTATTGACAGTGTCTGGAGTGTGTAAAGCAAACAGAAAATGATTTTACAGTGTACAAATGGAAGTCTATGAGGCAACCATTGTATGTTTTTGCTTTTTCACTGGCATACCATTTATGATATAAATACGCAACTATTTAACCTTGAATATTTTTTTAAAATAATAGTATAGGAGAAAATAGTGTCAGTGATAACAGCATGAGCAAATATGTGTGTGGTTCAGGTATACCCTGTATGGCGACAAAATTTGGCAATATCTGAAATTTTTTGGTCTCCATGAGGAAAGCAGCTTATAAGTGTGCTTGCATGTGTGTGTGTGTGTGTGTGTGCGAGTGGCTGTTTTACCATCTACAGTCAATGTTGGTGGGTCTGTCAGTGTGTCACTATCAGAATGTAAGGCCAGGTGGCAGACTGTCGCTACTGTGCGTTACTGGGTGGCCTCCAGCTGACACGTGGCCAAACTTCAGGCCTCTGGAGAGTCAAACGAGAGAGACTGTGGATTATCTCAGTGTGAGCTAAAGAATGCAAATGGCCGGCTGCCCTTGAAAATGTAAACTTTGCCTAACATTTGACCTTAAGACGCAGTACAAGTGATACAATGATTGTCCAATTTGGCATAAGAAAAATATTTACTAACACTGTAAAAAAATAATTTCAAGATTTGTTGTCACAACATTTTTTTCTTTTGTCAAATCAACTTAAATAATTTATTTAGTTCAGATAACTTATGATTTTAAGTTTCTGATGATTAAATCAATGCCCTTCATTGTATTAACTCACTTTTTCCAGTTCAATCAACTTAAAATTTTAAGGCAACCATGCAGGTTACTTAATTTTTTAAGTTAAACCAACAATATTTTTTTACAGTAGGCCCATTTACTAGGTTCAGGCCTGTCAGACCCATATATATACAGTATATATGCAAATTTGGGACAAAATGTTAGTTTGTTGTGGTTACCTATACATGTGCATTGACATAAATATTATAAATACTGGAATGTAATATTTTATATATTATATGATATACATTAGCCTATATATAATGTGAACATATTTAACATAAATCAAAGCATAATGTATCATTTTTTAAAAACATTAACCCAGTAGTGTTGTTTTCTGTGTTATTAAACGTGGATGTTTTCCACTAAGAAACGAACATTGTTATTATGTTTTGATTGATACTGTGAAGCTGCTTTGATGCAATCTATATTGTGAAATCGCTAAATATACTTCACTTGACTTGGTTTTCGGTTTTATATAGTATTATATATTTATTCATAATTTGATATAGCTTTTACTTATATATAATTATATATATATATATATATATATATATATATATATAAGTAAATATAAGTATATATAAATTTTTTCAAACATTAAAAGTTTTTGTAATTTTAGCATTTCAACTTTATTTGAGTTATTTGGCAAGGCAGCATTTCTCATTTTTGAGGGTTTTTTTTTTTTTTTTTTGCTTAAGTTTTTCATCTAATATTCATAATTTATTTGATAAATATTTAAATTATTGAAAGCATTTTTAAAATTGTAGTTTTAATTATCACAGGGTTACACTATAAAATCTGCTAAATATACAGTATAATATTTAGCTAATTTCATGTAATATATTGTTAGTCATTAAAACTAATTATAAGTATTTTTTTACCATAGTGAATTAAAATTTAGACCTTTGCGCTGGGACAGGCCATAATCACTATTTGATGTGTTTAAAACTAGTTATTTTTTATGCTAGGCTAATTGAATATTAATTGACAATAGTTGATCAAACACGTCTAAGACATACAAATTTGTATTTTTATAAAAGTAAACATACCATGTGCCATTGTCAATAGCACAATACCGTTTTTTTTGACACTATGCAATCAAGTTGCTTTTGTGTCCATGTAATTGTTAAACCTCCCACACAAACAACAGCCTTACAAACATCAAAGTGTGGCAAGTTGACAGTTTCCTAGAGGCCATGAGTTTCTTTTAGGAAGAGACGCTGATAATCATTCCTCATTTGGTAGGCTTTGGTTCCCGGTGGATCGTCCACACCCATATGGGGTGACAATCCGCATTTCCTTTGAAGGCCAGCTAGAAGTTCCTCACAACTGACAGATAACAGACAACAGACAAATGGCCATTCATCCATTATGACCAATGCACGGCGACTTATTTATAACGGCCACTGGGATGCCATTCTCTCCCAGTGAACTGGCCACCTCTCTTTCCAACAATAGTCCACGCTGTCCTCTTGAGCCATAAATTATCTTCTAATATTAAATGCAACTGTCTGTCAACAGTATCCATTGTGAGACCCGATCCAATACCCCAGCTTCACGTGGGACGGCCCATCTTTGAGTGATGTAGGTTTGTAATGTGTCCTAAAAAGGCTTGAGGTTCTGAAGCCCTGGTGACACGGCTTCTATATAAATATGGGAGCAGGTGAACCGGACGCTCACTCTCTTATTTTCTACCGCTCTTGAGGGAGCAAGTTTTCCAGGCCTCTTGTGCAAGCTCTCCTGGGTGAGTGTACTTCAATGGATTTTTATGTTAAATGGTTTGTTGGACTACATCAGATAGCGTAGCTTAGTTTTTGGATAGCTCACCCAAAACTGAACATTCGAATCATCTACCGCACTCGCATTCATGTCGTTCCAAACCTGCATGACTTTGTGGAGCACAAAAGAATATATTTCAAATAACTGTTTTTGTCCAAAAAGTTTGGGGTCAGAAAGCTTGAATACTTTATAATAGAAATGAATACTTTTAAACTAATATCTACAGTAGCAAGGATGCATTATATTGGTCAACAGTGACAGTAAAAACAATTATAGTGTTACATAAGATTTCTATTTCAAATACATGCTGTTTTGAACTACGAATTTGAACAAAACACTGTTATCACTGTTTCCATGAAACTATTAAGCAGAACAACTGTTTTCAACATTGATAATAATAAATGTTTCTTGAGCAGCAATGATTTCTGAAGGATCGCGTGACTGGAGTAATGATGCTGAAAATTCAGCTTTGCATCACAGGAATAAATCTAAATAAAAAAAACAGTTATTTTAAATTGTAATAATATTTCACAGTATTACTGTTTTTACTGTATTTTTGATCTAATAAATGCAGCTTAGGTGACCATAAGAGACTCCTTTCTAAAACATTTAAAAAATCTTGCCAACCCCAAACAGTGTCTATTAAAAGTCAGGGCCTTTCACTGGCGCAAAAAGTACTTCAAATATCTTATTATGTGTTCTGCAGAAGAAATAAAGTCATATAGTATAATAATTCCTCATTTAATGAATTATTTGGTACAGTAGAGCAGTGAACATTTCGCATCTTTGTAACAACAGAAGCAGCACGATTAAAATATTACATGCATATAAACTGAAGCTTATCTGAACTCAAGATATCAAATAATAATAAAATTTGTATTATTTATAGCACATTGCGAGTGTGCCGAAGGGAGTGTAGGACTGAATAACACAAGTTGTCAGAAATCTCTTTTTAAGCACAGAAGATTAATAATTTACGTTTAGCTTTGAGTGCTACATAAATTCAACAAGCAAAGACAAGGGTTTAATAGGCAAGAGAAAATCCTGCTTATTAACGGGCGCCATGTGTTTGCTCCCTGTGCCATTGGTCTTCAAACACCAGCTGTCTAAGCAAACATGTGTGACGAGGAAGAGACCACCGCTCTGGTGTGCGACAACGGCTCAGGTCTGGTGAAGGCCGGCTTTGCCGGTGACGACGCCCCCAGAGCCGTGTTTCCCTCCATTGTGGGCCGACCCCGCCATCAGGTGAGACCACCACGTTCACTGATCCCATCTGAGGCTTAGTCTTACTTTGAGCCACTCAGTAAAGCACGTCTTAAGTCACAGTACTTACATTTTAACCCTTGACCTGTAAAGACGACGCTCTGCTTATAATCATGCAAGTGCTTATTTGAGTCAAACGTATTGACAATTGTTAAGTTGGGGTGAAAAGGTCACCCTGAATGTGAAGATTGTGACGGATTGTTTTATGGTCTCTTCCAGGGTGTCATGGTCGGTATGGGTCAGAAAGACAGCTATGTAGGAGACGAGGCCCAGAGCAAGAGAGGCATCCTCACCCTTAAATACCCCATTGAGCATGGTATCATCACCAACTGGGACGACATGGAGAAGGTAGACCTTAGAATTAGTCACTTTTAAGGAGCAAAAGTGCGGTAACGATAAGGAAATTTCGGCAAAATTATTTTTTAATTGTGTATGAATCAAACAAAGCGGCTTTCTGTTGGTCACCACAGCTTGAACCTTCACGTGAAATTCCAGGAAAAGCTCAGTGTTGTGCTTTATAAGGTCTAAATGAAAATCCTGCAAGGCATTTTACAGATACACCGTAAAATATTATTTTCATGATTTATCAAAACTACTTTTTTTTTGTCAAATCAACTTAGATAATTTATGTCAGGGGTTCTCAATTCCAGTCTTCGTGACCTACTGCTCTGCATATTGTGTATGTCTCCCTTATTTAACACACCTGATTCAGATCCTCAGCTGGTCCCACTTTATATTAAGTGGTTTTAAGTACTATGTACTTACATTGAAGTTACTACTTTGATACATTGGACTTATTGTGTACATACATGTTTTTACATTGTACTTATATTTTGAAAATACCTGCATGTAATTACAACTGTAATTAATTCATGTAATTACATTTGTAATTACACAGTTGATCCTTCCCTTACACCTCAGCCCACCATGATACCTACCCATATCACCACACCTGTCCCTAACCATACCCATATCACACCTCAATAGCAGCAAAAGTGTTTTACAATACAACCTGAACACAATAAGTACATTGTACTTATTTTCCTATGTAAGTACATAGTACTTAAAGCCACTTAATATAAAGTGGGAACACTCAGCTCGTTAGGATAGATTTTGCATAGATTAAAAATAAACCAAAGTTTGTTGTGTGGAACTGGAACCACTGAAAGTTTTTTTTTTTATTTTTTTTTTTTTAGTGTGAGGACTTATCTTAATAAGTATGCAATAACTGTAGACATGAACAAATGGATGGTACAAAGCTGTATGGTACAAGTCTATTGCTTTTTGGCACAAATAGATTTTCCCCATGAAAATTTGCTGCGCAGCAGTAAAAAAGACTGCATTTTAAAACCTTATAAACTGAAAATGTATTGTGTTTTTCCATATGTAATGAAAAATACAATACTGCTGTCTTAGATTTGGCACCACACTTTCTACAATGAGCTCCGTGTGGCCCCTGAGGAACACCCCGTGCTCTTGACTGAGGCTCCTCTGAATCCTAAGGCCAACAGAGAGAAGATGACCCAGGCAAGCCCTTTTAAAGACTTTAAAATCATGACATTAATAGTATTATGTCCATAATACTTGGTAATAATTGATTTCTATCTGTATATCAGATCATGTTTGAGACGTTCAACGTTCCGGCTATGTACGTGGCTATCCAGGCTGTGCTCTCCCTGTATGCCTCTGGCCGTACCACAGGTTAGCATTGCATACATTGACTATAATAGTTGTTTTTAAACTGCATCTGTTGGTTTTTCATGCTTTCTTTTATTTGTTTCAGGTATTGTGCTGGACGCTGGTGATGGTGTGACCCACAATGTACCCGTGTATGAGGGTTACGCTCTTCCACATGCCATCATGAGACTGGATTTGGCCGGCAGAGACCTGACTGACTACCTGATGAAAATCCTGACTGAGAGAGGCTATTCGTTCGTCACCACTGGTAATCTAACGCTTTCTGCAGTTTTCACATAAATTATAAATGATAGACGGTTAAATTAGAATGTATTCATGAAATGGATAATAAACTGTATCACAAATGTAAAATGTTGCTTATACTTCTTTACGCTGTAGTGATATATTCATTAACTAAACAGCACCACCTTGTGGTCAACACCAGTAACTGCGCAAAGAGAACTGTAGCCAGCTGCTGCTGTACTACTTTGTACTACTTAATACCTTTCTAACTCGCTGTTACAGCTGAGAGGGAGATTGTTCGTGACATTAAGGAGAAGTTGTGCTACGTGGCTCTTGATTTTGAGAATGAGATGGCCACCGCCGCCTCCTCCTCATCTCTGGAGAAGTCCTACGAGTTGCCCGACGGTCAGGTCATCACCATTGGTAACGAGAGGTTCCGCTGTCCCGAAACCCTCTTCCAGCCATCTTTCATTGGTCAGTTTCTTATTAGTTCATTTGGATAATTGCTCCCCTTTTTATACTTCTTGGCTTTGGATGTTTTCTTTCCCTAGTCAAAAATACAATCGGACGGAATGAATCCTAGAAACTTTCGGCTATAGGATATAATTTATTTAAACAAAAATGTTTTAGTTTTGTTCCTAATATCTCTAACAGTCAAATAAAAGTTTTATTTTTTTTAAGTAAAGAGTCACAATTTCACTTTTCCCAGTAGGAAATAGTATTCTATTATTTATCTTTTTTTAGACAATTCTTACTTGATTAAATTAGGATTAGATCTAAATGATATTATATATATATATATATATATATATATATATATATATATATATATAATAATAGCCTAAGTTGACAACATATGGTTTTACATTGCTTTAACTCATCAAAATAAGTTAATCAGTCAATTAAATCATATTAAAAATAAATAATAATATCACAGTAAAAAATATTGTTGGTTTAACTTAAAAAATGAAGTTACCTGGTTGCCTTAAAATTGTAAGTTAATTGAAATGGAAACATTGAATTAATATTGATTTATTTAATTATCAGAAACTCAAAATATGTTATCTGAACTACATAAATTATTTGATTTCAATTTGATTTGACAAAAGAAAAAATATTGTGATTACAAATCATGAAAATATTTTTTACAGTGTATTTTAAAATAAATAAAAAAAATGTTTAATAAAGATTAGCATTTTCAGAAGTTACCAGTAGGAAATATTTTTATTTTTATTTTATAAATTTTCTTTTATTTTTAGAGGATTCTTATTTGGTTTACGTAGCATTTGATCTAAATTATAATGTTCATATAGTAATCCAATACTTTCCCATCACCACGACTTAGTTTTCTCCTAAGAAATAAAAAGTTTTTCATTAAAAGCCCAAAACTGTTTAATCGGCATAATCATGTAGCTCTTGAGAAAACAAGACAGAAAAAAAAAAATAAAAAATGCATGGCCTCTAATGGCTTCCATAGAATCATGTTCACATTCCTCTAGGATTTTAGACTAGGTTTCTCCTTGATGACAGACAAGCTTTGAATATCCCTACATTATGCCTTGTTTTTTAATCAATTATTCATGCAAGTTTCTAGCCATCCTGAAACGGGGCCTACAATGAACCACTAAGCCCACACTCAAAATATATTCTCCCTTTTGAGCCATTGCCAAGCCTAGATTCCCATTGATGAAAAATTCATATTATTAATAATTCTCAATCATTTGCAAATGCAGCACATCAGTCTATGTGCAGCAACACAATTAAACCCACCTTCCACAGACACAGCAAAGCGGTCAAGAGACTCCCGCAGGGAAAAAAATCAAACAGCTGCATTTTGAAGCGATATCTCTTACATTACCGTGCACTTTTAGAAGAGGTGACACAGTGACGGATCACCTTTTGTCAGGAACTAATTAGGAGCGTTTCACTATATGGCCAGAGGCTGACGGGCTATTTATGGTGTACAGGGTTCTTAGTCTTGACATTGTACATCAATCACTGTTTCCTTATCCAATAGAGCCGATAGGGCAGTGGCTCACCAGCAGTTCTTCCCGTAATGAAATCAACGTTATTATGTAATCTGCGCTTTGAATTAGCATGCTACTCCATATGGACAGTATTTAAATGTATAATCCATTCCCATTCATCATCTAAATGGCATTGTCTCTAGGTATGGAGTCTGCTGGTATCCATGAGACCACTTACAACGGCATTATGAAGTGCGACATTGACATTCGTAAGGATCTGTACGCCAACAATGTGCTGTCCGGTGGTACCACCATGTACCCTGGTATCGGTGACAGGATGCAGAAAGAGATCACAGCTTTGGCTCCCAGCACCATGAAGATCAAGGTACAGTTCAGGACTGGTTTTAACGACTAAAGGCCCGTTCGCATCAAGAAATGTGTTTCAAACTGTATTCTGATTATTATTATTATTTATAATGGCAATTAAATGTTCCTTTGTCCACTACAGATGATTGCCCCTCCTGAGCGTAAGTACTCTGTCTGGATCGGTGGCTCCATCCTGGCTTCCCTCTCCACCTTCCAGCAGATGTGGATCAGCAAAGACGAGTACGAGGAGGCCGGACCCTCCATTGTCCACAGGAAGTGCTTCTAAACCCCTCCTCTTCTCGTTCTCTTCTGTCCTGGACTCTACTTATAGTCTTTACACCATGTCACGTCTTGTGTTTGTACTTCAAGTCCCTCTGTACAACAATTCAAGTCTACAGCCACAATAAATTGTTCAATAAATACATTTACATATTTTCAATAAACTCCTCTTTGTATATAAAGCACTTTCTTACACTCAAACTGACAGGACGCTCTCCAGCGTTCAGGTTTGAGATCGTTCTTCGCCGAGGCCACCGGATGGCAGACTTGCTGCTGTGATATTACCCATGAAACACCCTTGAGATCACTGTACTAACTTGCCTGAGAATTTATGCAAAATAACTTGCGTCAAACCTGCCTTAACCACATTATAATGTCATTTGATCGCCAGTCGGTGTATGAACCACAACTCTTGCTTATTCTACCAATCATGCAGACTTGAGGGTTCTATCATCAATAGCCCTAAATATATGATGATGACGATAAGAAAACAGGTCAGTTTAATGTAGGCCAGAGGCACAGCTGATACTCTCCGGCTGAGCAACAGAACACTGAGTCTCACAGCTGAAACCCAACAATCTAGGGCAAAAAGATGTGAGGTAAAGAATATTATTGCAGTTGCTCCTATTATTGACTCAGTATGAATACAGTTTGTTTTAGAACTTTGTATAACCTTGAAATCCCAAATGAAGCATCCTATTACATGTTATTCGCACATTTGTAATCTGCTTTTGAGAGAAAAGAATAACCAAACACTGTACGTAAAGGCATAGTTCAGCTAAAAACAATTGGCTCACCCTCATCTCATTCTAAACCTGCTTTACTTTTTTCTGTAGAATGAAATAATATATATATTTTTTTAAATAATACTTGAATAATATTCATAAAATAAGAAATTCAACATTCTTCAAAATATCTTCTTTTGTGTTCTGCAGAAGAAACGTTCATACAGGTTTGGAATCAGAAAACGTCTTCACTCCCCAGCTTCCAATTAAATCACAGAGACCCAGTTTTGTGGGTTCTGGACAATGTGGGTTGCAAAGGGTGTACAGTAGGAGAGAGTTAAGAAGCCAGACTTATTACAGCAGACGCTGCCCCACTTCTGACTGACGGAGAAATCAAAGACAAATGAAGGTGGAGACATCTAGGAGGTTACAGTGATTAATGCATCTAGACAACAAGAGAAAGAGAGAGAAAATAGAGAGATCGGGGGGAAAGGAGAGTAGGCTCAGATCCATTATGAAATCTATTCATGCTTATTAAAATCTTATTTTGCTGCTCCTTTATTTCGCACACAATGCAGCACGTTCATTGTTAGTGCATACATTGCAATCTTCTCGAGTTTGGCTCAGTTCGGATGTGATGCTCAATAACCCACTGTTTAACATCAAACATCTATCTATCTATCTATCTATCTATCTATCTATCTATCTATCTATCTATCTATCTATCTATCTATCTATCTATCTATCTATCTATCTATCTATCTATCTATCTATCTATCTATCTATCTATCTATCTATCTATCTATCTATCTATCTGTATAAGTTCATTAGACTCAGCTGTCTAGAGGCTATGTGCCAAATTACTTAATGTCTATTTTAAGTACAATCCTCAAACATTTACACGAACCAACATGAAATAGTAATTTTAAAACAAACGTATCATTTATTTAAAAAAAAAAAAAGAAAAAAAAAGAAAGACAACTCGTAAATTTAGAAATTCAAACGTGTTGGCCGTAGATGCAGGTGTGTTAGTTTGGGGACTGTGGCTCCGCCTGCATTAGTGAACCCCTCTAGTGTTAGAAGAGCCCCGGATCCAGCGCAAATATTTCCTACCTCCCCTGCGCGCGCGCGCGAGTGTGTGCGTTCTGCGCGTTCGGGTCGATGCTGCGCATTTAACACTGTCCACACATGCGGAATACACAGTTCTCTTCCCCTGAAGAAGTGCTAAAGGGGTCACTCCCTTCTCTGTTTGGACTACTCGACAAACCTGAGCGATTCTACGGAGAATTATATCCTTTTGGACAAAGGATAAAGAGCCAAAGAAAGGAAAAAGTGCGCCGGATGCTGTAAGTACACACCTTTGTTATCTCTCCAGTACGCGTCCGTTTTTGTCCCTATAGTTTTCTTATTACAAAATACAGTTTTCATTATAGGTTTTTTATTACTTTAAAGGAAAAAAAAAAAAAAAAAAAGAACACCGAAGTTTGTATAGCCCACACTTAACGAGCTGTGATGGAGACGTGATGCTGCTGACGGACAAGCTCTTGTTAACTTCTCCTGTTTCTCAGTACTGATCGGAAACGCTTCTATAGTCAAAGATTTTGATGTTTAGACATAAATATGAATTTGGACTTAGATTTCCTTTTTCTTTTCTGTCGTCGATCATTTCAACGTTGGCTTAATGATGTCTGTACTGGGAAGCACAAACGATGCCATAAGTTAAAGATACCTCAGTATACAAGAAAAAGAAATTAAATAACACCATCAATTTGATATGTGTGATGTGCACAGTATCCAGTAAAATTAGTTGAGAAATACTTTGATTCAAGTCCAACATTTGATTCCATCTTATCATTTTCAAATAATAATAATTTTTTAAGCTTCAGGCTGAGATGCAGATTGGTCAACCAATACGGGTTTCTAAAGGGTTAAACCGATATAGAGAGCAGAGTGGCTGATATGACAAATAGGGATAATGTAAAGTCAGGGATAATTTAACATATTGAATAGCTTTATTTTGTGACAAAGTCCATCTGACTAGTACTCCTTGTTAGATTAACATTTAAATACTGTGATATATTAAATATTAATTTGCTTTTCTTTTAACATACTACTTAAAGAACACATGCAGCTAGGAAACATACTCACTTATGGAGTGTTGCCATGGGCAACGGTTATTATTCAGAAATATATGACCACTGAACGACCAAGAATCAATTATTCAGGGCAAGTTATAGTAATTTAGATGTAAAAAAAAAATCCCTACAAAAAAGTTTTGCACAAATTATCCATTATCCATTAACATTATTATTGGTAGATGTTGATAGTCAAAATGTCCAAATATTGGCTAGTTTATCAAACATATCAGAGTAGCCTATACAAAGTGATATCAAAATGGTTAAATAGTGGCCATTTTATTGGTCTATCCAATGTATCAATCTATAACTAATAAAAACAAATATTTTTTTTAAAGATGACAAGTGATAAAAAATTGGTGGCTGTTTATTTATCTATAAGCTAGAAACATCATGTTTATTAAAGAAAACAAAACTCCCCATAAAATGTTTGTAAAATTCAATGCTAAAGTGACTCCAGCATCCCTTGGGAACTTAAAATCCTCTAGGAGTTTTGACAATAATTTATGTGCCTCTTAAAAGAGTTTTTAGGTCAGCATTATTATGCGCAGATTCAGGTTTTCTCCCATCTAATGCATGGGTAGCGATGGTCTCATGGGCTTTCCAACCTGCGACTCCATAGCAACAGAACAGACCGATTTCACTAGTGACACTTCTCAGGGCCGCCGGAGCCACAACTCATTGTATCTTCTTCCTTGATAAGTATCAAGAGACTGTTAAAAGACATCTTGCCCGAACCCAACCACTGCAGCGTCCAGTGGCTTTATCAGGACGTTCAGCGATTGTTCCGCTTTTAAAATGTTTTCTGCATTGTGTCCTGATGTTTTGATATGAAACTGTATCTCATCTTCGATTATCTTCAGAAACTGTATAGCAAAGACAGGAAATCCACCTCAGCTTTCAACATGACATCCACTGACTCCTCCGTTCAGCAAATTTTGCCTTTGCTGCTGCCATACTGTACTTCAGCAACATGCCAAGATGTGATTTTCCTCTCAGAGTCCTAATAAATGTACATCAGAGCGCTCTTTTCATTTCAGAAGCATTTAGGGGGGGGCTTTTGACCAACATGCGACATTCAAAAACACAAAGCGGTTGATTGCTGTTGTGATTGTGCACTATAGATCTCAGTCAAATTGCCTCCAGACAACTGTAATTAGGAGACAAACAACATTATCAGTATTGTAAGGCGCCTTGAGCGTGCCGGTCAAGGATTTTTGCTTGTGTAGCAAATAGAAGCTGCAGCTGGGAGGCTGTGGTGATCTATCCATTACGGGGATGGGGTTGGAAGCTCTCTGTTATCCTGTGTCCCACAGAGATAAGAAGCGGAGAGGAGGATTTTAGCAGACTGGATTTGCTGCCACACACTGTCCACTTCAGGCTTCTAAGCGATTTATGTAGGCCCAGTAGGTGATTCCAGGACTCAGTTTGTCTGATTCATAGTAGCTGCGGTAAATGAAAAGTAGTAGCTTGGTTTTCAAATATAAGAAACCTCACCCTACCAGCTCACTATGTATTCAGCATTTGGAAGTGAAATTCTTTCTACAGAAAGAATCTGTCCAAATAATCATATAAAGCGTTTGAAAGTTCAATTTATTCTAGTGAATCAGTGCACCTCGTGTTTGAAAGTTTGATTTATTCCACTGATCCTCTCTTTCATGTAGCCTAGCGTTTGAAATCCAATTCAATCTATTGACTCGTTCCTCCTTACGGCACTTTTTCTCATTGTGAAAGAAACATTTACTGTAAAGTAACGTTACTAATTCGGATAATTCGGTCCTCATGTTGGGTTGAATAGTCTGATTCATTCTATTGAATTGGTTCATTGGCTTTTGTCAGATATTTCTTTAAATTGTTTGATTGAAACGTCAACGTGAAAGGACCCATGTCAGATGTGATTTGGAGCCCCTAGCTCAACTATGTATTGAAAATGTCTGCCTTATCATCCATTATTCAGTTTAAGAGCCACACAGAATTCGTGTGCAGTAATGTTATGTTAAAGAGCACTTACTGATTGTAATAATTTTAAGTCATAGTTGTAATAAAATTACCTTTATTCCACTATGTGGCCTTTTTACCATTACAGTGTACATGATTCCATGGTATATTTGGTTCACTGTTTGAGTTTGGTACCAATTTTATTGTTACCACCAAATATTTTACATATTCTTAAAGATATTCTTAAGTCTGGTTTCCCAACCTTAGGTTATCCAACCTCTCTGGTCTCGCCTCGGACCAGACTCTCTATGGTCTCGAGTGAGCTGGTCTCGACTACAACACTGTCTCGTACCAAATTGACCAATCAGAATCGATATTAAAATGATGCAGCGTCGCGACCTCTTTCCTCATTCATATCAAATCAAAACCATTCAAGCCAAAACAGTTTTTAGTAGTGCATCAAACATTAAGTGCAGAGAAACTTTCACAATTTGATTTACTACACTGATAAAAGTTTGTGTTATGTTGGTGATCGAAGGAATTAGGCTATATAACGAGCCAGTACAGTTTTTAGATTACGTTTTTTTAAAGGGTATTACTAAATATATTTATTTATTGATTTCTTAAGTTGTCAAATTGATATATTCCATGTCACTTTTGCCTTTATTCTTTTTTTATTTATGTTTATTCTATGTTTTTTGTGGTTATGTTTATTGTGGTTCCCATGAGTGTAAAACAAATTCACCCTTGGGGCAATAAAGGTTTCATTCATTCATTCATTCATTCATTCATAGATTTTTTTTTTTGTAGCCTACGTTCGGAAAGTTTGATTAATTCGTAAAGACGGTTCATAAAAAGCGATGCACAGATTCAATAAGGGTGTCTTAAGTTATTCTAAAACCATCGTTGTTTTTGTGCCAGCAAAAATGTCTCTGATTACATTTTATTTTGACATTTTTTAAAATATTGTTTTTAGTTTAATCCCAGTCAAACAGTGAGCACTAAATAACAGTTCAGAGAATGTGAAATTAAGACAAAACAACAATAATAATACAGAAAATAATGCAAAGTATTATAAAATGTTGCTCTCCTAAAGGTGCAATCTGTATTTTTTTTCTTCGCCAGAGGTCGCATTTTCAAAACCAAAAGCGAAGCTTGATGAGAGTGGAACTCTAGGAGATTTCATTTTCACCATCCAAAGATGTAACGAATTATAAATTATTTATCAGCTAATAAATTTGTTTTTCTATCACCTGTACGGTTGATCACACTATTTTATGTCATCGTGATATGTGAAATGTAATGCTATATAAGCCTGTTACTAATATGTGATAAATTCTTTTTACCTGTCTATCAAAACACATGCGAGAGCAGACAAATCAAGTCCAAGTTTGTCGCAAAGCTCTCTCCTTCCTGAAAACGGCATGCCGATATTGATCCTTGTTTTATTTCTCGTTTGTCCCAAAGCCTGCTTGCCTCATTTGATCTATATGTTTATGTGTTTAACTTTCTGGATTTTCTGTATGGCACAACAGCGCCTTACGAGATATTGTGTCATAGATCTTTATACTTAGATTCCCCATTAGCAGCTTACATAAAGCGGCCCATTGAAACGGCCGCTAATAAAGTATCTAAGTATTATTTCTATGGTTTTTACAAGCGGAAACTGACAGTACCTCAATGCAGTGAAATTACATGAAATTCACGGGAGGAGTCGGATCAAGATCCAAGAGGTGGAGAAGGGTAGGATTAGGGTTGGATTTAGGGATTTGGGGTGGGTTTAGGGATCAGAGGGCGGAGTTGGGTAGGTTTAGGTGTATGTAAGGTGGGAGGAGATATTACTTCACTGATATGCGACAATGACAAGAGACGAGCCATTATTTAAAACTAGGATTTCTCCGGATTTACAAATTTTGGGATAATGTATGAAATACATCACACGTGCAAGTGGTTTTTGAATATTTGATAACAAAAATCTTACATATTGTACCTTTAGTGCTATTTGTTTTGTTTTTCTGCTCTGCTGCTTGGAGAGTAGGCTAGTTCCCCAACACTGGGCATCCATTTATCAAATTAATCCACATAAGTGCATTTTATTAAGATCTGATGGCTTCATCATTATATTGCATGCTCTTCAGTTAAGGACTGTGGTGTAATTGACAATTCGTGGAGAGAAGGAATCATTAAATGGCGCCTCTAAGAGTGAGCGGTTGAATGGATTTATGAATAAAAAGATGAAAACTGATTTGAGAAACAATATACTGCCGTTGTTTGTAGTCTACTGATATGGTGTAGGCCTGAAGCAGCGGTGGTCCTCCGGGGGCAATAATTGTCCTGCGTATTGACGTGCGGATTCCTCGATGAGCTCAGATTGAACTCAGGCAGCCCATGGGAGGGGTTAGATGACATGTTGTGATAGAACTGGGCCTTGCTTCTCATTTATTTTTCATCAGCTTCACCTCGCTTTTTTATAACACTGATGTTCAGACTGTGATTTGTTCTGCTCGTCTTGCACCAGCGTGTACGCGAGCCCTAGTCTTGCCCTATTTTACAGCTGTGCGGTGTTGCTGTTAAGTCACCAGGGGTAAGGCAAGCGGACACAGATCCAGGGCAGCCCGTCCCCCTTCCGCTCTCCCTCTCTACTTGCCTCTGTATGGCACTTTCCCCCTCCCTGTCTATCCTCCCGTCTCACTCTATTGCTCCTTTGAGTCCCACAGCTCTGTTTCTTTCCGCTCTTCTCTGTGGTTTACTCGTTGGCCCAGATGAAACCCATACTTTAGTTACCCTTCTCCTTTCAGGCAGTCCACAGAAGCTTCACTTCTATTGCTGAGTCAAATGTGGCATCTAACGGTTATGGACATGAATGATTGCACACCGTGTGGTTTGTTGACGAGAGCTGTCCTATTTCTTTTTTAAAAGATTGGACTTAGGACCGTCGGCTGGCGGATGATAAAATGGCTGAGAAATCTCTTTGAAGGAGGGAATCAGCCATATTTGCAGACCAGATTGTCAAACTCTATAAAAAGGGGTTGTAAAGGAGTTATTTTTAATATCATAACCCTAAACTAGCTGTTGTAACTTAATGTATTTAGGTTAATTCAGTGCTGGTAAATAGTGTTTTGGACTTTTTTTTTTTGGACAATAGTTTGGGTTGAATGTAAATTAAATCATACAGTAAAAAATATATGTATTGTGTAATATTTCTAATTTAAGATTTTTTAAATATAATTAATTCCTGTGATGCAAAGCTGAATTTTCAGCATCATTATTCCAGTCTTTAGTGTCACATGATCCATTAGAAATCATTCTAATATGCTGATTTGCTGCTCAAGAGACATTTTTTATTATTATCAACGTTAAAAACAGTTGCGCTGCTTAATTTTTTTGTAAATAGAGAAAAAAAAAAACAGCATTAATTTGAAGTAGCGGTCACTTTTGGTCAATTTAATGAATCCTTTCTGAACAAAAGTATGAATTTATTGAAAAAAAAATTTTGAATGGTATATTATGTTAGCCATTTTTTTTAGGTTAGCACATTTTTCAGTGTACAAATTTAAGCACAGGCTCTTTTGAACACCCTAGAAACACCCTAGATCACCATAGCAACACCCTGGCAACCAGCCTCCTTGCATTATGGTGGTGAGGTTTGCATGAGCAAGCACAACATTTTTGTTATTGCTCTTTTTGTTTTATGAGGATGGGATTGGAGTTTTAGAGTTGCTATATTGCAAAAATTATAAACCCAAGAGCTTTTGATGCAACATCCACAGCACTTTTTGATGAAAAATAAATTGGTTGTGAAATATTAATGTTTGTGCATTGGTTTAATGAAGGGTGCAGTATTAGATGCTTCTCAAATATGATATATGTTTATGGGAAGGTTGAGCTCTCGGAGAGCTGTCAGTTCCTGCTACTGTCCGTGTTTCTGAAACAGCAAGTTTGACTGCCCTCAGGCAGGCTTTTGGAATAGAGAAACCCTGAGTGAAATGATACAGTGACTACCTACCGTAGAAGTGAACCAACCTTCATATGAGACCCTCGATAAATCTCAGTAAGAAAAATATTCTGTTGTTTTTCAGGATATTAGGGTGAGCTTAATTCCCACCAGAATCCTTCTTATGCTCCTTGATACGTGTAAGATATTAAGTTATGTTTTAAGCCTCCTAACGCATTATGACAGTTTAGACCAAACCAGCCATTAAAAAAAAATGCTTAATGCATCACTTCCATTAACTATAACAATGCAAATGTGTTTAGTAGTCGTCGTGGCAACAGTGGCAGACATTCAAAGTGAATATTTTGGCAGTACTTTTAATAAATAATTGTCGTAATGAAAAAGCATCAGTGTGTGTTTTTGAAGTTAACAGGGAAAATAAATTTGAACTTATTAAATACAGTAAGTTATGCTTCTAGGTCAGTACTGCATGTGGTTGGTGTATAATTGCTGCCATATATTAGCATCTATAATCGAGTGTAATAAATAAATACCCAAAATAGTCCGAAAACACAGGTAACTCTGAACTAATAATGAATTCTGGAAATTAAATGTATGATTTTGTAATCTAATGTATAATTTTAATGCATCTGAGTGTGTATATCATGTCCAAAATATGAAATCTAATGTATAATGTATGAATTATGATTGCACAAGCTGCATTCAAAGCCTTCATAAACTGACAATCAACGCACACCTGTCACATATTTTTTATTAATGCACCAAATTGCTACGTTTTATTTTCCAGCATATTAGTTAATATTTTATGTAATTTCATATTATGATCATATTCATATATCATAGATTATTTTCCCATTTATACTTATTTAATTTTTTTATCACTGGATTTTTATAAAATCAATAGGCCACTCAAGGTGATCTTTGCAGTGATTTAAAGTATATTTGGGGAATTTGAATATAATAATTCATATGCATCAGCTTAAAGTGCGTGTTCATCTTCACATTATAAATCGTATCTATATTTGA
This sequence comes from Pimephales promelas, assembly GCF_016745375.1. The sequence goes on along the minus strand of NW_024121521.1, from coordinate 1,485,977 downwards.
GTTAATTTTCATGTAACGTCTGCAAGGTTCTTTCACTTTCATATTGTATTTGAAATAATTGTATCACTTTTATTATATTCATATTCTGTTATGTTTTTTACATTATAGGCTATTTTCCAGTGTTTTGTTTTGTTTTGATCGCAGCCATTTTACAAAAAAAAAAGGTGATTTTTGCAGTAATTTTGGGAATTAAAAGGATATTAATTCATATTGCTGATTGTATCTTCATGTAACCTTTGCAAGGTTTTGTTACACTGTTTACTTTGAACTTCTTACAAGCAAATAATATCTAATTAATTCAGCAAGATGAAAGCATGTACTGTGTAATTTATTTAAATGCCCACAACTGGATAATATTCACTTCACAGGAAACCAATATATCATCCAGCACACAATAACACGACTGTGAAAGGACTTCAGTGGTGTCTGTTTATCTGCCAACACTGAAGTTGTGTTAAATCTGCTGGCAGCTTCTTAGCACTAAAGTGCATGTGGGTGCAATTTCATCTCTACGCTGTAAGGTTTTAATTGGTGGTAGCCTTCAAGCGATAGTCGACAAATGCTTCCTGCTTCTTGAATCCCGTCTTGGTGGCGGGCGACTCTAAAGGTCGAGCGAGAAAACCCAACACTGACAGCCCTGATGAATGACAGGGCCTTCTGACTGACTGAGCCACTGGGGAGAGAGAGACAAGAACGCCTGATTTTCCTATGAAACCGTGGGCTCAGTTTCACTAACAAGCATGGTTACACTCAAAGTATAACAGACATAAGCAGATAGTGTAACAACATCTCATAAAAGCATATTCTTACACCGAAGCCCCATTAATCGTCGGCATCGTGGCGTTTAATTAAATGGCGGTTATTTGACCACCTACACACATGGTAGTTTAGCATTATCAAGATGCGCTAGCAGCACAGAAAAGTCAATTTTATTATTCTCGAACCTTTCACAGGGTAAAATGCACAGGGAATGTGATGAGCGCTTCTAATTAATCTTCAGCTGTCTCGCTTCGTCTCGTTTGCACATGCCGTGATGATTTAAGCTTTAGCGGAGCGCCGTTAGTCAGGTATTTCACCTGACCTCTTTGCTTTAGTTACTGTCTGAGCCTCTCTCTCAATCTGCGTCTCTGTCATTGTCTGTCTGATATTGCTTGCCGTCTCCCCCCCTCCTCCAAAAACCCAGACATTTTGTTTGCCATTCAAGTCTTGTGATTTCAAAAGCGTTTGTTGTGTACACATCAGAAATATGGCATGTGATAACCCAAGACACAGAAAACAGCCCCATCTGTTCCTTTTGGAAACCTTTAATCCGATTTAATTCATAAATGCCAATAAAGTATACAATAAGCATCCAAATGTCTGTGAGCCCCATCATGTGGTTTTTAAAATGTAGCTACAAATAAGCAAAGTTTTAATTTTTTTATTTTGCGTTTAAAACGTACGATATTATGCTTTGGAATGTAGTGGCGTAAAAGTAAAACTAAAGTTTGGTTTGTTAATTTATCAAAAGTTTGTGATAAACAAGGCCATTTTCAGGTGAGTGTCAGTTCGATTATCCCTGCGAGGTAGAGCAGACCCAAAAGATGTAGAGAAGAATATTAAAATGACGTGATATACTGTCTGACATTTCAGTGTACTTGCGGTGCTCCTAAAGTCATCCACAGAAGAAATATAAACACGCGCAGTCTTGGCAGATAGGGACTGTTCGGCAACATTTGGTGAACCCAGTGAATTCACAAAAGGCCACAGAGATAAACAAGTGGAGCTAAATGACCAGATAGCAATATAAAAAATATTACATATGAGAATAATAAGCACTCAAGTCAACAGGATATCAAAATTGCCCCACTTTACTTTATTAATATGTTCCTGGTCTGTGTGCTATTGTGATTCATCGGTGCACATTATTTTAATTCAAAATAAAAACAAGATTGTCTTGGCAATCTTTTGTCAAGTTATAATAACTTACTTAAATAATGACTTTCCCTAGACTGGACAATTGGCTGATCCATCAAATGACCCTCTTCAGAACCCATTTTAACCACTTAGAGTTGGCTATGTGGTTTGTGATGTTATATTATACACACACCTAAAGGATTATTATGGACATGTGTTCAATTTCTCATTAATGCAATTATCTGGCATTTGCTTCAATGCATTTTGGGGTGTGGTCCTGGTCAAGACAATCTCCTGAACTCCAAACTGAATGTCAGAATGGTAAAGAAAGGTGATTTAAGCAATTTGGGCCGGTCTGAGTTTACTGGCATTTTCACGCACAACCATTTCCAAAGAATGGTGTGGAACAGGGAAAAACATCCAGTATGCGGCAGTCCTGTGGGCGAAAATGCCTTGAATGGACCGACTGATTCAAGCTGATAGAAGAGCAACTTTGACTAAAATAACCACTCGTTACAACCGACGTCTGTGCGTTTGTAAAGCTACGACACGCACAACCTTGAGGCGGATGGGCTACAACAGCAGAAGACCCCACCGGGTACCACTCATCTCCACTACAAATAGGAAAAAGAGGCTACAATTTGCAAGAGCTCACCAAAATTGAACAGTTGAAGACTGGAAAAATGTTGCCTGGTCTGATCTCGATTTCTGTTGAGACATTCAGATGGTAGAGTCAGAATTTGGCGTAAACAGAATGAGAACATGGATCCATCATGCCTTGTTACCACTGTGCAGGCTGGTGGTGGTGATGTAATAGTGTGGGGGATGTTTTCTAGCACACTTTAGGCCCCTTAGTGCCAATTGGTTATTGTTTAAATGCCACGGCCTACCTGAGCATTGTTTCTGACTATGTCCATCCCTTTATGGTCACCATGACCCATCCTCTGATGGCTACGTCCAGCAGGATAATGCACCATGTCACAAAGCTCGAATCATTTCAAATTGGTTTCTTGAACATGACAATGAGGTCACTGTACTAAAATGGCCCAGATCTCAACCTAATAGAGCATCTTTGGGATGTGGTAGAACGGGAGCTTCGTGCCCTGGATGTGCATCCACAAATCATCCCACAAAAAATCATTTCATTTTATTTTATTTATTTAAAATAAAAATCCAGTTATTATCCAGTATTTTATTTTCCAGTAATTAAAAAAATAATCTTTTCATCTTTTTTTTGGTGCATTTTTGGGAATTAGAATTATATTCATGTGCTGCAGTTTAAGTGCATGCTAATCTTTATGTTACAGATCATTGTTGATTTTATCTGTATGCAATCCTTACAAGGTCATTTTAAACTAGAAGATTGCTATGAAATACTTACAATTTTCATTTTCCATTTTTAAAAAAAAACTTTGTTTAAAATTGAAAAAAAAAAATGCATTATGCACACTATTTAATTGATTTTTAAATTGTCTCTCTCTTTCTCCACAGTGTTGATCATGCCGCGGAGCCCCATGTCTAGCGAGGAGGAAATGGCTCAGAGTTTCTCTGACTCGGCCAGCTCGGAATCAGACAGTTCCCGAGATGAGCCTCCCAGGCTGGATCGACCTACCAGTGGCCGACTGGACAACAGCCTGCGAGACACAACGCTCATCTGTGTGGTCATCCCTGACCTGCAGCAGTCCGTGCGTTCACACACACATACAAACACTCGTGTTTCACCTCAGGCTGTTGGGCCATGTGGACCTTTCAAAATTATATTACAACAGTAAATTACTTCCTTCTTACAGTTTCAGCCTTCTCTTTAGAGCTGTTTGGGTTTTAGTGGACTAAAAAATGGAAACGGATGCAACTGGGAGAGGCAACAAGTTTTTCACCTATTTTACACTCGTAAAGTAGAAAATTGCATTGTCACGCATTAAATGAAGAAAGTTCAGAAAGGCAATATCATGTAGAAACGAGCCTTTTCCAAATGTGTTTTATATATTAGAAAATTTGACACACAAGCAAGCACAATAGGATAATATGGAAAATATAGTTCAAAATATTAACTTTAAGTGAACTTTAAGTCCCAAAATGACACTTTAAAAAAATCCATAACAACAACAACGAAAGTTTAAAATCTATTCAATATGATTATTAATTATAAATGTATAATGGGTTGCCATGCATTACAGCCCAATTTATTATAATATTGCAACCAAACAAGGCTACAAATGTAGAATTTGATACTGCTCATGCTCCAAACAGGTTCTTTAAAAATATCTGTGCCTGTCATTACTGAAAATTTTATTTTAGGAAGAAGCAGAGTATTGAATTGTTCTGGCACATTGGTGATGAGGTTATGGTTATGGTGTTATTTCCATTGTTATGTTTATTGAGCATAACAATTATCCCAGTTTCCATATTTCACATGCATTTACATGTCAACAATACCATCTCAGTCACAGTAACTGAATAAAAAGTAGGATAGAGTTCATTATTTCTTAACACAAAAATGAGGAAAAAAGCAATTTTTCTGATTCAGGTAGGACAAAACATCACTTTTTGGTGCTAATGGTTTTCATTAGTATGATTGGACAGAAATCTGTGTAGTGCAGGATAAGTCATCAATTTTTATGGTGTTTTACCTGAATGAAAATACTAAATTTAAATGCATATATCTGAATTTCGTCAATATTTATAAATAAAGGAGTATTATATATAATGAACACCTATAGGAGTTCATTAGCATAACTAATGATATCAAAACATACAGACGACACAAAACTTAATCTGGTTTTATGTGCCTTTAAAGGTACAGTTAAGGTGCTGTCACATTTATGACTGTTTAGCGAATTTTCGTGGATGGACAAAAGGAGAGCGGAAAAAAAATCCACTCTGATTTCGCAACGGGTCAAAAATTGGTAAACGCAGCGAGCGGTTTGGTTTGAAAGTGTCTTTTTGAGCAGTTTCATACACTGCAACACTAAAGACAATAGACAAATTGGATTTTTTTTTTGCCGAAATTTCGCTAATGTGACTGGAACTTTACAGTTATTATCGTTTAATTATTAATGCTTTCCCTGCCATTGACTAAAATGTCCAGCTTTCCGTGTTTTCACTTTTATATGGTAGGGGGCGCTATTACGCATCTTCTGAAAGAGTACTGAATCTTCTGATTAAAACACAGTCTAAGAAGAAGCAGAAACAACAAGCGATTTTATATTATATAAACATATGCATATGTAAAATAATGCGATTCCCAACATTAAACGGCATATAAATCAAAACTGCCTAATGTTACTGAATGAAATGTCGACCGAGGGCGAGTTTAGGACTGTGAAAGCATTAGGGGTGTTGATTAACTCGATCTACTTCCATCTGTTATGATCATATTTTTCTCAGTTTTTTGCTCAAAATGTTGCTTTTTTATTAAACTTATTCAAGGAATGCATGAAGCTAGAAAAAATATATATTTTTTTTTGTTTAAAACCAGAAGGTCTGTGTAAAACAAAATACTCGGGGTGCCATGAATGTTTGTGAAAATGATCAAAAACACTGGTGTTGGCCTTCAACTTTTTAAAAAGACACTTGCGGGGAAAGAGTTAAGGTCGAAGAGAGGTTGAAAATGTTCATGAAAAATGAAAATACGATCTTAGGGACAAACAAAATGCATTTTGTGTTATACTACTACATATTTTTATGGTAACACTTTACAATAAGGTTCATTAGTTAACATTAGTTAATGTATTTACTAACATGCACTAACCATGAGCAATACATTTGTTACTGCATTTGTTCATCTTTGTTAATGTTAGTTCATGAAAATACAGCTGCTCATTGTTTGTTCATGTTAGTTCACGGTGCATTAACTAATGTTAACAAGATTTTAATCAAGTATTAGTAAATGTTGAAAATAACATTAACAAAGATTAACAAATGCTGTATATGTGCTATTCATTATTAGTTCATATTGACTAATGTAGTTAACTAATGTTAACTAACGAACCTTATTGTAAAGTGTTACCATTTTTATTTATAAAATGTCATTCTGTCAGTCAACCAATACCAAATATTGTCAAAAAGCACAGTTTGTGTTTTCTTCTGTTTTCTCCCTCAGCACACAAATGTTTCCCCCTTGTTAATCTGCACACCTGCTATAGGCTGATAGAGCGTCTCTCTGTCTCTCTCTTTCCCTCTCTCTCTGTGGCTTTGCCAGAAATCCATGAGGTTCAGTCCTGATGCCACAGTATGGGTTGCTAAGCAGCAGATCCTGTGTACACTCACACAGAGTCTGAGAGATGTGCTCAACTACGGGCTCTTCCAGCCGGCCGTGGACGGGAGGGAAAGTGGTTTCCTGGAGGAAGAACGACCCCTCAGAGACTATCCGCTACCCTCCACTAAAGGCGTTCCGACCCTCGAGGTAACACGTCAACTTAAGCTCGATCCATGATGTAACTGTGGCACAATACATGCAAGGATGCCGGAAAGGGACATGGGACATCACTATCTGTACTTCCACAAACATCCACAGGAATTAAGCTAAACTAGAAGTTAATCTGCCTTGAACAGTAGCCCTGTCCGTAAAAAGAAGATTTAGGCTATTTTAAGCTCAAATAGCACACGTCTTTGCACAAAACAATCCATCAATTGAAGTGGTTTTTCAAAACATTTTGGCTTTTAAAAACTCCAGTATACTTGCCCTATAGACTTTCATTGAAAGTGTGTTTTGTAAGCAGCTATTCTTGGTTTATTTATTTGAAAACACTTCACAATTAAGTTTCATTTGTTAACATTACATTAGTTAAAGGTGCTATACGTAACTTTTCTTCTAAAATGTATCCTTTTTTATTGCATGTGTGTGAAGGGGTTGTAATTACACATTGCAATGATCCACTTGTCAGGTTTTGATATTACCTCTGAAGGCCAGTATTCATATTTCTATGTGAAGTCTCTGGGTCGGATTTTCTGCGAAATCCATCGGATGTGACGTGCACGCGCGCTCCCGAGCCTCTCTCCTTTTTATATTCAGTCTATGCGACTACAGCTAACAACCTGGGTCTGATAACACCAAAAAAACTCCTGCCTCCAGCACAACACACACTCCAACACAAACTCCACATAAATATAAAAAACAAAACAAAAATGTATCTGCTGAAGGGTCAATCGTCAATCTGATCGACTTGGGACGAAAACACGAATCAACATCGGCAGAGCGTTTGATTTATGGAGAGGCTATTTTTTATTGTGATAAATTACAAGTTTTCAGATATGCTGACTGTTTTCAGGATAACAGAAAGTAGGTGCTTTATTTTATGTACTAGATCTGCAGTCTAACAACACTCATCCCACTACTATCGTATTGTTTATAATACACATTTCCAGACACGTTCAGTACAGTAATGTCACTTGCCCGATGACGTAGGCTTTACGGTTTGGGTGTCTCCTTAACATCCATAACCACGCCCCTCCAACTGACAGCTGCTGTGTGTTTGCGAGCGCCGAGCGAGCATTGATTGACAGCGTGTGTAAACTTGCGTCATCCTCCATTTCAGAATGAAACACCCATTTTTCTAGATCCAATCAGGTGCTAGTTGAAAAAAAAAAGCCATGTCCACTATTTTGCCTCATTTAGTATTCCGTTTTTCTCAGAAATACGTCACAACACTGGAGAAAAGTCGTTTGCAACTTCTGGTTCACGGGGACTTTAAAGGAACATCAGAATTGCTTTCTGTGATAATCAACATAAACAATAATTAAAATCAGTAATTAAAAAGATATTGTGAATACAAATGACCATGTATTATTTATGTAAAAGATAATTTATATTTTATTTGTATTTATTTCATTTTCAATTAAAAGAGCATCAGATTTGTTTTCTTTGAACAATCATTATGATTATCAAAATATTTTGTTATATTGTGAGCTTAATATACTTGCTACCTGTACATAGACTTAAATTCCATTTTTTTTTTACAATTGAAAAATAAAAAACAAATTGAAATAATTAGTAATAGTAATTAGTAATAATAATTGATTTTATTGTGAGTATAAAAATATCCATTCATATTATTCATGGAAAGGATGATCACAATGACAAACTGGTTTTGACATTGATGATAACTGCTCTAAATTGCTATCAACGCAGCATTAAAAGGCCGGAGTCCTCCTTAAGATGTGCTTTCTGTACTGGAGCATTCTCAGCTCTCTCTGTGAAAAGGCTGATGTCAGGCTGGTGTAACAGGAACCTTTGTTGTGCTCCTGTACGTTTCGTTCAAGCCCCAGGGTCTGATATAATCATACCACTATCAAGTCAGCAACCAACCCCAAAAAAAGCTGCAAATGGAGTATAATGAAACATATTTCTATTTTATCATTTTTTGAGCTAAAGATTATATAAATTATTTATTCAAAAACCTTATCCAGATTGTTTATGCTAAATCTGTTTTCTATTGTACTTTTTGGTTATTATTTGGACATTTATTATAAGTGTATTTTTTTTGGTATTCATTTCTAATTTAAACCAATACAGCATATAAATTGTATTTTTCTCTGATTCAATTTTGCAGTTCCGCTACAAGAGCAGAGTGTACCAGCAGCCAAACGTCAATGAAAAGCAAATCGAAAAACTCCACACACAGGTGAGACTAATTTTTTTTTAAATAAACATTTTGCTGTGGCATATGTAGATTAGCCTACTATTGCATATGTGTCTATTTTTGACATGTAGGTGGTGATTAACTTGTTTTTCGCAATGATAATTGAGTCTTTTACATACATGCATTATTTCCTTAATTGCAAGTAGATCAGGGTGTCATGGGATGCGCAAAGAAACATTTGAAATCTTGCTTTTTTTTATTCAGTCACTAGGATTGAATATCTAAAATACAACATCCATTTTACATTCTGCTGCTAAATAATGCAGCAGGCCGGAGAATTTGCATACATTTGGACTTAGCAGGAGTGTTGGGTCGAGATGTTCACTGATGTTGACGTTTTAGTGTTTTGGCCAGTTTTTTGCTCTGTGGTCAGGAGTGTTTTTGCAAACACTGGTAGAGGTTATTCCACGATCCACTCCCAAAAGCATCCCTGAAGCTCTGAACCATGTTTTAATTGCTGACTTCTTCCAGAACTGTGTGTCCTGGGCTCTGCTCGGTGTCTTTACAACCTATTCATCTCTTGTCCCCACAATGCTTCCCTCAGCATTTAAAACTCTCCCTCTCATTGCTCTGAGCTTTCAAGCTCCCTTAATAAGTTATTATATTACAGCTCCGTAAGCCGCTAGGGTTTGCAAAGGATGACGTAGGAAGAGAGGAACAGATATTCATCCCACTTCGATGAATTATAAATACAGTTGCAAATGCTTAGTGGGTTTTTTTCTGTTAAAATCTGACTTGGTGAAGATGTTACAGTACTTTAAAGGTGCAGTATGTAATATTGACAGAGTGGTTGAAGTCCAAATTCTAAATATTGGAGGGAGTTTCCCCAGCCCGCCTCAGACTTGAAGCTCTCGCAGGTTGCCAGATTGAGACACATGGGATTTAGCGCAATTGACAAAAGAAGAAGACAACTTCATGGTGTAAGTTTTCCGCGTTTTAATATGCCTCTAGAGATTTTTAGATATATGCTGAGTTTTTTTTTTAGGTCGGGTAGAATCTGCAATTGCTGACCCAGTTCGTTTGCTGGCTTCCTTAGCTGCAATGTGCTGTGTTTTCCAGTAACTGGCAACCCGGGGTGTTGAAATACTCTAGGGTAAATTGGCAGATCACACAGACTTAAACAAAAACAGACATTCTGACACGGAACACACATTTCAGAGTAGAATATCTGTCTGTAGCATTGTTTTTCAGAGAAACTATGTGAACTAGTATTACATATTATGGTATTTTATGCTTTAGTACAATTAGCACCTTTAAAGGGATATTTCACTTTTTTTTTTTTTTTTTGGAAATAGGCTCATTTTACAACTCTTACAAGTTAAACAGTTGGGTTTTACCGTTTTCTAATCCATTCAGCCGTTTTTCTGATATTTAGAAGAATATCAGTAACCAGACAGTTTCTGGTCCCATTGACTTTCATACTATATATTTTTTCCTACTATGGAAGTCAATGGGACCAGAAACTGGTCTGGTTTCTGATTTCCAAAAAAGTGGAGTATCCCTTTAAAGAGCTGTTTCTACCTCATCTGACCCATAAAAATATACATTTTTTTGGCCTTATCCATGGAAAACTGTAATAAAAAAAATAATAAAAAAAACTGAAGAATCCTGCACTCTTCTCATTCGACTCAATAGCAGTTGCTTGGCTGGAGTATGAATTCTGCCATCTTTGCTTATAGCTCTCATAACGCAAACATGGCCAGACCTATGGATGCAGCATCTGTAGTTGACTGTAAATTTTTTGAAATGTATGAAATTGTATTTTTTTTCACTAACAATAAAAGTACCATGTTGCAACTGCAAGTACAAAATTTGATAGTGTTGTACAATTATGAAAATAATTCGACAATATAACCTTCAGTTTACAACACCTTCATAAATAAAACCCTAAATAGCAAAAACACACCTGATGCTCATTCTTTATTCAGCATTTTGTAGAACTGTAAAGTCCCTTTAAGGCAAGTCATTTGAAACACCTTTCGGGCAGCTATTTCAGTCACACAATTACAGATCCTATCTCTTTGAATGGGAAAACATCAAATTATCAAAGATGCTCACCAATTTAATCAGAATATGGCTACTTTTGTATGATTATCAGTGCAGAATCCATTTACTCCACCATAAAAAAGGTGGAAACACTGGATAGTAGATGCTATGCTAACTATGCTAACCTTTCAGTCCTTGACCCCTTTGTGTAATCAAACATTTTCTGCTTGAATTATTATTGAATGTATAATATTTTTGAATTAATAAAACTAGTTTTAGATGATTTTTGTTGGCTGACACTGACAAAACACTTTTTACAGCGTAAGAGGGTGAATGTTGTTCCACTTTGTAGTTTAAAAGTTGTTAGCTGGCATCAAAGTGTGAATTATTGAAAGCTAGTGTTGGTAGAACGGGATCCAGAAGTTAAATAATGCAAAATAATATTTTGTGCGGGTATGGAAATGACTTTCTCTTCTTGGAGGCCTTTGCGTGCGCGTTTGGTTATGTGTTAGAGTTGACGCATGTTGATCTGTGTTTGTAGCATGTCGTAGCTTGCCTGTAGCTCGCCAAATCAGCTGTGCTCCCTCTCTCTCTCTCTCTCTCTCTCTCTCTGATGTCTCTGTACTGGGAGCTGCTCTCCTATCTATTTTTATCCAGCCTTGTATCGTGCGTGGCATGTGTGTCCCAGAGATCTCAACATGAGAGAGGAAGTGAGCAGAGACCTTTCACACTCTCGTCAACTGTTCATTTCCCTCACTTTCTCCTGTTCCTTCCTCCTCAGTCAATGTTTCTTGTTTCCCCTCACCTGCTCTCTCATTCTCTCTCACACCTTCTGTAAGGTCAACCTGAGGAAATTCATGGAATACATCCAACATCATCAGATGGACAAAGTTTCCAAGATGTTGGAGAGAGGGCTGGACCCCAACTATCATGACCCGGACACTGGTGGTAGGGGATGCCATATGAGATGACCTCCCAATCTGCCCATAAAGGGCTATTCAGGCCCTATGTAGTTGTTCTCAAATTGTTTTTGATTGATTACATTTCTTCTTAGTCAACACAGTTTGGTCAGACCATTACATTATATTTCAGCAGTTTATAATTAACATATTTACTCACTGATTTAATCCAATGGTTATGTCCTATTTTTTATGGCATGTATTGTTAAGAATACACTAATACCCTTAGCGATAATGATGATGATGACCATCCATCCATCCACCCACCTACACATCCATCCACCCAACCAACCCATCCATCCATCCATCCATCCATCCATCCACCCAGCCACCCACCTACACATCCATCCACCCACCTACACATCCATCCATCCACCCACCTACACATCCATCCAACCAACCAACCCACCCACCCCCGAAACCCATCCACCCATACATCCATCCATCCATCCATCCACCCACCTACACATCCATCCAACCAACCCACCCACCCATCCATCCAACCAACCAACCCACCCACCCCCGAAATCCATCCACATCCATCCATCCATCCATCCACCCCCCACCCTTAACTTTTACATGGTAACTTTATATTTACATTGTCTAAAGTCACAAATAAAGTCACATTTACAGTCTCACAATGTGTTTATATCGTACGTGACTGCAAGTATCCAGTTTATAGTCCAGTATATTGTACATGTCTAATTATTGTTTTGATGAAACGTAAATCCCTTGATTAATATCTTGCTTAGATTTACATAATACATATTAACTTGTTTTTTTGCGCTTCTGATCCACAGAGACACCACTAACCCTTGCTGCCCACCTGGACAATATGGTGGAGATTATCGTTACATTGAAAAACGGCGGGGCTCATTTGGATTTCCGCTCTCGGGATGGGATGACTGCCCTGCACAAAGCAGCCAGGGCAAAGAACCAGATAGCTCTCAAGGTAATGAATGACCTCATCCTGAACGGCGGCACGAATTTATGGATGTGTTAGAGTGATCCTCTTCTTTGATTGTCATTTTGTTTTTTAAAGAATGACGGCTGCTGATCTAAAACAGAGCAATACAGTGATGTCTTGGTGTCAGTGACTCTGCTGAGTTTACACAGGGTACATGTATTAAGGCCAATTTATACTTCTGCGTAGGGTGCGCGCAGTAGGTGCGGCGTAGCATACGCACAGACGCGTCCCATACCGCGTACCCTTCGCCGTCGCCTGACGCGCACCTCCTCAAAAATGTAACTACACGTCGCGACGACGCGGACCGCAAGATCGGTGATTGGTCGGCTTGGTAGCATCGCATTTCCTCCTACGCATTTCCGCACGTACCTTCTCACGCATTTCCACCACTGTCTATGATTTCCACACGTTTCATCTCCTCCGAAGTCTTCTCTCATTTCTGCCTTTCAGTTTTAGTAATTTCACTAAAGTGAACTGTTTTTCCACCTTAATAAGCTCCAATTCCAACATGATCAGCTCTCTTTCACTCGTAGTAACCTAGCCGCGAGGAATCTAAACACAGTGGAACATTAAAACTCTCCGCCGCCAACTAGCGTTTCGGAGCAGTACTGCAGAGCAACCAAGACCTGAACGCAGAAGTATAAATGCTCACAACGGCGTCGCCTACGTGCGTAGCCAACGCCGTACACTACGGCGTACCCTCGACGCAGAAGTATAAATTGGCCTTTACCGTGACAGTATACTTTCATGCAAAGCACACACTGTATTGTTTTTTGTTTTTTTAAAGGAATCAGTAAGTTTTTTTTCCTCTCCATTATTTCATTGTTACTTTCTTCTCTTGACTACCATTGGAAATAATACTGCTGATGTAGTCTACTGTTTCGTGCATTGAATATTGTAAAACAATCTCCTCTCTGCCGTTGCACTTATTGCAGTATATTGTACAGTATATTGCTTGCTGGCTATTTATTTAAAAAGGCTTCATGCAGAATTTTAGTTTATGTCACTTCAATGTGTTACAGCCATAGATTTCCTATTTTCATTACTGGAGAAGCTGGGTTTCATAATGTTAGAAAAAATGGGTTTCATAATGTTTCAAAAAATGCTTGTAGTCATTTAGTTAGGAACTAGGAATGTACTTTTAGTCATGCAGTTATGCAACTGCTTGGTTGTATAAAATGTAATAAAAACCTAGACATTGTCATACCAATTGAAAGAATCAAGTGCATTTGTTAACATATATATATATACATTGTTTTACATACATATTTATATTACATTTTGCAGAGTATTTAAAGGGATAGTTCACCCAAAAATTAAAATTCAGTTTTCCTCATTTACTCACCCTCAAGTTGTTCCAAACCTGTATGATTTTTTTTCTTCTTGAGAACACAAAATAATATATTTTGAAGAATGTTGGGTAACCAGACAGTTGACGGAAAATATACTATAGAAGTCAATGACGGTCTGCTTACAAACATTCTTCAACACCATCTTCTAATGATTTTTGGGTGAAATATCCCTTTAAATTAGTAGGTTTTACAAGTTCAGATGTTATTTGGCTGCTAAGATGTAAAGTGTCTGTTTAATGATTGCTTATAATAGTTCAAGGTGCTTCTTCTGATATACAGTACATTATTGTTCAAAAGTTTGGGGGCGGTTTTTATTTATTTATTTAACGAAAGTATATTTTATTCAGCAAGGATGCATTAAATAGATCTAAAGTGACAGTAAAGACATTTATAATATTGCTATTTTACCCTTTCTATTCATTAAAGAATCTTGAAAAAATGTTTTCAACATTATTAATAATAATAATAATAATAATAATAAAAATCATAATGTCAAATGTCAAAAATATAATTTAACATCACAGAATTAACCCTTAAATAAATTGTTACAACAACAATGCTAAAGGGTTCGATTTCATAGAAATAGCTCCTTAACAATTGCACAAATTGTGCTTTTAATTGTCACATGTGAACATTAAAAATGAGTCCCAGTGCAGTCTCAAACCCATCACTAGAGCAGCTATCTTTAGCTGTGACGTAAAAGGAAGAAAAAAAAAAATTGATTTCATGCTTTAAGACCCTTCCAAAAACCTTTCTCTTCTAAAACATGATCATAATACTGTATTTAATGTATTTTCCTCTCTAACTGGATCCTAATCCTATGTCTCTTTCCTCTGTAGACTATGTTGGATTTGGGAGCGTCTCCAGACTATAAGGACCGTCAGGGTTTGACACCACTCTACCATACAGTGACCGTAGGTGGAGACCCGAGCTGCTGCGAGGTCCTGTTGCGTGCCCATGCCAGCGTCGCATGCCATGATGAGAACGGCTGGCACGAGATCCACCAGGTGGCGCTGTCTTTCACATTATGAGTAGTCTAGCTGGTGACATTCAATAAAAAAAAGAGTTCTTTAAGCTTTCTTTTGGCTAAAAATGTTGAGCGTGGCTGCGTGGGGTAATATATGCACCGTGGAGTGAAGTTATACTAGAGCTGCAGTTTTATATGACAGCAGCTTTGTTCAATTAATGGACAGGTGATGATGAGATCAAACTAGTTTAACGTGAGCAAATCATCAAGTCTGTCTGTTGTTGTGACGGCGTACTGACATCTAGTGTTGTGACAGGTGGACTGCAGGATGCCAGTCATATTGCTGTGGGTTTTTGCTCTGTCGCACTCTACTGGGAAAATGGAAAAGCAGCATGTAGGGTTTACTTTCAGACTCTTTGAAAGATATGAGATGACAACATACTGAAGGCTTAATGATGTTTCAAAAGACTTCTGGATCTGTCGTTGAAAATTTAAGGCTCACAAATGCTTTTGTTCCAGCAGAAAATGTTTCTTATTTTTGTCACAAGAAGGATAAAACTAGTTCTCATTTGTTCATCAGGCTTGTCGATACGGTCACGTCCAGCACCTGGAGCACCTCTTGTTCTACGGAGCGGACATGAGTGTGGAAAATGCTTCTGGGAATACAGCTCTCCATATTTGCGCCCTGTACAAACAGGTATGCATTCAACACAGACAGTACCTTTAAAGATTTGAAGTCAGCTCCATTTAACCAGTCAATCAACAGAGGTTATTGGCGTCATGCAACAGAATACACTGTCAATAGGAGTATATAAAAACCAAAACAATCAATAACACTTCGGGGGAGAAATCAATAGCACCCTAGGACTAGAGAGATGAGATTGAGTGCAGCAGGGACACTTTCTAGGAGAATCTTTGGGACTGAAGTGTAAAAAATAAATGATGAGTTTTACAGCCAGATGTTAAAGGAGAACCTTTCAAAGTTCTGTGTTTCTTGTATGCATGTTAATGGAGGATGCCTATAACAAATAAATGTAAATAATAGGCTAATAATAAATTAATTATATACAATATATAAGTATATATTAAATGTATATTATTTACATATTTCTTTAATGTTTTTTTAAATTCGTATCAAATGGGATGTAATATTTTTTGTATATATTTATTATGAAAATAAATATATTTTTAAACCTAAGCTGGAAACAAATGCAAGTTTCTGCACTTTTTCAAGGTCACTAATAAAAATAACATTCAAAAATGTGGCATTGACCAATGAAAACATACCAAGTTCAAAAATTCATGTTATCTTTTTAGTTAAAATTTTACTGAAGTATTATGCTAAATTAATTTTGCAAAATGCATCTATATATATATATATATATATATATATATATATATGTATGTATTGTATTGTTTTTACTTTAACATTTTTATATAAATATTATATTTTTTAAATATTTGCTGTATATATCTTATCTTTTTTCTCATTCGTCTTATGGGAAGGTTCAGGGTTGAAATGATGCCATGTTCATTTGTATAAATGCCAATGACCGATTGCCGCTAATTACACTGCCCAGTATTCACCATTGTCTCCCATTCTATCCATGATAAACCCCGAACTGAACTGGAAGGCTCATGACTATTAGCACCAGCATTCAGTGTTTATGAATGGACAACGGCCCATTACGTTCACGACACTAAGCAGCCAGGCATATAATCACCTTATGTTTCCTCTGTGGGAGATCTAGTCGGCTCCGTCAGCTCGGGGTCACAGCATGCGCGCCATTGTCTGCTGGAACTGCTAGCGCTAACAGTATTCACTGTCGCTCTATGTATAACATCATATTCCTGCTGTGTCATAGGTCATATTGATCCCACATCCACTGTGTCACTATGGTTCGCACCAAAGATGATAACTATAATGACAAGGATAAGTATATAGAACTGCAGAGTCCACTCAACAACTAATAATAACAGCACAGACGATTTCACAACAACTTTCACAACGATTAAATGATAAAAACATTGACAGCCAATCATAATTCATCCTGCTTAAAAAAGTTTGAGCATTTAAAGTGTGGGACGACAAAACTGCGGTGCACGCTTATAATAAAAAGAACATTATT
Organism: Pimephales promelas; assembly: GCF_016745375.1. The sequence goes on along the minus strand of NW_024121521.1, from coordinate 1,469,080 downwards.
GTGGTTGGTGTGGACGCTAATATAGTTATATCATAGTTGATCGATCTTGGTGTGAATGGGCCTTTATATACAAGATCTGTAAAGGAAAAGGTAAACATACAATTCAATATGTTGTATGGTCAAATTTTACACAACCTATGTACTTTAACTTTACGAACAACGGAATCGAACGAAATGTACGTCTCTCTCGCTCTCACAGCCTCGTTTTCATTTGCCATCAAAATAAATGTGCTGTTAAATACAGTTGAAACAAATCGCACCATGACTAGAAAATATAGTTTATTTTAAGGTGAGAAAATGTCCCTGCCGATGGCATGTGTCATTTATTGATTTGTGGAGGCTCTTGAGTTCACTGGTGGCCACAAATGATGTATCATGTATTTCTGTGTTCATCCTGAGGTGACCAATGAGGTGGTTATTTAAAGTAATCGGGCGCAACGAGGCGAAACCTTGGGTTCTCGAGCCTCGATTGTTTGCGATTAAACCCTATTGCGCCGATCCGTCACCATGTCAACGAGGAACCTGTAACTGGTGCCAAATGCAGGCCAGGGATATTTTCATGTGCAGGGAATATAAGCAGCATCCTCACATGTGATTATGTCTCATACACAAGGGCTGGCAGCAGCTGTGAAACTAGTATTAGAAGGAAGGTAGGAGGAGAAGGCAATGGAGGTGTGTGTATGTGTGTGTGTCGGTTTAGTGGTGAGGCATTCCGTGGGTGGGCTGTTGAATCCAGCTGGATATAGTGGGTTGGAGAGCCACAGAGCCGTGGATCTCTCTCGCTCTTTCTCTCTCTCTCTCTGTCTTTCTGCTTTTAGTTCTCACATACACATTCACACATGCACTTAGGCATTGCTGCAGAGACCCCCTCTCCTTTCTCTTTGGGTGTAGACTTTGCTGTAGCTTCACACTTGAATTGGAGTTCCCAAAGCTGAGGGAGAAGTCACTTTTGGATCTGGGTGAGATGGGATGTACCTCTTGACGTGTCTAATTTTGCTCTTAGAAGGTCAAGAAACACAGATAGTAGAGCATCTTTTAGAGTTGGATCATATTGAATTAATTTCTCCATCATCTGCTTTTCTTCTGAAGGAAAAGTGTGCCAGGGTTCTTCTGGTTCGTGGAGCCAGCAAAGACGTCAAGAACTACAGAGGACAAACGCCCTTTCAGGTATGAGAACATGTTGGCTTGGCTACTTTTTAATAAGTGAATGAAACAATTTTTTTCAGATAAGCATGTAAGTTTGCTATATTTTGTTGGTTTAGTGTTCAGAAGTGCAAAATGAACTTGGGTCTATTTGTTGTTCTGTCGGGCAGAGTTCTTAATTAATTAGACGGAATGTCATATGAAAGCGCAGGCATTATGTAAGACAGCACTCGGAGAACAATGAGTGAGCGTGAGGGTAATTAATCATTTTATTATGTTTGTTTGGTATCTTCAGATAATTAGGAGTTACATTTTGGAGAGGGGAAATAAATGTTAAATCAGATTTTATAGCTTTCTTAAATGTTTTCGCTGAAATAAGCCAGTGGAGTTTTGATTTTCCTGGTAAAAATCTCTTAATCTTGTCTTTGTTTACCTAAGGAGCTTCTTTCTCAAATGTCAGATTGTGACATTCAATAGCTTGTCTGACAGCAATGGACATGATCCAAGTCTGTGGCCATGGGCTGATGATAGTGTTCCGTTTACTGTTCAGTAGCCTTCAATAATGGTTGTATCTCCAATGCCTCTAGTCATTAGTTATTTATTGTATTTGAAACTGAAGCCATTTTTGGACCAATAATTATTATTAGAAATATAGTTGAAGTAATTTTATTATTAAAAATCTTTGTAAAACTGCGGCGAGTGGTCAACACGTATTCTTAGAAATATGTAATTTTGCGGCAGTAGTGTGTATTATTACAAAATATAGGTTTGAATTAATATTAGTGACAATAGTTATTAGTACTTATTATTAGAAATATAGTTTTATAGTATAATTTTTGCCCCAACAGTCATTAGTGCATATTGTCACAGACTTTGTCATGGTTTGACCAGAAAATTAAACACCCTGTCTGATGTTCTTAAGGAAACTTAACTCAAACGTCTGATGATATTATAAGAATATCCTGTAGGTTTCAGAACTGAAAACGTCCTTATTAGTCCAATAAAAGATTTTATTGACACCAGCCTCAGCAAACGACTTGTTTTTCAAAGTGGGGAACTATGACGTCAAAGAGGATAAAACAGCCCCGCCCACTGATTCGCGCATTACACGCATAGCTAAATAACATAGCTGAAAATCAACCTCGTGATGACAAACCGAATCAAGCTACCGAACAATACAAAATACTGTGCAGTGCCTGGTTGTGGAAGAAGATGCTTCCTCTGGATTCCAATAGGACTGCAAAACTTTATTTTTCAAAACAATTTTCCCCACGTGCACAGACGAGGTGAGTTGATACTCATTATAATGCAAAACTGTTATCCACTTACAGCAATGGGAGTTTATTTCCTTTTTTAGTGCAAGACGCCCATAAAAAGCGAGCGTTTCTGAACTGGTCTCAAAGCTAGGGTAGAAAATATCTTATTAGTTATTCTTTTAGATGTTTTTGAATGCAAAAACCAAGCGAACGTCATAGGTTGACCTCAGACAACAATATAATAAAATTTAAAAAGCCAGTTCATGACATCTACAGTCAGTACCTACAAATTTAACATATTTTTTTTAATCTTCATTATAAGTCGGTTCGAGTTGCTGCATGAGAAAAAAGAAAGACAAATTTTTACATTTAAATTCAAAATATTTTGCTGACAAATAAGTCCAATTTCCAGTTTCAACATACCTGTTTGAGTTATGATGCCAAAACGTTGTACTTTAAGTATTCTTAACTTAACGTAACACTTAGTTAATGACGACATAAGGGTTTACGTGTGTAACCCCGGCATCCTGGCCAAATTTGCCCAGTAGCCTCTGTCCATCATGGCCTCCTAATCATCCCCATATACACCAATTGGCTTCATCACTGTCTCCTCTCCACCAGTAAGCTGGTGTGTGGTGAGCGTTCTGGCGCAATATGGCTGCCGTCGCATCATCCAGGTGGATGCTGCACATTGGTGGTGGTTGAGGAGATTCCCCCCTTCTATGTGAAGCGCTTTGAGTGTCCAGAAAAGCGCTATATAAATGTAACGAATTATTAATTATTATTATTATTACGTTATAGTTAATAGTGACTATTATTAGCAAAAAATACTAGCAATTTTTGCGCCAACACAAGCAGGAGGAATTTCTCTTAAATTTGCACATTTATGAATGAAGCAGAACAATTTATGAACAATTTAAACCAGCTTCAATTGGCTGGTTAGCCCCGCCCATTCCAAACAGATAGCCCCGCCCTATACTCGCATCATTGGTTGAGACACTTTTGACGTAGAAGGCTGGTTGGAATTCATAATCCAATGACAATGTTTTGATTGCACCTCAGAGACACAGTTTACACTTTTCAGGGGAAAAAAACTACAAATTATGTGTTTATTTAAAGCTTGAACAAAAGCATTTCAAGATTGATACAGGAACAAGCTTTTGATATTTAAATTATATGATGGTTTTTACATTGTGATATAATATAATAGTAATATTTTAAGATCCAATCTTTTAAGTACCCACTTCTAATACATTTTTTTTTTGAGTTCAGTTGCTATTAAAATGACATAATCCTAACCCATAATCGCCACCCCTCATATCACTATCATAATGAATTATTAAAGCTTCAAAGCGAATGCTGATAGCAAAATACTCTGTACAGTAAACCCTTTTAATAGCAAACACGCCAACATCAATACTGTACTAGACCACCCACATAATGAAAGCTTAACCCTTTGAAATGCAACCTCCTTGACACAAATAACCGTATCCTTTTTGCTCTCGCTGCATCTTTCATTGCATTTTTATTCATAGTTTGATTTCATAGTGCACAGACCTGTTCACCCAGTGTAGCATTCAGCATTTGTGCCAAGTTTTTAGATTGTGGTTGAAGTTTAAACACCGTCAGTGCTATATCCAGAGTGGAAAAATACTTGGTTTGTACAGTACTCAAATATATGTTGTTGTTTGTGCCTCAAGGAAAACTGTGGCTTTTATTAGCAAGATGGCACATATCGCAACAGTAATCCAATGGCAAACCTCCAAAAACATTAAAATAGAGCTGAGATCATTAGTTTTGCAGTCGGCTCTACAGTCAAACGCATCAAGTCAAACATTAGCAACACTTGCTGCTACATTTAGTGTTCATGGCTGGCCTCATTGTGCTAGTTGCTCGGTTTACAACCTCTAAAGCTTTGAACTGACCCTGCTCACTCCAAACCTGACGTAGGAGTGAAGTGTTTATGTAATGTACATATCAGAGCTCTCCTGATGCGTTGTTTAATGCGCTGTATTATTCATCTCATGCTGCTAAAATCATATTTCACGCCTCGGCGATCGCTCGATTACAACTCATTTAAGCAGCTCATGAAACTTCAGGCTCTCCTCTGGAACGCTCCGATCCGCCTGGTTTAACAGAACTTCTCCCCGGCAAAATCGGAAAGTGTTCAGAGCAAATTGTATTACCGCCACATCTTTTACTCTGAGAACGATAATACTGGGTCAACTGCAAACCGAAAGGTTCCTGCTCTTACTTAATAATGTGTGTTGTTCATACGACTGTAGTGTTTGTGTGAATAGTATTGAACTTCAGTTCTTCAAATATTTGTTTCAATTCTAGGCCTTTACCGTGTTGATTAACTTAACTTGCTGTTGTGTTTTTCTTCTTAACTCATCTAGCATTAGCTCTATGCTGCAACCAAGCACCGTATTTCATTCGAAAAGGAATGCAGGTCTTTAAAAGCTCATTACGTAAATCTTAGCAACTAATTTAGTGTAATTTGAATGATGTGTTTTATCACTCTTAGGAAACTAGTACTCCAAAACCCAAACGCGTAATGCGTGTTACTCTGCCTTGGTGCACCATTTCAAACCTAGTTTTGTTCTCACGACCAGACTTGGTGACCAGACTGATGAGTAAATTATAGATCTTATAATAGACTGCGTAACTAGCTTTTTAAAGGGTGGTAAAATTAAAGCCATTAAATAGAAATGAACATCTGCTGAATGGGAAGTCGTGCTATTGAACAGGTTTTTTTGTTTCATTGCTGGGAAGGCCCTTTTGAGGTTACATTGAGCTTTGCAGGGAATAGTTCACTAAGGCTATGTTCAGACTGCAAAATGTGGCTGAACAGTCATATCAGAGTTCATGGGACTTTTACGTCACTCTAGATCACAATTCTGCACTCATGGGAGTCACTTCAAAGATTTTACTTGCATGTTATCAAGTTATCAAGACAGTTGGGAAAGGTGATGTAATATGTCAGAGCTCACAAGTATTACTCTATATACAAGCAAAACATCATAAATGTTTAAAACCTGTCTTTTCACCTAATTCAACTGATAAAATGATATAATCTGCATCTAGGTGTTATGTGACAGTGGTCTTATTTTTAATTCAGTTGGTCTGACTATAAGTTTGCAGACTGTTTTATGCAGCCTCATAGAACAAGTGTGATATATACCTGTGAATGAATGAATCTAATATGTTATATATGTGTTTTTTTTTTTCAAAGGTGGCAATAATTGCTGGAAATTTTGAGCTTGCAGAGTCCATAAAGAATCACAAAGACGCTGATATTGGTAAGTTGGATATTGCACCTTCCTTGATGTTTATGAAAACCATGTTTATGATTTTTTTTATGAATACCAGAATCTTTTATTACCTACACACTCATTGAAAAAAGGGACAAATATTAAACGAAATTGTATCCATGTACTGTAAATCTTATTTCAGACAAACCAGTCCTATTAAAGGGATAGTTCACTTTGAAATTAATTTTTGATATGTTTTAGCTTACCTCAAGGACATCCAAGATGTAGGTGTCTTTGTTTCCACAGCATTTTCAATTTTGATATTTTTCGGTCAAACCGTTCTTGTCTGTCAGTCATATAATGCAGGTTTATGGGTCCACCCTGGGTCCACCTAAAAGAGCATGCACAGAGAAGTCCACATTAAACATGATTTAATGACTCGTAAATGTAAGTACACATTGATGGCCTAAGACACGAAACGAGCGGTTTGTGTGAGAAAACGAACAGTATTTATATCGTTTTTACCTCTTGTAATCACAGTCACGTCCAAGTGATCTGTGGGTGAGGGCGCTTCTGTCTGCGCAAGCGCTGTAAAGCGCTGGAAGTGTGTACATCTCTCATTGTGCAGAAACAATGGTCTGCGCAAGACCATTGTTTCGGTTTTGCGCAGACCGAAGCGCCCATGCCTTCAGATCACTTGGACATGGCAGTGACTACAAGAGGTAAAAACGATATAACTACTGTTCATTTTCTCCGTGTGGTGCCGATGAGCGACACCTGTGAGACGTAAGTTACCAGTCTCAAATCTCTCACGGAGGAGCGGGGATTTTCTTAGCAATGTTAAAACGCACATCACCCGAACACTTTTTTAGCATTCATGTAAATACTACATTCAGATTCACCCATCAGAATGAATCCAGTTAGATTGAAACAAAAGCTGTACATGTAAACAATGAATGGCGACTGCAGAAAGCAAAAGCTGAATTGAAAGGGTGGGGACTCGTGCTTGTCGTCTTTACAGAAATCCCCCCTCTTACACTTCCTCCTACAATGACGTAAAATGACGATTTTTGCGTCATTGTAGGAGGAAGTGAAAAAGGTAAATAGCTGATTTCTCTCGTCTCAGGGGAAAATGAGAGAGTGTTACACGACCATTCAATAGTATAACTGGGTTTCTAACAATGGAAAGCTTAATGCAAATGGGTGGAGTGTCCCTTTAAAGGGTTAGTTTACCCCAAAAAGGACATGGATTAACAGGGACAATTCACATTGAGTCACATGAATTACTTTAATGATGTCTTCTAGGGCTTGAAAATGCAGTTGTGTAGAGTGTCAATAAAGGGACAGAAAGCATTCAGATTTCATTAAAAAGATCTAGTAACTAAATTTAAATGATTTAAATGCTGCTATAACAAAATTCATGTTGTTTTCTAAATAAAAATTAATCCCTCATAATCTTTTGACTATTACAACGTCCCAAGGTTCAGAGACTCAACAAGGTAAACTCAATCGAGCTGGGGACACTCTTGTAAAAGAGATTCTCAATCTCACTGTGCTTCTTTTCCTGGTAAAATAAAGGTTTTAATAAAATTATAAAAATAATCTTCAAAACAAAGCTTGATTCAATTCAATCATGTATAGTTCATGCTGGATTAATTGTGGGGGAATTATGTTTGATGAATATTAATACAGAGCTGCCTTGTTCTGTAGATGTTTTGATTGGCTGTGACTGTGTTGTGTCATGCAGCAGTTTAGCTTTAAATTTGCATGGCTAAATTACACATCGCTGTCAGTGTTAGGCCACAGGAACACATATAAAGTCTTGATTGTACTGAAAATGAGCATGACCAAATGATTCAATTCATTTAAAATGCTATTCCTCAGCAAAATGCACAAGCGAGTATCACATTTATTAAGGTGCATGATCTGAACCAATTGTCAGGCAGGCAGCTGATGCTGCAGGTGCAAAAGTTGTACTATGGGCTAAAGGCTAACATAAGCTAAAATGGGCTTCCTCTATTGTTGCTACTGAGACAGCAGACGTCATCTCCAGCGGCTCCTGTAATTATGCAGTGTTATAATGCTGGGTCTCAGCAATTTGTGCCTCTGGGGCTCCTGAAGTGGTTTACTTTAACTTATAATTGTGCGTCTGAACCTTTAGTGAAGATACAAGCTCTCTTTATAGTTTTAGGGTCAGTCAAAGTTATGTTTGCATATGCGCAAATGTAGTTTTAATACAGCAGCTATATATATCTTCCTAGAACTTTATATAGCCAAAAAATTCGGCAGAATATTTTGCACATAAACAGATGATAAATTATTTGATTTTCTACCTCACACGGCACTCTCTACTCCCACAGCTTTAAAACGTATAGAAGATGTCAGTGTTAATTTACCCAAAGTAAAATGCATCCGTATATTTTTCTGACACTCTCAGCCACACTGAGGAATCCAGTGATTGAATGCGCTCGTTTCAATTAACGGACCGCATAATCATCTGCCTCATTAAAGGCAGGGAAGGCACAACAGATTTAATTAATCATTAGACATCATTAAACGAAAGGATTTAGATAAAATGAAGTCTGCTCTGGGTAAATCAGACGCCACGGATATGTCCGTGTATAATGTAGAGTGGAGATAACATGACATAAATAACTCATTTACATGTTAATTATTCATAACAGGCATTTTGCATGTGCATTGTCACGACTTTCACATACAACATGTGATCCATGTGCATTATGCTTTATAAATGATGATATTAGTGATTTATGTTTTCGCCCTGAAGGTTGTGTGCACAGGCATTGCCGATTGTCGTTGCACCCTATAGATGGCTGCATGCACCAAACCCAAGCATGCATCTAGAGAGAGCGTTACTCAGTGGGGCTGACCTACATAAGCTACAGACCTTACAGGAAGAGGAGACTCATCCATATACACGCACTTGCACACCAGAAGAATTCCTACTATTTCCTGTTCTGAATATAGGCCATTGTCAAGTCCTACGTTTTTTTCTGATTGGAATAGTCACGTTCAAGTTTTTTGTCACATTTCTGTCCTGGTTTTTCAGACATGCAATGCTAATCTTCGTCTCACCGACGTGTCATAAAGTTGTTAACCTGCTTAATGAATGACATTGAGTGACTTTGATTGCTTTGTTCATTTTCTGTCTGTATTGATGTAAAATGGAAATGTGGGATAATGATTCTGGGACTACACTCTAAAAAAAAAAGTTCTTTATTTGCGTCAATGGTTTCCAAGAAGAACCTTTTACATTCACATTGCTCAAAAGTTTCTTTATAGTGGGAAAAGGTTCTTCAGATATTCTTTACACTAAGGCCTTTTTAGACCTGGTGTTATGATGCGTTGGCGTTTTAGATGATTGGATCTCAAGTAGACGAGGCAGACACATATCCGTTTACACCTGGTGTTTTAATCCATCTCTTTTGTCCACTTGTAAACAAGTGGACAAAAGATCTGTCTTGATTTCTTAGAGGGGAGGTTCTATGGGTGGGTAAATGCAAGAGTTTTTTCAGCTCTTTCGATCTAATGGACAAAATAAGCTCGTGGAATTCACATTTGAACACACTCGGAGACGACGGAAAAACATACTGAGAGCAGCGGCTTTCATTTTTGCTCAGATAGCCGCAAGACCACACCAAACGTGGATTGTGCTTCCACACCAAACTTGGGTCTCCAGCCAATTAAGTTTAAATCCCGTCTGACTAGCCCGCCTCCCACAATGTTTGGGTGTTAGGTCAGTAGGTGGAGAGTAGACGGCCTTTTGTGGCTGTTCGAATGCATTCGACCACATGAACGTTTAAACAACGAAAGCAATCCAGTCAAATGCTGGAAGTGGTCGAAAGTGGACAAGCTCAAATGTTAGAGCTGTAATTAGCGCCATCCACTTGTGATCCGATTGACCAAAACATATCTTAATACCAGGTGTAAACAGGGCCTAAGATAAAATGGTTCTTTTGAGAACTGTTCACTTAAAGGGATAGTTCACTTTGAAATTATTTTTTGATATGTTTTAGCTTACCTCAAGGGCATCCAAGATGTAGGTGTCTTTGTTTCTACAGTATTTTCAATTTTGATATTTTTAGGTCAAACCGTTCTTGTCTGTCAGTCATATAATGCAGGTTTATGGGGTCCACCTCAAAGAGCATGCACAGAGAAGTCCAAATTAAACATGATTTAATGACTCGTAAATGTAAGTACACATTGATGGCCTAAGACACGAAATGAGCGGTTTGTGTGAGAAAACGAAAAGTATTTATATCGTTTTTACCTCTTGTAATCACGGTCACGTCCAAGTGATCTGAGGACGAGGGCGCTTTGATCTGCGCAAGCGCTGGCGGCAAATGCCGGAAAGCCCCGGAAGTGATCTCTTGTGCGTGTACGTCACTCATTGTTTACACAGAGATTTCAGAAGTGTTACCCTTCACTGTGAAGATCTAAACATATTTAGATATACATGAAATTGCAATGGAATACGATTTCGATATATCAACAGACAACGTTGATTTTTCTTTCCGCAACCACGCAAGAGATCGAAGCGCCTGTGCATTCAGATCACTTGGACGTGGCTGTGGTTACAAGAGGTAAAAACTATATAAAAAAAATCGTTTTCTCACACAAACTGCTCGTTTTGTGTCTTATGGCCATCAATGTGCACTTACATTTACAAGTCATTAAATCATGTTTAATTTGGACTTCTCTGTGCATGCTCTTTGAGGTGGACCGCCTAAACCTGCATTAAATGACTGACAGACAAGAACGGTTTGACCTAAAAATATCAAAATTGAAAATGCTGTGGAAACAAAGACACCTACATCTTGGATGCCCTTGAGGTAAGCTAAAACATATCAAAAATTCATTTCAAAGTGAACTATCCCTTTAATGGATCTTATGGAATTGCTGGGAAAACCTCTATTTGGAACCTCAATTTTAATAGTGTAGCTATTCGGAGAATAGCACTGACCTGAAGTCTAGATGTAGCATCTTCTTTGCTACAGCTGTCAGGTTTTCCTTGTACCTTTGGGTAACAGCTCTGACATAAACACAGAGATTCCATCAGCAGAATATGGGAATCAGCAGGCTTCCGGATGTTTCAATATGAGGCGAAAGGAACCTTTGGCGGAATGAACTGTCTGGCCAGCTGTGCACTGATATTGTTTTTATAAGGTTTTGATTGAACAATCTTCAATAGTTGCACAGTTTGTCGTTGTGTCTAATGCGTCACTCAGAGAGGAAACAGGAACGGCTTGTTATTTTCATGCGCATAGTGGCAGGGGATCCGGTAATTACGTGTCACATGTTAGACCACAGCAGAGGGCACAGTGCTGGAGCTTTGATCTTCACAAATTCAAACCATTTGTGAAGGCTTTGCATTTTCCAAAATCCATTGGGTTTTGTTTGTTTATGTGCTCCAGCCACCATGCCTATATGTTTAAAACGAGCACTGTAGTTATGTATGTAAATGTACATCCCATTTAATGCCACCCAATGGTTGCCATGGTTCCCGAATCCGCACAATAATTGGCTTAAGGGATGTGAATTTGCCTTGTGCGCACTTGTCGCGGTAGAGAAGCCAAGGAGGTCTTGGATCTTTGCTTATTATCGACTTACTTGGTAAAGTCTTTGAAATGGCGCAGATTTCAAAGAGCACTCAAATATTGTGTGAATTATGGGAAGATATGCGTACGCACACATGCAAACGTACACACACACACAGAATCATATTGCACTCTGCCAGTCTAAATTAGATATTGGGGCCGCTGGGAAATATAATACACCATCTTGAGTTTTAATCATGGCTTATAAACAAGACCAAATTCAAAGCATGACAGAGTGATGGATTTCAGTTCACCACCCAAGTTCAAACCTGCGCCAACTTCGATCGAATAGGTTGAACTCTTTAGTTTGAAGTACACTTTCAAGTGCAATTTAATGACTATTGATTTAATGAGACTGTGGGTACCAGCTGCGCTGGCCAACCCCTCGTAGGCCCGACGGGACTCTTTGTTACGTATAGAGTCCTTAATTGGGTGAAATTGTCTATTCATCTTTAGCTCCGCTCTGGATGTGCAGAGGATTTAGAAATTGCTGACACATATGAAAGGATGTTTTCTTTATCAGGAAAGATAAATCAAAGCAACCGAAGCAAGGGCGATCAGCACTGGGTTTGTTAATGGCGTGAATGAAGAGAAGAAGAACGAGAAGAAGAAAGAGGAGGTCGTCCGCAGAGAGTTAACTCGCAGGGTTTGCGTCGGGTTGTTTTAAAGTGGAGCTCGTTTTATTTTGAATCATGGCCATATCAACACTGGTCCCTTAAAGCACATTTACAGCTCCCCCTGGGAACCAGTTTCCAAACAATTTTACCATGTTAGTACTTGTGTATGCGTTGAGTTAGAAGAAGCTGTCAGCTTTGTCATTTCATTTTGAGATTTCTAATGAAGCACAAATGGTGTTGGATTTACTTTTCCACTCTGTCCATCTCTGCTATATGCAATTCATCTAACATTGATATACAGTGGGGTCCAAAAGTCTGAGACCATATTGAAAATTTGGGGTTTATTTTATTTTGGGGTTTTTTATTCAAATTTGGAATTTATCACGTAAAGTTGATAATTCTGCTAATAATTGCAATTGCAGATTTTGAACAGAGATGGCGACAAAGAGAAAGAACTACGAACTGCAGCTTTAATATTTAAAAGGTTTTTCGAGTTTTAGTCATTATGTTTTTTTATTTTAATTAATTTTATTAATTTTAGTACTTCAACTTTTTTCTCATTTTCATAAGTTTTAATCCAATATATTGATATTTTATTTGATTCAGATTTATTTCAATTAACAATTTTCTTTTAAAGTTTTAGTTAACTAATCTAAACAAATTTGTGAACTCCTTTGTTCAAACAATTAGATGTTCTTTTTCTCATGGATCATCCAGTTTTGTACAACTTGTGAAGTTTATGTCAGCTCGATAGTGCAAATTTTGAAGTTCATGTTAATTGTACCTGTCATTTTTATACTCTATTTTTTATTAGAATGTAATACAAAATCTTAAGATTTTCACTAGTGGTTTCAGACTTTGGGATCTCACTCTATGTATTAACTCTATATCCATCTATTTGCTGATTACATTATACGCTGACACAGATATTAATATGCAAGAATTCCTTCCTCCTTGTTTCCTCAAATATCTTTTTTCATCTCATTCCAGAAAATGGGAGGGGGGAGGGGGGGGGGGGTAGAAATAGACAGAGTGAGAGAGGCAATTGTGAATTTCTAGTGTGAAAGGAAGGACAGCCCACATACATGGGTAACGGGAGAATTCACAACCCGACAACTTGCACTGACTAATTTAGACATCCATCCCTTGGTTGCTTAGCAACACTCGGGGGCTTGATTCCTATACAGCTGTTTTGGTTAGCCGACAAGGGTTAAAATCCCTAATCAATAACATCTTCTCAAGTTAATTCAAACATCTTGATTGCGCCGTTCGGTGGGCGGTCGCCAGCGATTTCTAAAAACACTTCTGATGGTATCGGGAACCACAGAAGGGCTGAACTTGAAGGATTTTGGGCAATTGTGTTTATCTCAGTACTTTGTCTCATAATAGTGGTGTTTTGAATCAAATTATCCCAGCATGGTCCTGTCAACCAGCTGATTCAACAACATACTCCAATCAGTCTTCTGCCTTGTCGACCTAGAGGAATCCAGATGGGGAGGCTTCAACTGATAGTACAGTCAATGATTTGGTGAGGGGAAATAGTGATGAGGAGAGAGAGGAAGGGGGGCGGGACGAAACGGAAAGAAACGGAGCCTGAGCGAGAGAGTTAGTGTGCACGTATGTGTGTCAGCGAGAGAGAGAGAGAGAGAGAGTACCGAGCAATGAAAAGTGCGAGGCTTGTGCGCTCTGCCGATTCCTCTCGCAGTCACAGACGGCATCATGTGGAGCGGGCACTGTCACCACAGTGCTTGCCTTCTCCTTAACCCTCTCCGTTGTGCTTCAGTGACCGAGGAACCCAGGTCCAGGAGAACCTGACCCATCCAAGTTCCTCACGGACATTTCAAGGGAGTTATTGAGCAATAAACTCAGAGGAGATATGAAGTCTTTACTGAATGCCTTCAAGAAAGAAGGTAAGAGGTGATCTTTTGGTCGGAGGGTTTTAGAGCAGGGGTCTCCTGACCTTTGGTGACTTTTGTTCCATGGGATTCATGCTTAAAAGGTGTTTGGACTTGTCTTAGGAGACGAAAAAGTGTGTTTGAGCTCTATTATGACAGGTTACAAAAAGGAAACCAAAGTTGAATCTCATAAGGCCGTGAGTGAATTAGACTGAGGTGGAAAGAACATCACTGTGAGATAGTCATTCCTGTCTTCAAGGAATTCAATCAACTTCGTGCTGTGAAATTCCATGGACTTTCCTTCCTGAAGAGTTCCTCAACATGTTTGTTATATCTTTCCTACAGTTTTGTTGAGTGGAATTGGTACATTTTATAATTAGAACGCTGCAATTGGAATGTTGCCACTTTGATTTCACTTGTTTGAAGGAAATGACTGTTTCATCAACGTTCCAAAACCAGCGTGTTCCGGCAGCCAATGTGCTTGTGATGTCACCGGCTTCAGTTGGTGCCAAAAAAAAACCCTGTTTGTTGTGCTCTGTGCATGGGGCTGTCCATATAAACCATCTTAGGGGGAGGGGGAGATTTCTTCCCTGCTTGTGGGGGTTGGGTTTGAACATTAGTGCTGTAATGATCCCTCTACAGTAGCCTTTTAAATAATGAATGGGAGCATGTGTACCTCTGAGACCGTTTGTCATGAACATCATCCAATGAAAACCTCTCCAAGACAGCGAAAGTGAACTAATGCTCCAAGTTGCCATTACGTCAGCACATTACGGAACGGGAGTGAACTGTGTGTTTAGCGGCGTAATTCTCCTCTATGCTTCTCCTGGGTTCTTTTTAGAATATATTTATAGCGTTTGTCTCACCCAGCCAGTGATATCTAGTTCATGCGTGAACGGTGTCTCTCAGTGGCCTAGTGTTTCTGAGAAACAAGCTTCTTTGGATAAACATCCTTCTGGACCACCTTTAACATGGCAGCGGATGAATAAATATAGGCATTCATCATGCATACAGCGCAAACAGAAAACTCAAAGGAATATCCTAGACCTGAAAAGGGGGTGTTGTGGAGATAAGGCTTCATCCGGCCATGAAATTTGTGTATAACACCTTAGAACCACAGAAGTTAGTTGCTGTGGGTGTACTGTATGTCTCTGGAGACATTGTGTTCAGCATATTCTTGTTGTTGAAGAAACCCAAAGCACGTTGTTTACTCTATTAAAGGAATATTAAGCTGTAACTTTAATGTATTTGACTCATCTTTTAGTTTGAAAAAAGGCCCAAACAGTAAAGCTTTTACAAGGTCAATGGGGTGATGGAGTAAAAGTTATAGCTAAACTGTGAAGTTTTTGCACCAATAGCAACACCAAACTGAGTCGCAAAAAAGGTTGTTTTCAGCCCACTGAGTGTTTAGGGTTTTTAGGGGACTTAAAAAATGCCTACTTGTAGTTGTCTTTGCAAATTATCCTGGGATATGAGAAATAATATTTTGTTACTTTTATAAACCAAGGATGTATTACATTTATTACAGTATTGATAAAGATCAAATTTGTACTTCCAGCTAATTATGTTCTTTTGACATTTCTATTCATAAATGAATCTAGAAAAAAAGTGTATCAGACTTTCCAGAAAAGGATCAAGCACCACTGTTTTTTAACTCTGATTATAATAATAAATAATAATTCATCACGAAATCAGCATATTAGAAGTATTTCTATTACCAATATTTATATATCTGTTTCCATGGTACAAACTTCACCCAAGGAATACATTAGTAAATGATCAAATCCATTGACCTGGAAAAGTAAGCCTACCTCAAAAGGACTATTTTTACATATCAACTAACTAATAACATTTTAGAATGAAACATTACTGAATATATCAGTATTGTCCCTAATAATAATGCGTATTTTGTTTACATTTTTGTTCACATCATTTATTAACATTGGATAGTGCTCATTTATCAATATATTTATATTAAAAAAACATTATTTCATAATACAGCGAAAAATCTTATTTTATGCAACTTTAAATTTTCAAGTATATTTCGAAATGAACACTTATTAATAAATACCAAGTATTTGTTTATTGTTTGTTCAAGTTTTTGCAATAATTAAAAGTGAGTGTATTGAACCTAAAGTGTTAACAATTTATTGAGAACACTTAACCAGGAATATTACTTGAACTAGAATTCGACCATGTATTTAGTTGTGCAATGACTTGATAAAAAAAATTATATTGAACACCAGTAAGTTGATTCATTATTCAATAAGTGAGCATCAAACTGGTTGATTGTGAACTTGATGAGCAGACAGCTTTCGGTCTATTAATGTAACGTTCTTTAAATGAGCAAGAAAGCAAAGCTTGTACTTGAACACTCGTAACAGTGCTCTAATTCATACCACTTACAATGGAATGAAGAACACCTAAAAAAGCTGAACTACTTTGGTGTCGACAGAGTACTTGAAAGTCCACTTCACACTTAAAAGTCTATTCTATTCTTTTTTTATTCTCTCCCCCAGTGCCGTTCCGGGAGGCACCGGCAGGCACGGGTCGGAGCAGACCAACCCAGCACCAGGGTAGGAGCACACTTGCCGCCCCGCGTGTGCTGCTCCGCTCAAACAGCGACAACAACCTGAACGTCAACAAGCCACCGTTGGAACGTTCTCGCTCACCCTCTCCTGTCGCCTCCCCCCTGCGCAGCCTCTTGCCCCGCCACCCCCAGCAGATGCAGAACAGCCCCAATGGCACGGTGAAGACCATGGCCCTGGGGGGACGCTCCGCCCGAAGCCGTTCCCCTTCCCTGGGCCGACTGGGGGAGGGAGACACGCGGAGACAGACCCCGCAGCGCCACAGCAGGTCAGTGGCTATCCGCAATAAGGATCATTTTTTTAGGACAACTGTCAATATGCCCATGTCTGACTGTGTGTCCACTTTTGTGTGTGTCCCTCATGTCCAGGCTAGAGTGTGTCCCTTTCTGTAAGGACAAGGTTGTTTTTAACTATTGCCACCAGAGGCCCTATTTATGGCAAATCTGTGTTGTTTTAAAAGTGAATGCAAATGGGTCAAATGTTGGGAATTGGTGTATGGGAAGTGGACTGGACTGCAGAGATGCCCTCTGTCTGGCTTTTCTTTTTGTAAAATGTTCTTTTTTGGAGTCTTTAGGATATTAGATCTGTATGCAGTAAATTAATAAAAATGTAATTGTTCCTTTTGAGTTTAAACCACACAATTCAGACTTTTTTTTTCTCACAATTGTGGATTTACAGTGGTATGAATAAGTTTTGGCACCCATGCTAAAGTTGCCTAAAAAGAGGAATAAAAAATCATCTTTTGGATATTGATCTTAATGCCTTAATTAGAAAAATGAGGAAAACTCCAACCTTTAAGGACACCAATTTTCTTTGTGAATTAATAATGTATCATAAATAAAAATTCTCTAAATTCCCATAGAGTCAGGCAGATTTTATTTTTAAAAGCCAGTTATTTCATGGATCCAGGATAATATGCATCCTGATAAAGTTCCCTTGGCCTTTGGAATTAAAATATCCCCACATCATCACACACCTTCCACCACACCTAGAGATTGGCATGGGGTACTTTCCATAAGATCATCTTTCAATGCAAATCAAACCAGCTATTAGGCTAACTGAAGTAAAACCATGCCAATCTCTAGGTGTGGTGGAAGGTGTGTGATGATGTGGGGATATTTTAATTCCAAAGGCCAGGGGAACTTTATCAGGATGCATATTATCCTGGATCCATGAAATAACTGGCTTTTAAAAATAAAAATCTGCCTGACTCTATGGGAATTTAACATAGGGGTGCCCTGACTTATGCATCCCTGTATTTTAAGGAAAAACATTTATTTATTTATAATACATTATTCATTCACAAAGAAAATTTGTGTCCTTAAAGGTTTTTATTCCTCTTGTTAGGCAACTTTAGCATGGGTGCCAAAACTTATTCATACCACTGTATATGTCACTTTTCTGAAGTTTACATATTTTTGGCAAAAAAATAAAAAAATAAAAAATAAAATTCTGTTATTGAATAGAAAATAAAAAAGGTACAGCATTGTGACTTTTTATCTCACAGTTAGGAGAAAAAAAGTAAAAACTTTGATATTGCATTTTTTTACAACTACAAGTAGACCTAGAACTTCTTTTAATTTATTACCATATTTTTACCATATTTCACCCTTTTAATCCTAAAAATACCAATCCCCTCTCCCCAACAAAAACTTTGGTCCCCCAATGTTTAAGACATGGTTAGGACCTGAGTGGTGTAGGTACAGTGTGACATCATGGTTTTAATAAGATAATAATAAGCAAATAGATAATAAGACAGCTTGGGATGTGAATTGAAAAACCAGTAGGAAAATCTCAAAGGAACCAGCGGCGAATTAGACTTCTGGGTTCTGACGTCGTACTGTACCTGCACAACTCTATTAAATGTGTATTTTTGTGTCCATCAGAGATGGAAACTCGAGTAGTGAAAAACGTGATTGACTTGTTCCAAACTTTCTTTCTATAGAGATATTCTGAGATATGATTAAACTGTGTAAAATAAAATAGGACCCCACTGACTTCAATTGTATGAACCAAAAAAAAAAGAGACATTTTCCAAAATACCATCTTTTGTGTTATGAATGAGAAAGAGATTCTTCCAGGTTTGGAATTAGATGATGGTGCGTAAATGATGAACAAGTTTAATTTTGGGGTGAATTATTGCTTTAAATGTTTTAATACAGGTGTTAGATACAGTCTGCAACACATCATATTCTGGGGATGTAGCTTAGTTTATCCAACAAGAAATATAACTGAGTGAATATTTAAAGGGTTCTGTGTGCGTTTTTTTTTTTTTTTTTTTTTTTTTACGAACTGTCCTTCCCTTGGCAACTTTTTTTTAACTCTGTTTTAAAGTGCATTAAAATAATTTAATTGCACCAGTTTTTTACGAAAGTACACTTGGTATGGACTATTTTAATCTTGGAAGATTCATTTCCTATTTAATGTAATTTGTAAGAAAAAGAGCAACAGACTTTCTTCCAAATTTCTCCTAGTTTGTTTCACAAAAGAACATTTCACAGGTTTGGAACTACATGTGGGAATAAATGTTGTCAATTGCAGTATATAGTATTACTGTACGTTTACTGTAACCTTGGGATGAAAGACTAGCCTTTATCTGGACCATCTGTGTGCAACTTTGCTTATGGCCTTGAAAAGAAACAGTGACAAATATTTGGACATCTGTTTGTAAAATATCCCGATCAGCCAAGGTTTGGTTGCATTTGCAATGTGACATGCACCTGATCCAGGACGGGATTGGACAGGCGCCCGGGCTGTTTTTTTTTTTTTAGCTTTGTGACTTTGGGTGCAGCAGCGCATAATACAAAGGTGCAATATGGAGACTTGGCGAACAATTAGGCCACAGAGAGAGGCGAGAATCTGCTTGGAAAGATAGAGAGCATGTGTGTGTGTGGCCATGCATATATATATACATATATTCCCTGTGAGTGAATGCTTGCGTGGGTGCTCGTCGTGTAGTGAAAGTTCAGCATGCATGTGTATATGTGTGTGCGCGCTTGTGTGCGTCTGCTCACATGCATGTGTGTCGGTGGGTGTGCGAATCTTGTCACTCAACAGGGGTTCTAGCGCGAGAGCAGGCTCGGTACAGTAAGTGGGCCAGGCCAATTACTCACTTCCACTGCAAAAAACTCTAATTAGATGTCATTTTAAAAAGGAAGAATTAACTCCTCTGGTATTTGACCCCGTTCTCCTCTCGTTTCTCACACTGCAGCCTATATAGATCCGTTTGTTGTGCTAGACGTGCTTTACGATGGCATTTACGAATAAAAAAAAATATTTTGGTTTCGGATCCAAAACCAAGGACTTGGATTCCAGTGCTAGTGTCAAACCCGTGGAAATATCATTGGCTCTCTTGCCTGCATGTGCAGCTCAAATGGAACGCCATCCCTTAGTTACAGCAGCAGTTGCTATGGCTATGTCCGTATGGTGTGTGTACATGTGTGAGCGTGTCACTTTCAGTCGGTGTCTATGTGTCTTCTATGTGGCTTCTACTCCATGGTGTATTAGATAATGTGGCTGCTCTTCAGAGGCTCAGAATGGAAACGAAGCAGATGTAGTCAGTTGTAGCGTCATATTGCCATTTGTCAACCGCTATAAACAAGGGAAATACGAGATGCTCAGTCTCGTGCCAGTAAAGGTCATGTTGTAGATACAACATGCTCCTTGTTCAGAGTTGTTAGAAAATGCTGATATGTTTTGATGACCTACTGTATAAAAAAGTACTGTGGTTTTTACATTTAGGTATTTACAGGGCCCTTCAAGCTCTCTCTCTCTCTCTCTCTCTCTCTCTCTCTCTCTCTCTCTATGAAGAGTTCAGATGCAAAAGCCTCTAAATGCCATTTGAAATTTTCTTCTTTAATGATGATTTTTATCAAACTTGTATATTTTATTTTATTAATTTCACTTAAATAACAATTAATAGGTAATTATTATTGCCATTTAAGTGAAATTACTGTACTTAAATATACAAGTTTGATAAAAATCATCATTAAAGAAGAAAATTTCAAATGGCATTTAGAGGCTTTTGCATCTGAACTTATATATATACATATATATATATATATATATGTGTGTGTGTGTATATATAGTAAATTGAAATATTTCTATGATTATGTATGTTTACACACATATGTCTGTATATAAATATATTAGGGCTGTCAAACGATTAATCGTGATTAATCTCATCCAAAATAAAAGTTTGTGTTTACATAATATATTGTATGTGGGTGCACTGTATAATTATTTTATAGACCATTTCACAAGATGTAAACAACACTGGTCCAGAAGCACTTCCTGTTTCAGTTTTTTAACACTTCATAAAAGCTGGGATAAAATACAACCAACAGAACATTTAAAACTGAGTCAAAAAGTTAAACAAACATCTGTAAGATGTTTTCTTTACATGTGAAATAAAGAAAACAGTTACAAACTGAAACAGGAAGTGCTTCTGGACCAGTGTTGTTTACATCTTGTGAAATGGTCTATATATATATATATATATATATATATATATATATATATATATATACACATGCTTGTATATATTTAAGAAATATTTTCATGTACTGTATATAGATTTATATATAATTTATGTTACGTGTGCACTCATCTGAAGCACGCACACTAAGCCATGTCTCAGACAGCACGCAAATATTGAGTTTATACAGTAGGTCTTCCTGCTGTCTGTGTTTTAAATGTTAATCAAACAACAAAAGACAAGAAAATTACTCTCTGTTCTTGATTGAATAGCTTTTGTAACTTAAATAATGATGAATCTATTAATGATTAAAGGGGTGGTTTTCTGCTTTTTTTTTTCCTTTGGATGATTGTGTTTATGGGGTGCAATATTAACATGTATTCGTGTTTTTTCTTTTTTTTAAAAGTCTTATTTTTTATACATTTTACCTTTATTTTAAAGCGCGTTCTGTCATTTGAACGACTGGTAGACTTCCTGAATCTATGAAACCACTCCCTCAGAAACAGGCATTGGGTTCAGAATGGTTAGTTTGAGCCGGTGTGTTGTGATTGGCTACAACTACAGTTTAGTGCACGTTGTCCGGATACTCCTTGAGGTCTTCAGGCCAAGACCTTTTTATTGTTCCTAGAACACGTTTTAAAACAAGAGGTGACCGTGCGTTTTGTGTGGTGGCTCCAAGGCTCTGGAATTCTCTTCCATTAGTCTTGAGAGCTTTGGACACTGTAGAAAATTTTAGTAAACACCTTAAAACACATCTTTTTAGACAAGCTTTTAACTAGCTATATGGTGGTGTTGTAATGTGTGTTGTGGTTTTTATTTCTTTTATTATTTGTTTTTTACTGTAAAGCACTTTGTGACCCTTCATGTCTGTGAAAAGTGCTATATAAATAAAGTTTACTTACTTACTTACTTACTTAATGCCCATTACCTTTACGGGCGAAAGTTGCATGTGTGTTCCTGTCAAATGTAAATAATGGTGTCGATACTGCAGTATCAGTTTGAGGCAGAATCAGACCCAGAAAGCGGCGATGAAGAGAGTTAAGCAGAACCTCACCACACACAGCTCTCACAAAACGTTTCTGAATGGTAATTTGCCTATATTTTTCTAACTTTATAGACCTTATGCACCAGAAAAACATGGGCGCAGTCATCTTTAGAATATTGTCTTTGAACTTCCGGTTTCGCGGTCGCTCTGTATATTTCTATGGCATCGCTGTCGAGAAGTAATTAGCTGGTGAAGTGGATTTACTTATTGTAGAGTTAACAAAAGTTATCATGAGCATTGTAATGTTTATCATAAGCATTGTAAAGCAGATGTCTTAACAAATGTCGACCGGGAATTTTTTTACGAGCAGTTCATTCTTACCCATGCAAGATCGCTGTCAAAATACAGACCGGAAGTCAAAAGACAACAAGCGCAACGCTGAAAAGGGGCGGGGCTACATAAGGTCTATAAACGTTTGTTTTACACAATAGCATCGAACTGACTGGCTAATATATACACAAACAGCGTTGGCATTGGTTTACGTTCTTGATCAAATCGAAAAATAACGTCATAAATTATATATATACATGAAAAATACATTTACAAAATTAGTACAGATATAAATTCAGGTCCAAAATCAAATGTTTGTACATGTTTGTCGTAGACACGTAATAGCATAACTAGTGGCTATAAAGCCAGCGCTGGCATTTGATAAAACTAAAACATTACGTCTGAAATACATTTAAAATTATTTAGCCTACTTCCAGGTTGTGGCCCAACAACTGCTGCCTCTGGTTTTAAAGTTGGAACTGCTTCATGTTTTAGTAACAGTTTCTTGTTGAATCCGGCATTGAATTCGTGGCGATTTCCTGAAGCTGTCTTCCGTTAAATGCGCAGCACAGAGAGCTAAATTACGATTGTAATTTTCAGGAACATAATCAAAAATAAATTTTAGCCATTGTTGACGAACTACAACGTCCACGGGAAGCCCGAACACAGAAGACCTGACAGCTGGATGAACATAACACACTTTCGTTGAGCCACAGAAATACTGTATGGCCATGCCCTTTTTTGCATATTACGGAGGGAGGGTTGATGTAAATGTACGGGTTAGTGACGTCTAAAACTCTTTTGGAGTCTCATTCGAGTCATTTTTGTAGGCATTAAACTTCCTGATTTTTAAAAGACATCTCTGTCATCTCTTTAAAAGATATCTCTGCTTACACTGAACTCTCAGCGCTGCAACATACTGTGCAGTGTGCACCAACACTAACATTCCACACTTTTTAAAATGAAAAAAGTGAAATCGCAATCAACCACCCTTTTAAATTATTTAATTTATACAGTGAAGATTATATGCAATGTTATTTTGGTAACACTTTACAATAAGGTTCATTAGTTAACATTAGTTAACTACATTAGTTAACATGTACAATATGTGAACAATACTTCTTCAGCATTTATTATATTAATTCCAACATTTACTAATACGTTATTAAAATCAAAGGTTGTATTAGTTAACATTAGTTAATGGACTGTTAACTAACATGAACGCACCATGAACAGCTGTATTTGTATTAACTAACATTAACAAAGATCAATAAACACTGTAACTAATGCATTGCTCATCGTTAGTTAATGTTAGTTAATGCATTTACTAATGTTAACTAATGAACCTTATTGTAAAGTGTTACATAAAGTGTTAAAGTGTAAATAGAATTACTTTTAATTCAATTTCTATACCTGAAAACTACTGTTAGATACCTGAAAAGCACTGTTTATATTATTTTTATCAATAGCAGATACATAGACAGAAAGATATGTGTGTGTATTATGTTAAATTTATGAATTATTAAAATTGTTAATTGCATTAATTATTAAACCGGCTATTTATCTCATGTACACACCTAATTACTGTGTGTGTGACATCAATTGTTTTGTTTTTTGTAAAAAAAACCCCCAACATATTTTAGCTAAACATAATGGATTTCACATTAGCAATTTTCACTCAAGAAGTTTTAAAAATTGGTATTGTAAAGTACCTTTTTTTGCCAATAATTTATTTTCATTCTTTGTTAATAAAAATAGAACAACCCATCAAGTCTTGGCGTAAGGTCTCGGACAAGTTGAATAACAGTATTGTTGATGCATTCTGTAGCTTGAACCCTATAGCCTGCAACATACTAATCAAATAAACAATATTCACAGCTAGACCCCGGTAAAATTACCCGTGTTTAATGAACTCCAACAGAGTTAAATGAAGCCTGATTTAGCTTAACCAAAGTTGAACTCTATAACTGTCAATGTAAACATGATTTATCTGGCTATGTGCTACTGCTAGCCAAGTGTTTGCCATAGCATCTATTCTGTCACCGTTGTCATATTTTGATTGCTGCGTCTCAAAATCTGAAAGATGTTGAGACCTTATTTCCTTCAAGCTTGATTAAAAATAGACCTGTGGATGTGAATATACGTGCAGCGCTTGAACCGATTTCTAACACTTACTGGCCTTGTTTCCTTCCTCCCTGTTTTGCATAAATACCTCAGCCCACATTAACTCTTTTTTGCTTTTTTTTCTCCAAAAATAAGATGCGAAGCGCAGCTTATGTAATTGTCTTTGGATGAAGCTGGATAAGAAAGCTTCGCTGCTCGCTTGACAGCTAGTTGCATTGGCAGACCGGTTGGCTGCCATAGGCGGTGCTCTAAATGAGTAAGCCAGTCATTTATGGTTTGCTGAAATATGCTTGTTTTTCTTCCAGCTGGTGTAGATTCTGTATGTGAGGCCATTTGATAGTTGATTATCAGATATCGGCAAGCTAGAAGCAAAGTAGGATTTTTGTATCAGAGTTTTTTGCACTTATTCATGTAACTACAGTTGGTGTCACGGATATATTGTGATAGCGCTGGTATTTGTAATGCTTAAAAGATAGTTGGGGTCATTTTTGTGATTTTTCAGCACTTGAATCTGATTGGCCGAACAGAGTTTTGCAGCTGGGAGTTAAAGGAGTAGTTCACTTTTAAAAAAAAACATTTTGCTGATAATTTACTCACCCCCATGTCACCCAAGATGTCCATGTCATTCTTTCTCCAGTCGAAAAGAAATTAAGGTTTTTGATGAAAACATTCCAGGATTTTTCTCCATATAATGGACTTCAGAGGGAACCAAACGGTTCAAGGTCCAAAAGATATTTTCAGTGCAAACTGCAAACTGTTCAAAGGGCTTTAAACGATTCCAGACGATGAATAAGGGTCTTATCAAGCGAAACGATCGCTCATTTAAAAAAACAAAACAACAACAACAAAGTTTACGTTTTATAAGCTCAAATGGTCACCTACTCCTACTACTCGAACTACTCCTTTAATTTTGAGGTGCCATGAACCCTATTTAGTTTGCTCTTAAAATGTTGCACAGCGTGTTTTTTGCATCATGTTTCATATGGTTATTTTCTCACAGGTGTTGCAGGTTGCGCTACCAATTTTTTGGTACTGTCCATTTATCATTTCATTTTAAAATAATAAACCAGGTGTATCTGTTTAGGGCTATTTAGCTTCTGAACACTTTTTTGGGGGGCTCAAAAAAAATCCTATCACATCTGTATCATCTTCGTCAAGTTTTGTTATGTAAGAAGGCTAATCTAGTGTTGACTTTGGGCACTGACATTGAGAGGGTCTCAGTGGAGGCTTAAAAAAGCAGGAGGCACGTAGAGGGCATATGTAGGTGCTATGTCCCAATTTCATCTGCTCCTATAGGCTGAAGCCGCCAGATGCCACGGGGACTTTGAGAGGTTGAGAGGTAGGGCATGTCATATGTGAACATGAAGTTGCTTCTATGACAAGATACCATATGATTTTTATCCATACAGGATGGATAGCTATGTTTCCTGATACCAGAATTCAGGTTTTTGAATGGACTATATTTATACTTGTGGCCAATTTTAACCCAGATTTGTTCAACGCTGACTTTTGACCCTATATATGTTAAACTATTTAATTTAATTTATAAAAACAAATTGAAATCGATTTGCAATCAGCCATCCTCTGGCCTCCTTGTGAAGCCAGGCCTGCATTTAGTTTAAGTGAAAGCATGGAAAAGAACAATATGTGCGCCATCCAAGATTATGCATGTCATCATCATCGAAAACTGGATGTTCTTGTGCAATTACAATGCTATTTTTAGTTCCATCGCTCTCTCATTAACACCTTCATTAACAACATCGTCGGGACTGTTTTTAATGTCAGCACTTTTTTGGAGAACAAGTTTTTTTTTTGGATGGGAGCCGTCTGCTCCTTCTGAGCAGATGGAGTCATCTCAGGACAGGGCTCAGCTGCTTTTAGAGGTAACGTTTCCTGTGAGCCGTCACTGGATAAGTTAAGGATTCAGCTCGGCCCTGGGCAAGAATCAAAATCTCTGCTTGTTGGAAGCATGTCTAGGAGAACCTATTTATGATGTCTATCCAGCAGAGGGAGCCCTTATACTTTTTATAGCTGTGTTCTAGCATCCTAGTGCTCCTCAATGCTCACCACAGACACTGCCAGACCCTGTTTAGGGGTCTTCATCCTCCACGTCTTCATCTCTTAAAATCTGCGATGATTTTGAAATGTATTATCTCTCTTCATGTATTTTGTTAATTAGTTATTTTTGTTCATTAATTTTAGAGCTTGATATTTTTTTAAATGTTAGTTTTAATATTTTTAAATAATATTAAATATTTTAATGTTTATATATATATATATATATATATATATATATATATATATATATATATATAAATAAAAAATTATATATATATATATATATATAACATTAAAAATATTTAATATTATTTAAATTTATAAGAATATAAATATATATATATAATATTATATTTAATATAAAAATATAAAATTAAATTATATGTTATATTATCTAAAAATATAATAATAACAGTACAAATGTATTATTAGAATTATTACTATTATGTGTGTGTGTGTGTGTGTGTGTGTGTGGTATATATAATATAATATATATATATACACACATATATATATATACATATATATCATATACTGTACATAATATACTAATAATATACTGTATATATATATATATATATATCAAATTTATAATAATATTCAGATAATGTTGCTTGTATTCCCAGTCCCCGTGCCAACAGGGATGCCTTTTCCGGCATGGACACCCCAGGGTCCAAACGCAAGCTGTACAGTGCTGTGCCTGGAAGACATTATGTGGTGGTCAAGACTTACCAACCACAGGCCGAGGGCGAAATAGCTTTGTTCAAGAACGACAGGGTGAAAGGTAAAAGTCTCTCTAAAATTGCATTTCAGTTTAACTTTACTCAATTAAACCATATGTTATTTGTAGTAAATAAGCACTTTTTCAAGAGTATGATTGTGCACCAAATGAAGGGGAAAGCTGGTTTGTAACAGGGAGTGCAGTTTCTCCTGCCATATGGAGAACAAGAATTCACAGATTCTGCCCTTCGGCACCAGGCGATGCCTGGCCGGAGCTAGCAACACTTCACAAACAGAAAGAGATGAACTAGAGAGATTTCAGAGGATAAGAGTAAAGACTTCACTGGATAAATTCCTCATAGGCCTGATATATATAATTGGCATGTGTATTTTTACACATCGGTAGTGAAGTGCTTATAATGTCAGTCGGAGAATGAGCAAAATAATCTTGAATAGTAAAAGAGCTGCATCTATTACAGTCATTTTTCCTGGTGTCATATTTAGGACTGCACAATAAATGCAGTATGTAAATCGTGAGAACAGTGTTTTATATATATTTTTTGTTGACTTTCTCTATAGTTCTCAGTATTGGAGAAGGAGGATTCTGGGAAGGCAGTGCCCGAGGGAATGTAGGCTGGTTCCCAGCAGAATGTGTGGAAGAGATCCCAAGCAAACCCAATGAGGACAGGCCATGTGAGTGTGTACACACAAATACACACCAGCACACACATTCAACATGTTCTCATTCACTGACATTGCAACTTATAGGAGTAGTCCACCCAAAACTGACATTTCTGTCACAATTTAAGGTACGTTTAACACTGTTTTCAACTAAAAATGGCCAAAAATATGCAAACATTTGAAAACGGGATTCAAAGTGCATGTTTTTGAAAATTACATTGTTAACGTATCCGTGTAAATTACAAAAACGCACATTCTTGAAAAGGGTGACGTAATGCGTATACTGTATGTATAACTGTTTTTCTTTACAAAGTGACATCGCCAACTACTGACCTGAATAATATAGCATCTTTAGTCGTTTTGGCGGATCCGGGTGAACGTTTTACACACCAACAAAACAAAACAAACACTGAATAAACATGTCGGGTAAAAACCAACCCAAAATATGCGACTTTCTTTCTTTAGTGGAAAACAGAATCACACTGTTCAACAAACAGTTCACACTGGTCTGTTTCATACAATGAAAGTAGTCCATACCCCTTATTCATATTGCACTATATTCAAGATCTCCTAAAGCGGTAGAATGTTTTGGTATACAAAAGGAATGAGAGAACCAATGGTGGCATCAGTGATGTCAAACTTAGCATGAAGTGTTTTCGCACAGCATATGTTTCAATACCTCAGAGCTGAAATGAAGGTTAATAATCAGTGATTGATTCAATTTTTGGTCTTTTCAGAAATTCTTATGGTTTCGATTTGGCTTCACATAAATCAAACGGACTACTTTATGATACTTTTCTCGTCTTTTTTCTCGTTTTTGGAGCTTGACAGTCCCTGGTCACCATTTACTTTCATTGTATGAAAATAAGCAGAATGAACATTCTGCTAAACTACTACTTTTGTGTTCTACTGAAGAAAGAAATTCACATGCATTCAGAACAGCATGAAGGTGAGTATGATTGTTTGCTTCTTCACATATTATACAGTGAGGGGAAAACAACTTTCCCCCTTCCTCTTATTGTCTTTTTTATTCTTCTCCATTGCTCTGATAACCCACAGAATATGTGAGAAGCCTTGCGGCGATAGCAGGCTGTTAATTCAGTTAGTGTTCATTTGCAACTAGGCCACAAAGCACATGCGTGTCCACCTCTCAGATCAAATGCTCGAGTTCATCCGTCAACCGAAGCTGTGAATGAGCACCTGAGAAATTGTGCATTATGTCCAAATTGGACAGAGCACAGAAATGCTATTAACAGCAATCAAAGCACTACTCTAGTCCAAATGTTTGTTAAATTTAGATAAAAAATTTTTTGTGTGTGTGTGTACAATCATTGGCTGTTGTGTAGCTGTGGTGTGCGCACTCAACATTCACTGTGCAAATTGGCAGAAGGGGCCAGGGGCAACATTCTGTTGAGAGTTGTTATTTTGGGCCAAATGAATGCCTTCCACATCAGTGCAGCTTCTGTGTTTTTTTTTTCAGCCCTGTATGTGTGTGTGGTGCAAGTGTCATAGAGGCGTTTAGATGTTTTCTTCATTGAAACCCATCCGAACCTTTACAGTGCACGCATAATCATTATGCAAGTCTGATCATATTTTTTTTTCCTAGCGTATTTTACCAATTCCAAACCACATCAGTCTTAAAGTCCCCCTGTAGTCAATCATTTTAGCATTTAAAACTCATCTTTGATCAGCAAAATTAAAGATTCAAAGTCTTTTCCTTAAAAAAATGGATCACGCCTTAAAATAGCTTGAATGTAACTCTAAACCTTTGCCTCATTTAGTATCCCCGCCTCCACTCACTCACACCAACTCAGAGATGCACTCGTTGACGATCACACATTGACCTGATTGTTTACAAGGTAGTTTGTGACGTCAGAAACACCAATGATTTCAAACCGAAATTGAGAAATTGTCTTTGGTTCAGGAGAACTCCGGCGCAAAATGAACCTTTGGTCTAATAAAACATCGGCACCTAGTCAACCGTTCTCTAAGATTTGTTTTCATGATAATCGAATGTATAGAGTTTTATCTCTAAAAACTGTTTAGTGTATAACACTAGTATATGGGGCATTTACTAAGTAAAAATAAATCGCTAGTTTATACCACTAACAAGGCTCAAAATTGCCCCACACTAACACAGTAACATAAAGAGGATCCCTACATGCAAACCGAAGCATTGAGAACTTTGTACAGACTGTTTAATAAGAAGATTCTTTATAAAGACAGTTCACTTCGTGTATACAGACAGGAGCCATCTTTGGAAAACAGTCACGACAAGTCAAACCACGAAGGTCGTGCTGAGTGTGCTGAACTGTGTAAATGGCGTTCGGGGATCGACTTATCGAGACTGTTTTCTAAGATGGCTCCTGTCTGTATACATGAAGTGAACTGTCTGAAACTGGAACTGAAGTGAAATTGGTATATAATCATTTATAAATGATATATAATGCTATACTATGTATAATATAACACTGCAATTCTATAGACATTGCCAAATTGAGGCATGACCATTCAGACAAGAAATGCTCAGGTTGAGAAGAAAAGATATTAACTGCAAAAGTTTTTAATTATTAAAGTGAAGAATTCTGTGTTAAACCAAGATTTAAACCACAGTCTCACAAAGTCTCCAGTGCCGCCATTTTCCAGTACTGTCTTTAACCTAGAGTCTCCAGAAATACAAGTTGTCTGGATCTCAGAGACTTTGCTAAGGAACAAAATCTTCAAACATGACCCTTCTTAATATGAATAACATTGATGTGGTTTGGAATTGGTAAAATGTGCTAAAATATGAACGGAATTAATATTGACTTGCATAATAATTATGCATGCACTGTATAACAGTAGTAAAAGGCTTTGCGTTGCATCGCACTTGACGTAATTACACACAACGTTATTATCCGAATCCTGTTTTTAATCTACAGTCACACTTTAGTCTAAAATCTCAATGATAATTCTCTACTGTGGTCCAGATTGTTGGCTATGACCATGTACAGTAAGACAGCTATTGGCAGCTACATGAAACAAATGGAGAGCTGTTCACGACAGCATGTGGTGAGCAGAATGGAGGTGTGGTGAACGACAGCTGTCATTGGCCAAGAGGCTTTGGCCCATGTGACTCGGGGAGAGAGTCTGGCTGACTCAGCTCTCAGACTGTAAGATCTAAGTTCACCCGTCAGATGATGGAACATGACATTTGCCTTGAGGTTGTCCTGCTGTGCTTCTGCATCTGTATGGCTAACTGTTTTTGGTGAACTTAATTGAAAAAAAAAATGTTTTCAAACAGGTTTTCTTGCTTCCTTGCTAGAGATAATTATATCATAGCTATGATATATAAATTATATCATAGCTAGAGATCCTAGCTATGACATAATTTACTGATGTTGGTTTTTTGCCACTTGTTTCTGCGTATTGGTTGCATAACATGACTTTTTTGGTCATACATTAAAAACATGCTCATTATTAAAAGAAAACATTTTCATCTTAGAGGAGGTGTGTTTAAGCTATTGTATGTATGAATTGCAACTTATATGTATACACTCTAAAAATGCTGGGTTGTTTTAACCCAATTTTGGGTCAAATATGGACATGATGTGGATATGATGTTGTGAATATGGATTTTTACAAACAACCCAGCATTTTTTAGAGTGTATATTTGAATAAAATAAGTGATGAAAAAATGCATGTCACACCATTGACCCGAATACGTTTTTCTGTGGCGAAACTACACTGTAAAAAAAAATATTTTCAACATTTTTTCTTTTGTCAAATCAACTTAAATAATTTATTTAGTTGAGAAAACTTATTATTTTGAGTTTCTTATGATTAAATTAATCTCCTTCATTGTATTAACTCACTTTTTCCAGTTAAATCAACTTAAAATTTTGAGGCAACCAGGTTACTTACTTTTTTAAGTTGAACCAACAATATTTTTTTACAGTGTAGGTATTTTGCCTGTATCATTTTATTCCTAATGCTATAGCCAATAATTAGGTTGTTGATCAATTCGCAAACATTTTAGCAGTAATCTGAAGTGAAAATGCTTGCTATCTTTAGTATAAGTGTCATCTGAGGCGTTTTGAAGCGCATCCATTGCTAGTGTTGCAAAACGAGCAGGATGGTGATGTGAAAAGGTGAGAAATGCTCCGTTGTGATGGGAGGCGCGTTTGGTAGCCTTAAAATCCATGGCTACTCCAGTGCATGCCATGAGTGAAACAAAGAGTTGCAAGGACAGCGGATTTCTTACATCGATTTACAGAATAGTCATTCGGTTCCCATGGTGATGCTCTCTGCTTTATTTTAGTCACATCTTTTGCCCAAAACGCTCTTATTTCTAGGTAAAATCCAACATTTGGCTAAAATTCATCACATACCCATCCATACGCTGCCGGACCAGCCTTGAAAGTTGACGATCTAGTGCAGTGTTCAAAATCGGATATGGTTAAACGCAGCCTCGGCTGGTTAGCAACCGCACAAGTAGGCTATTCTGCTGAAGTCTCTTGAACCTTTCCGAGCAACACTCATGCACATTCCTGATTGATATATTTCCATGGAAACATGCTCTACACTGTACAAACCCTGTTGCTAAGGAGTGGGCCTTGGTAAGATTTTTTTTTCTCTCTTTTTGTGGCATCTTTTTTTTTCCCTCTCTCATACACTCTCTCTCCCTCTCACGGCACTGAGAACAGCGCTTTCATACCATCTTTTCCAATGCCACGGTTCTCTTCTCCATGTGTGTGGTGCTGATGGTCAGCTCTCACCCGAGCACTCGAGGAGACGCGAGAGTTTTTGGAGATGGGAAGTTAGGCATCAGGGCCTGTGGGATCGAGAAAAGTGGTATTCCCCCCTCAGGCAAGGAGAATTGAGTGTTTCTCGGATTGACTCGGGGGTTGAACTAAAGGGGACCAATGGACGAAACTAGCAGATCCAGGAAGAAGGTTCATTTTGGAGGTATGTTGATTTGAGGATGTGGCAATCTCGGGAGGTTTGTGATGAATTATGGATTTGCGCGACTAATAATTGTATGTTTTGCTCTCTGCGCTGATGTTTGCATTGTGGACAGTTGTGTAGGAATGATAAGAAAATTCCAGTTGCAGTCGTTCGTGGTTTTTTTCAGCACAAATGAGTCTTTTCAGTTGCTTTTTAAGGTAATTGTGCATGCCGATGACTTGTAGTAACTTTTTGTGTGCGTTTCAGATTTGTTGCAAACAAATTGTAGGTACTATCCAAAAGGTGGTTTTATCATCTAATTCAGTTCTCAAACATGTTCTAGCTTTTCAGGTAAACTAGTTTTATTCACTAGAGACTGAGTGAGAAACTGTGGTCAAGTTGTAGTTTTAAAACTTCAGAGTGACTGGCAGAATATTATAGTTATTACTTTTTTCCAGTGGTGTGCTCTGACGCTGCTGTGAAAGTTTTGCATCCTTCAAGTCTTACTTGCTTACTATCTTACATAGCAAGTTACCCATGATGATTTGATATCCGGTGTTGTAGCAACTGTCATCGCTGCTCGCCCTCACGTCAAATAGACTTTTTTTTCCTCGTTCGGACCACAGAGGAACAACACTCATGTCAAGTACGTGTGGCTCTGTGTGTACATGCCAGAAATTTTTTTGTTGGAAAGACGACAGCTGCTAAAGGAGAAACTGACAGGGTGTTCCATTAAGATGTGAGAAAGAGAACGAAAAAGACATGGCACTTAACACGGTGGCCATTTTATTCATCCTATTAATTATAACATCAGTGTCTTATTGGTGTTAAATTTCTCTGCTCAGTTACAGTGTATGGATGTAAAATCAGGTATTGCTCAACTGCATAATGCAAAACCTGACAAAACACATCTATAAATGGTAATGTCAAGGCTCAGAGTGTGATGATTCACTTGCACACTCAAACGATTCAGTTTTGGTTTATTAATTTCACGGAATGCATCATTGCACGTCCAGTCTGACCTCAATATTATTTGATTTGTTTTTATATAAATGGCAAAAATGACAGCAAAAAAAATAAGTTGTAGAGTGCCAAAAGCTTACTTTTCAGAAATTGCCATGATTCATATTTTAAAGCCGTATTTTAATGCTGCGATTGTTTTTTCTTTGGTAATGAACATATGAATTTTAACCTCTCTAGATGGACACATTTTGATCAAATGCTTTGATTTTGATATATTTGAAACCACTGACATATGGGGAGGACATCTTACATTAGCAGTCACAGGATAGAGCTGATGTCTTGCGTTGAATCTAAACCTCCTTTTGTTTGAACATCAAAACGCTTCAGCTCAACAAAGAATTGAGCGTCTGTAACTTTAACAGCTAACCAGTGAGTAGGTTGGAAGGGGAAAGTGTTGAATCCCACGCAGCCTCCTGACTACTGATATCATCGTGTATCAACAGAACCGCAGAGGACAATACAAATGGTGCATTTTTCTGAAGCTGCAGCCTGCAGAACAAACTCCTTAAGAATCGCATTAACAGATGAATATGTGTATACGGTTGCTCAGGATCTTTATTATCATCAGTTGTGCCCCCTTTAATCTCTATACTTCCACCCTAGATACAATCTTTATAAGTGCACTTCGGGGGCCGTGCTTAACATCAAGGTGATTTGATTGAATTTGGATATTAATCGACTCTTTGTGTTTGATCCATTTGTACGAGTCCTCTGCGGAAAGTTGTTTTAATGTGGTACAAACAGGATGCCATAATGCCGTGTAGACATTTAATCTCTGCGACATAAAAAAATATCTTCATTAGCTTTGTTGGCTCTTTTCCTGGTACCTTTCATAAAACGCAGTCAATATTTGGCCTTCCTGAGCTCTCTCGGAGGACTAGTCTAGTTTGGCTCCATTATGGGCCAAATGGTCCCTGTCTTCCAAAGGGCTTTTTATTGGTTGCAATTAAATGTGTAATGTGGTATAGTTAGATTAGTGCAGATTTTGAATTGACTGTTATAATTTGTGGATTCTTTGTAAGCATATGGCATGTGATCAAGAAATTAGATTTTTTTTTTTTTTTGCGTCATGCTGGTATTGATTTTCAGTAACAGTATGCCAAGGTGAAACGGTAAGCACCTTTTGTCATTTATTTCATTCTTTTCTAGAGCACAGTTGGTGTCTTCGCGTTGGCTAAACGACTAAATGTTTAAAAAATGGCACCTGGGTCTATGTGACATATGGCACACAGTAAGGCCAATTTGTGACTAGACAGCTTTTTCAGTGCAATTATGTAACCGAACCTTTACACTGAACATCCTCACTTTATCACATCTGCTGTACTTTTCAAAAATGCTGGAGCTTATTTTTATTCATTTTGCACATTTTATCTTCGGTGTGAAAGTAGTGATAATGATGTTGTGAAGTCTTCAGAGTTCGGTGGGTTAGTGCTTGAACACAGTCACACTAGAATTTTGGTGGAAACTTTTTGTTTATGTTTGAAAATGAATTTTATGGCTCTTTCTCAGTGGCACAGATTCTGACCACTATGCAACATTGAAATATTACATAATTAGAGTTATCTAAAGTAAATGTCTGTGAATATGTATTCACAGATGCCCGGGCGGACCGATCAGAGAGAAGGAAGCTCTTCCGACACTACACTGTGGGATCTTATGACAGTTTTGATGCATCAAGGTATGATCAAACATTTTTCTAATCCATCTGACCATTGTTTAAAGTGTGTCGGGTTCAATATATGATGGTAGTTTTAAATGAGTTCTCTATTGCATACATATTTACAGTTCAGACAAGGATAGTGATCGATTTTTTTCAATATATTGCAGTGTCAGTATTAGTATTAGTTTTGCCTTGACAAGGTTAATTAAAGGAATAGTTCACCAAAAAATGAAAATGATCCCATAATTTACTCACACTCTAGCCATCCTAGGAGTATATGACTTTCTTCTTTCAGCCAGCACAATCATTAATATC
Organism: Pimephales promelas; assembly: GCF_016745375.1. The sequence goes on along the minus strand of NW_024121521.1, from coordinate 1,433,410 downwards.
CTGGCTCTTCCCAGGTCTGTAATGTCATTAAATATTGCCTGAGTTTTTGAAGCTCCAAAAAGTGCATCGCTCCATAATAAAAGTAATCCATACGACTGCAGTGGGTTAATGAAGGCCTTCTGAAGTGAAGCGATGGGTTTTTATAAGAAAAAATATAAATATTTAAAACTTTATGAAGTATAATCACTGGCTTTCGGCAACAGCCGTATGTGTGTTCACGTGAAAGTTACGTGATCAATTCTCACCTAATCTTACACCACGCCTGCGTCATACGTCAGTTTAGAGTTCACACTTTCGCCGGAACTAGACTCTCTCGTGAACTCACGTATACAGCCATTGACGGAAGCCAATGATTATAGCCAGTGTTGGGAAAGTTCACTTTCTACATGAACTAGTTCAAAGTTCAGTTCACACATTTTGAAATTAACTAGTTCATTTATAGTTCTTTTTTCCATATGTTGAGAGCTTTATTATTATTATTATTATTGCCATATAAGTCCATATACAACCACAGACAACAATTATTTTATCGACGGGCAGTTTACACAGAAACAGGCAGTTTACACCGAGATGTAAGATTTCTTTCCATCCTCACCGACCTCGTCATAAAATCCATTTAAATGATCAAATGACACATCGCTCGCTGCTGCGGTGCGACACTACTGGCTGGTGTTGCCAGATTGGGTGTTTTTTTGCTACTTTTTTTGGGCTTCAAAAACACTATTCAATGCAATTACAAAGTTGCAAAGAGCCAGGATATTATTTTAATATATCTCCGGCTGAAAGAAGAAAGTCATATACTCCAAGGATGGCTTGAGGGTGAGTAAATTATGGGTTAATTTAAATTTTGGGGTGAACTATTCCTTTAAGCAGATTGAGACATGTGTTTAACAAATTTAGCAGATTTTCCACCAGAATCACAAAAAAAAAAAAAAATTGAGGAAAAATCTGCAGGTTCTGTCTGGGCCTGGTGATGGCCTAATTTTAATAGTTTGATGCTAGATTTACCTAAGCCTTTAACAATTGGCCAGTCTGTTTTCAGCCAACCCCCCCACCACACACACACACAAAAAAAAAAAAACATATGTCATTGATTAATGAACTTTTTTTATTCTTTGATAATGCTTTTTAGATTAATAATCCAGAGAATGATCTGTTTTAGAGTATATATATATATATATATATATATTGCATTTGATTTACTTCATTTATTTGATTTACTTTAATAATCTACAAAGTATGATCAAAGAATAAAATAAAAAAAGATCATTAATCAATTATTCATGGTCAGAGATAGCCTATATAGTTAATAGTTGTTCTTGTCAGAGTATCAAAGGGCAACACGAGTCATCCATTTACCTGCGCATCCCATTACGCAAAAAACATAATTTCCCAAAACTTCGCCACCTTACTTTTATTTAACACGAAGCGCCGCACAAGCACATTGTTATTCACAGGGGGAAAATGGTTTGAAGAGTGTGAAAACTCTTTAAATGGTCGGTTATGTAAGCAACGCCTGAGCTAGGGGTCATCACTGCGTGATGCAGACACTCTGATGGCATTTAAAAAAAAAAATCTGCCTTTTGACATTATGATGTCATAATATGTGGCTGTACATCTGCAAATTTGACATAAACTGCCTGTCTTTGACAATGTGATTTTAGCTACAAATCATTGGTTTACTGTGGAGTCTATAAGGCAATAAAATCATTTCAGATCATATTTTTATTTTAAACTAAAACAGTATTTTAAGCAATTGAACTCAAATAGCCCTGCAATTTAAGTGTAATATTATTTCTTTTCTTTTTTTTTTTTTTTTTTTTTTTTGCTTTACAATGAACTTTACACATTTGGCACAGGGTGTTAAAAGACAAAAAAAGAGACAGATCCTCTCGCATCCGGCTACCATACTCCTACCCAGCTGACACACCCCTCGCTCGGAGCTGGTTGTCATGGAGACAGAGAATCCATGGCAATGCAGTGCAGGCTACTTCCTGCTGCAGGGAGCTTGAGTGACAGGCGTACAGAAGGACGTAGGTTCTTTTAGGTGAACTTGACACAGATACACGTATGATACCTGTTAAATGTGTCAGTCTATTCCAGACACACTGATTTTATTCTCCAGATATTATACATTTACAATGGATACCGGTGTAAACTTTTCAGCAGGAAAAGACTGAATGGGTTTACGATTTAAATAGCTAATCCACATTGGCGTATAAATATTGGTCCGTGATGGACAGTCTGAATGTGTTGTGTAGGAGTCAACAAAAGGTGTTTGGAATGAAATCACCTCACAGGTACAAATACAATTATGAGCAAATAATATTTCCAAGCTATTGAGCCTCTTCTAACAGGCCAGGGTATTAATGACCTTGTTGCTCTGTGACATCGCCACAGTGTCCCCTTCAAAGCAGATTATGTTTCCATGACAACCATGCATCATTCCTCAGGAGTCAGCACTCTACCTTTTGAGCTCAGAGCGCTTTCAATATTTCAGTGAGACTTTATCTTATAGTTTTAAGACTGTGAGGCAAGTCGGTCAATCTTGCGATCAAAAGCTTAAGCACATTTTGTTAATATGCCAGCTAAAGTTTTTATGGGATTATAAACACTTCAAGATCTTTTTGGGTGCATTAATCAAACTAGAGCTGCTGATCTTTAGTGATTATTTTAGTTTCTGTGTTCCACAATTCATTCTGGACACAGTCAAGATACAAGGTTCAGTCAAATGAAATGCCGCAGACCACAATCCATACCTGATATGAAAAAAGTTCATGTGCCAGATGAGAAATGAGACTCCAGCTCTTTCCGAGAGATGTCTGTGACGTTGCGGTTTGAGCGATTCTGCGCCTATTCAGGCTTGATTTCCATCTAAAAGATGGCAAGCCCTCTTGTCCTTCAGGGAGAAGAAGAGAGAACATTTACTTTTCATTGCTGTCATTTTCAAACTGCTTATCTATCTCTAGATATCTCTGGTGCCTTCTAACACCTTCAGTAATTGATCTGCTGGTGCAAGGCAGGAGAAAACACTTAGTGTCACACATGTGTCATTCAGGACAACCACCATCATAATACATACATTTCAGTCCAAAAATTAATTGAATTAACAAGTCATATTGTATTTGAAAGATTTTTGAAATGATTTCTTTGAGCAGACTGTGCGGCTTTGTGTTAAAGGAATAGGTCATCTAAATGCATGAATCAGAATGAATGAATATTTAATTTTTTTTTTTACATGTGTTAGAAGAACCAAATTTTAGATTGCATTTATACATCTCTAAAAGTCTATGAAAACTCATTAAAAAATCTGTGTAAACTTTTGGTTACACTTTATTATAAGTTGACTTAGTTACGCTGTACTCACTCAAATAAGTACTAATTAATATTAATTAACTAGTCCTGCATGTATTTACTAGAGAGTTAGGGTTTTGGTTTAGTTTCTTGTGCTATGTCACCTTAAAATAAAGTGTACCACACTTTTTGAAACAATTGCAATTTTAAAGACTGATTATTTTTGAAATCTGTGACGTAGAAATCTGGCATTATCTTCATTTGGTGACAGACTGCTGAGGGCATTCAATACGATTAGAGTCTAAATATTATACAAAAAGTGCTATTAGATTCTGATTTCTTAATATTTATTATTCCAAAAGTACTTAAAGAATTATTGATGTAAGCGTTTTAAACACCAGAAATAAGGATCAGGTTCTTCACAATTCCAATCTACAATGGACACATACAATTATTTTTAGTTCAGTTAAGGCCAGTGATCGCGCTCGCGCACACTTGCATACATTCTTCTTCCCCCTTCTCTATCTCTCTCTCTCTCACACACACACACACACACACACACACTCTCTCTCTCTCTCTCTCTCTCTCTCTCTCACTCACTCACTCTCCCTCTCTCTCTCATACCCATTTCTCCAAGATTACCGCTCATGTTTTCCTCTGGTGATTTTCATCCTTCATCTGGCGGTTATGTCTCGCGCTTACGACACGCTATCTCGCCGGCGACCGGGCCCTGCCTTTCTTAACCGGTGTCACAGCTTCTTTTTCGACAGATAAAGCCGGCGGTGAGCTTTTTTCAACGGTTACAACTCTCGTCACATCGCTCTCTTCGTCGCAAAAATGATTAATTCCGCTCAGCCGACGCCTGTCAGGATGAAGCATCACTCCGCTCGCGCAGCGGTTGCGATGATGAGGATGATAGGCTGTAATAACGGTCGTTATGCGCGGAATTTTCTCCACAGCGACTGCGTTATCAACGAAAAGACGGTCGTGCTGCAGAAGAAGGATAACGAGGGATTCGGGTTCGTTTTGAGAGGGGCGAAAGGTAGGAAAAAAAGACGGACCCCTCGTTGTCTCCGCCGCCTCATCATGACTGTGTATCACTTCGTGCTTTATACCCCCGAGAATCAAACGGTGTTGGTCCTTCATTTCACACTATTTCTTATCCCTCGCCCGTGTTGTCTTTTTTGTACCCCCTCACTTAACGTCATTTATGTTGATTTCAAAGCGCGTCATCGTGCGCGCACATGATTTGATGTGTCTGCTTGTCTTGAGCTGCATGAATTGCATCCATGTCAAGAACTTCTGAATTAATGCATCTCTTGGTGTCAGCGTGTCCACCACCACTCGACTGCGATGAATTTAAGTGGGCTTGTCAAATCTGTGAAGTGTAAACACAGACCCCCCACCCACTCCTTGCTCCATGTGCTTGGCTTGTGTTGGACTGCATTAGGACTCTCCTGACACTCCAGCTGTTTCTTACTGTGGTGAAATTATTTAATTCATTTGCAAATCCTTCATAGAAATGTATGTAACTAAAATGTCATAAAAATTATCTGGTGCATTACCTACTTGTGCAAGAATTCATTTACACCAAAAGTGCCCCCCACCCACACTGCTTTTAGTTTCTACACATCTAGTGCACTACAGATCCCTTGAAGTTGCGAGTGGTGCACTGTGGCTTTTTTTCTGCATCAGCTCATGCGATGCCCCTCGTTCTGTCAGGCTCCAGACCAGTGCTTCTCCCCACACTGTCAGCGGTGACATCCATGCATGCATTTTCTCTGGTTATATAAACGTCCCAACTCTTGCATTCATTTTTGATTTGGTTGAATGGATGCATTGCAGCTTGCATCATGTATCATCAGACCAGATGCTCTTGTTTAGCCACACTCATTATCCATTGGGCTACCAGACACTCATTTTCATAGGAATTTAACTTTTCACATCATTCTATGGAAAAATTTTACTTTCAGCAGGTTTTTGAGTAATATCAAGCTTAATCATTGGCTATTAATAAATCATTATATATATATATATATATATAATTGAAATCCCAGTCCTAACTATATATTTATTAGATGTTTTATCTTTATTTAAATGTAATGTGGTCCAATATTAGGTTCAATCTGGGTCAAGTAAACTAGCACAATGTCTTTTGGTTTTCACAATGTCTTTTCTTTGGTTCTGTCTCATCTGGCTTGGCCTGGACTTTTAGCGGATACCCCCATCGAGGAGTTTACTCCAACCCCGGCGTTCCCTGCTTTGCAGTATCTGGAGTCAGTGGATGAGGGAGGGGTGGCATGGAAAGCTGGCCTGAGGACTGGCGACTTCCTCATTGAGGTAAGAAAACGATTGCGTTTCCATAAGCTTACAGTGTTGTTTTTGTGTGTGTGTGTGTGTGTGTGTGTGTTTTGGAATGATGCGAAAGCCATTGCTTGCTGAAGGGGCAGAAAGGTATCAGGGATCAGCTGGAAGAGTGATGTCCAACCCATACAGGGGACTTCATCTTGAGCTTGCAGCTGAATCATTCACACATTAGTGCAAACAAGAGAATGTTTATGCACAGTCTGAGCTTGTGAATATGAGGAAAGGTCATGGTTACATCTTTAATGAGACAGAGGAGCTTAGAGACGCAGGAGATGAGCACTCCTGGAAAAAGCTGTGAACGCATAGAGGTCTGTCCTGTGCAGAAACTCAGTTTCCTGATGTCTCCTGAGCTCTTTAGTCTGGGTTGCATTTAAAAGGCTAACCTTTGCATTGGCAATCTTGCTTATCTTTTTTTAATTCTCATTTTAATGAATGAGGGTGTAACCTTGACACTCTGAATTCATTCGAAAGTTGAAAATGTCAGGCCGGTAATCACCCATCATTACTCTTTTTAGAAGTTGGGCTTTGAATTTGATAGTTGTATGAGAGTGATCTCGCATTTATTGGATGTTGTAAATTTTTAATGCCTCTGAGGTACTCTGGATTTGTAATCTGCCAAGTCAAAAAAGCAACTAAGACAGCAAAGAAGTATCATGATAAGGGCTGAAATGGACTACTTCACTTCTTAACCACCCTGTGGTTATTACTAGATTACATTTTGTTTTGGTTAGTGAAGTGATATTATCTTATTGGTATGGCTCTATAAACTACATAGTTTAAAAACTGACTTGTCGTTAGTGGTCATAAGCAAGCACTATACCTTAATCAGGTTGGGTTTATTCTGAGAACATGTTCTTGTGATCAGAAATACCTTGATGAAATGCAATAAAAATGTATCTTGCAATAAAATGAGGTGTATGCAATCCTTTGAGAAAAAAAAGTTTTTTGTTTTTTTTTGTTAATGCTCGACAAGGCAAAATACAATAAAAACAGTAATATTGTGAAATATTGTTGAAATATTGAATTTTTTTTTTCTATTTTAATATATTTAAAATTTACATTTATTCCTGTGATGGCAAAGATGCATTTTCAGCAGCCGTTAAGGCCTACTCACACCAAGGACGGTGGCTATAACAACAAATATATAGTTATAGATATACGTAGATAACAGAATAGCATGAAAGGAATATAAAAGAACTGGAGAGACTAGCGCACAATTATAATGATAACGGCACAAGAAACAATATCATAGGAATTAGAGGTGATCTACGGGTAGGCACGATTAACCGGTAGAAAGTTCTCAACAGGTAGAGACTAATAGAGCCCGACCGATAAAGGATTTTCAAGGCCGATACCGATACAAATATTTTTTTTTTCGCTTTAAAATCCGATATATCGGCCGATATTTTTTTTTTTTTATTTCAGAAACGCTCAACAAAACATTAACAGATTTCCCCAACATTAGTTACAGTATTTGTAGTTATTTATGAGTTTTAACTAAAATAATATGATAATGCATTTTAAAAAGAAACTTGTTTCTTTTATTGTCACAACGGAACAGACTGATGATAGTGGCAATAGCTGTGGTTAGCTAGCCTATGATGAGCCAAAATTTAGCAATGGATTACGCCATACTGCAAATTGTAAAACATACATTTTCAATATAACAGGCCAAGGAGAGATGATACGTCTCATTGCTATAACTATCACACGCTATTAAAGAAATACTTCAGTCTCATTGTCAAAAGTTAAAAGGACAGTCAGTCAACTACACTGTAACAACGTAACGTAACTATTACTAGCTAATTCCGCTTCACTCTCGGCTTATTTAACAGCAGAAAAACTGGACATGATAGTCACAAATTTTGTCATACTTATTTGAGTCAAGAGAACTGATGAGGATGTTCTTTTAATTGTTATTCAATCAATGTATATCTCGTGACCAACTCAACGAGTGTTGCCAACAGGAACGGTGTAGAGTGCCCACTGGTGGACAAACTATACTATACAAACTATACAAACTCCAACACTCATGACATGGTTCAAGCGTGTTTCGTCCGTTTTTATTTTATTTTTGAAATATTCATTTATCGGCCATTATAACTGCCGATACCGATAGTTTGGAAAATGCTTAATATCGGCCGATAATATCGGCCTGCCGATATATCGGTCTGGCTCTTCTATCGTCTCTATCTCAGTTACGCTCATGTGACATACTCATTCCATGCCATCACGAAAGCTGCTTATTTGCACTGTCTAAGAGACTGTTTTTGAGCAATCGCGCAACATGAAGTTGCTACTCAATCAGTGTGTGAGTTTTTTTGAGCATTAATTCTGAGTTGTTTTTTGAACGGTCTTGAGCGGTCAAATACACACTCATTTGTGTCAAAATGCCTGCCTTTGTGAGTATCCTTGTAAACATTTGTTTGTCTTAAGTGAACGTAAACAGTTGAGAAAAAAGCGCATATGTATCAGTAGGCTATATTAGATCAGTATATTCGGTCTTAAAGTGACAGCAGCCTAATTAACCTGCTGCTTTCTGTGTCATTTAATTTTAATCAGTCAGTTTCATTGCTCGTGACTGAATCTGATTTGTAACTTTAATAAATATAAATGTAGATTTAATTTACACTTTGAAGACTATTCAGTTTTTTATACATTTGATTACTCAATACAATTTATTAGGGCTGCATGGTAAATCGAATTTTAATCACGATCACGATTTTGGCTTCCTACGATCAAATTCGCGTGATCGAGCGATATTTAAAATGTGTCATTCCGTTCACAGAATGATAAGAGAAGAGTGTGTCTGTGTGCGAGCAACAGGAGTTCAAGAGTGCGCTCGAAAGTGCGCAAGAGATACCGGGTGTGTCTGCGTGCGAGCGACAGCGCGAGAGAGATACTGATTGTGTCTACGCGAAAGGCCGAGTGTGAGCATTAGTAAATTGCACATACTACATTGGTACATACTACATAGTAATATATAATTACAATATAAGAGGCATGAAAGCTCGATTAATGGACTCCAATAATCCAATAAAATAAAAAAAATATTCCAGTCTTCAGTGTCACATGACCCTTCATAAATCATTCTAATTTAATGATTTGCTGTTCAAGAAGCGTTTATTTTATTATCAATGTTGAAAGCAGTTGTGCTGCTTAATACGTTTTGTGGAAACCATTATACTTTGTTCTTTGATTAATAGAACAACATTATTTGTAACATTATAAATGTATTTACTGTCAGCTTTGATCTATTTAATGCAGAGATGGGCAACTTCAGTCCAGGAGGGCCATTGTCCTACAGAGTTTAGCTTCAACCCTAATCAAACACACTTTTGACACAAGCTAATCAAGGTCTTCTGGATTACTAGAAAGTTACAGCCAGGTGATTTTTTTTTTCAGGGTTGGAGCTAAACTCTGTAGGACACTGGCCCTCCAGGACCGAGTCCGACGTTGCCCATCCCTGATTTAATGCATCCTTTCTCATTAAAAGTGTATATGGATGACTAGTCGACCATCCAGTCCATCCCATTATAAATATGTAACGATGATAGAAGTTTATCTGCAAAACACCTGTCTTGCCTCCTCCGTTCTGGCTGAACTGACACTTCAGCAGAGACTGACCACGAGACATGAAAAGCATTGGGAATATCGTCCTCTTTTCCACATCAGCAAAATAAGTTCATTTGCATGCAAAATTCAAGAGAACACTCACTTTGTGTTTAAGCACAGAGAGCAGATCCAAGATCTCAGCACCGCATGAAAGGGCTGAGAATGGGGAAGAATATGATTGGCTCTCCTGAGCGGCAAAGATTTCATGAATTATTAGCTCCTTACGGTAATCGGTAAAGTCTTAGAGTATCTAAGCCAGAATGTTTCTATGATGGAGCAATGGGAGCTGCATTTTAATGATGTCATTTTGCAGGAAGTTTAACGTGCTATGAGTTGAAGTTTAATTAGTTAACTATGTTGAACTAATGACAAATTCTGTATTCACTAGGTAGGTGACGTACTGCAGTGACACGCTATAAATATATAGTAGTCTTATAAATTTTAATCAAAATTCTTCATTGAAAAGTTTAACTCAACTACTATGTTGTGTATAAAATATACAACATAAGTGTATATAAATGCAATATTGCATTCTAACCACTTTTATAGGTGACTTTCAGATGAAAATGTAAAAATACGCAAAGGTTAGAATAACATTTCGAAAGCAAGCGTTTGTTTATATATATTCATTCATTCTAACATCCCCCCACCCCCCGACGAGTACAGTGAAAACAATAAACACATTTTAATCGACCAGTCGATGATATTGACCGTCACTCCCTCAGGAGCCAAGCAAGCTTCACTGCCCACATCAGGTTGAGACGCTGCCGTTTTGCTCTCTCACACTTTGGTGTATAGATGTGTCAGGGCCCAGGGATAATCAAGCCTTATAGAGTAAGCAAGGCAAAGCTCTTCCAAAGAAATCGACCTGGAAGAGCTTCACAAAATGGTTCACAAAATTCACGATTCGGTTCTATACGATACACTTGTGTCATGGTTCGGTTCGGTACGTTTTTGATACAGCAAAAAGAAAGAAATGGCAGAGAAATTTCCTTGATTTCATTTTTTTAATTATATTTTATTAAAACTAACATCATAAAGTATGATATTTTTTTAACTTTGAGCAATGATGGAGCTATACTTGACTTTTCTTTGGAGCATATAAAACAAAACAGCTCCTTGGACAAAATGAAATGTAATATTGTAGTAGTTATAAACAAAGGTTTATTTTAGTTCAGATTAACATTTGAGGGCAGCAATTGTATTCATAATGTCAAAATAAAACCGACGTGATGTTACTTGAAAGCGTTATAGCCTACTATTCCTGCCAAACGTACAGTTAATAGTGTTATACAGTAAATCCATGGTGAATGTTGCTGATCTGTGGGCACTGGATAGTTCATTCATGGCACAATGTTTCTGGTTTCCACGCCAGCGCTGTTTGATCCGTTAATAACAGAGAAATGTGAATGTTTCTCACTAGATCTCGCAGCGATGTTGTTACTTCAGTGGCGAATTCGAATGTTTTCTTTACTGAATTTCGCTGTGTAGTAACAGAACTGATGATCAAGATCGGCTCGCGCTGCATTGGTCCAAACTGATAAACGGTTCGTCAACCACGCAATAACGAGTAGCTCAGTTTCGTTCCGCTTACATTACATTTGCCATTTGATGTTGGGCAATGTTGTGGTTGGTCACGCCAGCGTCTTTTACATTATGAGTGTGCAACGTGCCTACATTTGAAATAGCGAAATTTTGGTCGGCAGGAAAAAGGGTCCAACGAACCGTTCGGTTCAAAAACGGCGTACCAAAAACCGAACCGAAAGCCTCGTACCGAAAGGTTCCAAATGAATACTGTATCGTTACACCCCTATTAAAAACATATATGTTTTACCTTCTGTTAACTGCACAGGTTTAATAGCAAATACTCCTACATTTCCCAAAGCTTCTGAGAGTCAATGAATTAACCTTATTTCCTAAAAGAAACTCTGTAAGAAACTGAAGCTTATGAAGAGCGCTAGTGATCGACCAGGAAGCTACAAAATAGAATGATGGATTTACTGAAAATACATCTACACCCACTTGCCCTCGGTGTGTGGGCATGAGTATTTCTCTCTCTCTTTACTCTCATCTGATCGCATTTGTGCACCTTACCCCTCTTCTTTTTTCTGTACATAAGATATAATACTGTATACCAGGGCATGAGTTATCAATTCCATAAAATAATTGATGTTTACTGACCCATAATGAATTTGCAGGGCTCACCAACTTCTATTAAAAAAAGTGTGCAAACTGCTGGAATATCATTAATGTGGCGTATAATGGTATGTTTTTTAATAATTATATCAGCTCAAACAGGCTATTTTATGGACGTAGGATGTTTGTTGATACGGTTTGCACATGCATTGCGTTTACATAACGCCTAATCTGACACAAAATGCGTCTCCTGCTTAAAAACTTTCAACAAGCAGCAGCACTGAAGTATTTCTGGTCCTTGTGAATATTTCGCACTGTCATGCTGACGGGGTAAAAAAAAGTATTGAATGTCATGAAAATATGTAATTGTGGTTATGTAGCTCAAAAAACTGCTAGCATTGAATGTGATGGTCGGATGATGTGTTTGTTGATGGTTGGACATCTCTCGTCGGCAGTAATGCTCTCTCTCCAGAATGTTCTCTGTGCACAGAGAGAACCAGCAGGGAGGAAGTCTGTGGACTGTAGGAGATGCCTGCAAGCATCCTCATGGCCTGATAACCGTACAACCTGTCACCAAAACCTGCTCCTCACCAAGTATAGCGCAGTACATAGTGTTTGCTCTGTGACACTAAATCAAAAAGTTAACTGCAACGTTGCACGATTTCCATTTTTACGCGACGTTATGTTTCACGTCTTGGAATAGATCTTGCTATTTTTTATATTTCCAAAAATAACGGAAGAATCCGGTGATGTTACTGACCTTCCTCATGCGTGTATGTGATGGTCCTGGTCTCATGTTGTAACACAGAGCAACGGTCGCCTAGCAACGACACCAGCATTGTGTCTGAGCACAGTGATGAAAGCTAGGTTTGAGGTTTTTTTTTCATCACTGGGAGTGCAGCACTGGCCCGCATGTAAACATTTATTTTCCTGTTTGTATTGATACAAAAATGCACCTCTATGATGGATTCCAATACCTGAGTGCTTGGATTTCAGTGGCGAATGGCTCTACATGCTAGAAATTAGCTCTCATGGTTGTTTAGGCTTGAATTTAACTGCAATATGCTATATGACAGTTTCCTCCTGAGAGACTGGCTTTCGTCATTCCATCTCTTCAAGCCTGTTTTACGAATTCCTAAGCTGTGAGATGTTGATGCTCACAGGACTGATTTCTGAAAACAATGCAGCTGTCCCTTAAACAATGTGTCTGTTTCAATTATGGTATGGAATAGTATCATGATCAAATATCAAGTAGAGTATCAAGTATCAAATCATGATACTTTTTTCTTTTGAACTATTTCATCAACAAAAAAAATAACAATAATTGACTTGATTTTATCTCATGCAAAATCTAAATCGCTGTCCATCATTTTACGAGCATTTGTTGATAATTTTGAATAAAGTCAATATTAGAAATTTCAAACCCCAGTAAATTATTATTCACTCCAAAAAAGTGAAAGTAAAAATCTGACACTGCATTAATGGTGCATTTTCTTAGAGACGATGAGAGCTGAATCTACTTCAATGTGCTGATAATGGTGTATAAGTGTACATTTATGTTGTAATTTATACATTCATATAAACTTGATATTGTGACATTATTAAAACATAAATTAATGATGATCCACCCAAGTATTTTGGTACTATTTCATTCAAGTAATAATGTGGTATGGTGTCCACAAAATATGGCATTTGTATGGTAAAACTTGCTCTATGGATATTACAATGCGTAAATGCATCAGGCATCCATCTACTTCCTGTTTAGATAATGGGACAAGGATTAAAAAAAAAAAAGAATTATTGCAGGCAGTTGTAGCAATAAGAAAATTGACATTAAACCAAATTGTGACTAATTTTTTATTTTTGTCAGAACAAATGCTTTCTAGCCATGAAAATATTTGACAAACTTGTATTCAGAAATGTCATGGCAATACAATCTCAATTTAATACAAGTTGTAAAGTTCCATTTAACTCTCTCTATTTGTGTCAGGACTCAGGACATAGCTGGCATCCAGAAATGCTGTTTACAGCATTTTTATACTCGGTTTTATTATTCCGAGTGCTGTTTAGGCAGCCTCTTTATCTTTAATGGAAATTCTATAAACTCTCAGTGAGTCTTTCACACTATCTTGCGTTTAATCTCCTCAATAGAGGACTTGACCACAGAGGTCTTATCATGTAACCTTTCTATAAGTGCGGGCCAGGCCAAGCCGATATGTGCTGCTATCGTATAGCAATGCAGACAGGAAAATGGATTTTTAGGTTTTTAGTGCGTGTGTGTTTGAGTGTGAAGAGTACAGATCCCCTGTACTCTTCGTAATTATTCCCACTCAAGACAAAAGAGCACCCTCCTTTCTGGAAAGTACTAAGAAGAGGGAGATTTCATTTGACAGGATAGAGTTTTATCTGGGCTGGATGATTGCCCTCTGACAATCTTCTGTAAATCTCTAAATCAGGCCAGAGGTGCAGAGATTGCGAGCTCTCTAGTTCGTATTAGAGAGTGTGATGTTGGCGCTGGGTCATGTTTAGTAATGATAGTGGATTTGACGTGGGGATTAAGAGATGGGAACTGTGTGGATTTGTTGAGTTGTATGATGTTTTATTAAGGATGTGTGATTTCCTTTTCTTTTTTTCTTTTTCTTCATCAAATTATCATCAACATTGGACTGGTTTGGCTTATTTTGGGAGCACATAATGGCAGGGCTTATTTTTTTTCTAATCCAAACAGTAGGCCTATTTTTTTTTTTATATTTTTACCTTTATTTATATATTTTATGTTTATGTTGCTATCTTACAACAGTATTAAATGGTTATGTACATTTTTTCAACTGAGCATATCTAATGCCTGCTATTGATTGAAGCATATAAAATTTGGAGAATTATTTTTAATTAAAAATGTATATTATAATAACATAATTTAAATATCATATATACATATATTATGACTAGATAATTAAATTTAATATATTTATCTTATATATAAAATATAAGATAATATATATACAATTTAATTATCTAGTCATAATAAGACATTTTTGGAGTATTTTCTAATTTCATGATGTTTCATGATGTCTGTATTAAAGGGATAGTTCACCCAAAAATGAAAATTAAGTCATTAATTACTCTGTAATTGCTGTACCAACCCCCGTAAGACCTTTGTTCGTCTTTTGAACACAAATGAAGATATTTTTTATTAAATTTGAGAGTCGGATTACTGCTACATAGGCTGCATAAGGGATTGAAACTTGACGGCCCAGAAAGTCAATGAAGAAAATGTTTAAATATTCCATGTGACTACAGTGGCTCATATAAGTTTATCAAGCGACGCAAATACTTTTTTGTGCGAAAAAAGACTTTATTTGACTATTCCTTTTCTTCCTTGTAGGCCTCAAAAACCCTCATAAATTTTTTTTCCAGTCTTCTTGTATAATATATAACATTAGTTTAGATGTTTTTTGCTGGTCTGTAGATGAGTGGTTCCTGTTTTTTATGGTCTAAATAAAATAGTAAGAGCCTTCCCTTGTCCATGCATCCTCGATGTTCTGTTACTACTGGTTAGTGTTTCTGTCTATGTGGAGATACCTGGAGGGGGTCTCCTAGTTCACGGAGTGGCATTATGTAACCACAAGGGTGAACATGGATAGACTGTTACATAATGGCTTAGTGTGCAAGTATATATATGAATGTGTACGTGTGCATGAACGTCTTGTTTGTGTCAGTAAGTGCATGTGTAAAAAGAGTGTGTGTGTGTGAGTGCAGTACACATCTTTATTCTTCTGGAAGTGACCAGATGTGACACAAAATCATCCTTCATGAAATATGGAGGTCTCTGTAGATTCTCTGTCACACAGACACACACACACATACACACTCAAGTTGGATGAGCAGCACGTGAACACACACACAGAATCTCTAAGGTCCTTGAATAGAACAGCAAGCATAAATTGTGTGGTGCATCTGGGGACTGCAGAGAAGCAATGAAATTAATTTGTTTTATGAGGGTTTTTTTTGTGGTTTTTTTTACGTGTGTATTGAGACTGTGACCAGAACGACCCTGGGCAGAACTGATCTGATTAGCCAAATGGAAGGCTTATCGTTTTATGGTTTATATCCTGTGTGCTGACTCTGTGCAGAGGATAACCGCCTGCTAATTTCATCAGATTTTAATCAAGTGTGGGATGCTCACCACACGACACACACATCCATCAGTCAAGATCTGTGTGTCCGTGTGTTGTTTTTTATTGCACCGTGAAATCACAAACTGTTATAATCAATGATAATTTTAGAATTGGCATTTTGTGTGTTGAGATGTGTGTGTAATAAAGAGCACCTTCCAAATTCCAGTTTTTGCATCCTAAGCTGTCTTTAACCTGATTTCAGTTTCGTGACACACAGAGACTCGGATCAGCATGTTTAACTCTTAAAGGAATATTTCACCAAAAAATTAATATTCTATCATTATTCACTCACCCTCGTGACACATATGCTGTTCTTTTTCTATATATTTATCTATAGAACTACAACAAACAATTGTAAATAAATGTGTACTTTTCCTCTGCTCAAATTATTTATGACAAGGAGGAGTTCCTTCAGTAATTTGAACATTTCTAGTAAGTGTCTATCCATCTGTTATGAATTAATTGTTTATTTATATATTCTCTATCTTCCTCCACCTTCTGCGTTAACCTCAAGCTGGCTTGATAATGCAATACCAAATGGACCAAATGGATCTGAAAGTTTACTGGCTACTCACCTTTCTTATCCTTATGCGTTTTTACAGTATATGTTAAGCTTTTTTGTAAAAATGATTTTACTCTATTTGCATATCCATTTTGATTGGTCAGTTTACACATTCTCCCCTGACATTGATGTGCAACAGCTTAAGCAGGAAAAATTACATAAAATAAAGGTTCAAATAATGTATGTAATTATGCAGTATATGCATTTATTATACAAAATTATTAAATTTCATTGCTTTAGTTGCATTTTTAAGGTAGTTAAGCCTTCTTTAGCTAATTCCTGCAGAGATGGACAGTCTTCAAAATTTCTACCTCTGCATCTGGGTGAATAAATTCATGCAATTCCTTCATGCTGTCCAAACTAGTATACCTGCAATGATAATTTATAGACTGTAAAAAAAAAAAAAAAAAAACTGTATAAGTAGTTCATATGATCAGATATGATGCTATAGGTTCATTTTTAGAGTTTTCCTAATAAAGCTGTAAGAAGTTCAAATGATCCTTTTGTATCTTAAAGCTACATTGTGTGATTTTTACCCCCATCTAGCTGACCATCCAGTGAATATTAGTTTCTGTTCCGCTCAATTCCAATTTCGTTTTAACTCCTACGGTGGCCAATGTAGTCCAAGATTAACATGGCTTCCAGTTCGACCTCGTCCATGAGTGTTAACTCAAATGTAAATGCGAAAGGCGAAGCTTGAATTAACGGGTATGTCCCTCTTTGGCTAATGTACTTTCAAGATGGAGGGGCAACATGGCGACCGACATTAGAACCCCTTACCCGTGTGTATTTTCAATGGCATATTATACACTCACGAGAATACTTTATTACTTGAACGAAGTAAATATACATTAATGAGCACATAAGAATAAACTAAAAGAGTTACACAGTTTAGCTTTCAGGGAAAAACAGAGCATAAATGTTTGGAACGACATGAGGGTGAATAAATAATGACCCATATTCCAAGTCCTTGTTTCAAAAACAACTAAAAAAATCAGATTCCTGTGCTCAAGCTCAGCTTGGTTGGATTTAGCTCTGCTTCGGCATAATGAGATTATCAAGATGAAGTGGCCATGGTGAGATTGTGCTGTTTTGTGAGCTTTATCTACATCTGGTCCCAGCACTTCCTAAATGAGCCCAAATCTCATTACCAGTGTGTGACATGCCGAGAGACTAGAGGTCAGTGAGAATGCTAGGAAATGTGTGGCCATCCTCCATCAGCACTCACCAAAAACTAGAACACTGCTCAAATCTGCACAGAGTTGGGATTACAGCTCATGATTCACAGAGCTTTCTCTCTCTCCTTCTCAATCTCTCTAAATTTACATTATCTGTCATAAGGTCAAGCTCTAAGATGTAATACTGTTATTTTGTCTTCTGGTGCCTCTGGAATGCACCGTATAAAAATCACAGTAGGTATGGAGAAAAGATAACTATTATTAACATTAAAGGCTGTTACTTTTTTTTTTTTTTTTTACATTCCTCAATGTGGGCCTTTCACTCCTAATCCCACTTTGATTACGGCTTGCTTTCTTACTTGTGTACAGCTAATTCTATTTAATTGGAACAATGGCAATCTCTCTCGCATATGCTCACATACGTAGTCCCTTGCTCTCCATTACGCTCGCAGCATTTATGAATCACACAAACACACACGATGGAATAAAAGGAGCAGCAAAGCCCTCTTCGTCATGAAGACGACTTCGGCTCTCTCGGCTGTTTCCTAGGTTACCCAAGCTTATTTACGTAACCTTTTCTTCGGTAAAAGGCATACTCTAAGATCTCTCCCAAACCTGTCTCTCTCATTTTCTCTCTGCTGATCTGTTTCGTAGTCACGGTGTTTCTCGTTTTGCTAGAGAAATGCCATAGGAGCAGGGGTGTCTCTCTAATTTGCCTGCAGTGCCTTTTATGAGACGATTTATATCAAAGCATATCAACATCTTTATCGTAGTCATTAGTGCTACTTGCTAAGGCAACTGTAACTATTGCTAGTTCTCTTACATGAGGGTCAGGGTTTGATAGGGAATGACAATCGGTATTGTCAAATCATGTGTCATGTTGAGGTTTGGTGTAATATTACTTTTCTACTCATTCAGATTTTTGCCTGGCAGAATTATATATTGATTTTTGAGGGTTTGCTTTGCCTCTTTTGCCTCAGGTCAGTAAGCTACCACCTAGCAACCACCCAGAACACCCTAGCAACCTTTCTGGACACTATAGCAATGCCCTTGCTTACCAATAGCACAAGCAGGTGCTACTCAATTTTCTTCATAAAATAATAAAAGAAAATCTAGTTTTGTTTCAAACTGTGGTCTTGTTAGTTGGTAACTTTTGTCTAATAGTTTTTAGAGCCTCTTCTAATAGTTTTGGGAACGTATGCTATCATGCAGTACAAAAAAAAAAAAAAAAAATGTTGAATATAAATTGTTTCTCCCTGAATTTAAGTCCAGTTGGAGAATTGGAGCCATTGGACTTTACACTTCTGTTGAAAAGTGATGATGAAAATATCTGGTGATGAATGTTGCCCATATATCAACGATTATCACCATTGGCAAATTGTCTCTGCTGTAGCTAAATGCAATTGAGCTCACCAGTACCGGCTCGGTGGCAGATTGAGTGTCCCACTTAAACATTTAAACCCCAGTTTGATTTACTACCTTTTGATGCCTTTCCAATGACAGCTCTCTCTGGAATTGTGACCATTTAAGTGAAGAAAATGTATAAGGACAAAAGGAAATTTTAAAGCATTGTGGATAAATGAATGGCTTTGTATATCTAGTTTAAATAGGGCAATTGGGAGATAAATGATGTTTTGATAGCAAATGTAGTAGGGCTGGTGTACTTTGGTGTTGATGCTTGTTCTGTGTCAATGCCAGGAACCATTACAAACTTGCAAGATTTTATAACCCTTTGGGTGGCTGAATGCTCAAGATCAATTTACTTCACTATGATGTTGTAAACCGAAGTTTATACCTATTAAATCAAGATTAGAGGTTTATGGGCTTTTAGGCTGTTTGTTTGAGACCATATTTATTGTAGTGTACTCCTAAAATTTGAGTAAATGAAATACGCACCTACACGGTTAAGCTTTTGTCTTCTGAAAAAAAAAAAAAAAAAATGTACCCAACATTTTATGACAACGCCTTTGTACAAAAGTACAGAAATGTTTACAGTGTTTTCTAGAATGAGAATGTATCCTTCCCTTAATATGAAGCAAGCAACTAATCTTTCATTGTCTCATCTGTTCACCAAGGCTGCATGTATTTGATTAAAAAAATACAGTAAAAAAATAATATCATGAAATAAAATTTAATGGAAAAAAAAGTTTTTCTATTTTCATGTATTTAAAAAAAATTCTCCAGTCACATGATTCTTTAGAAATTAATTTGGAGCTCAAGTAACATTTCCTTTTATTATCAATGCTGAAAAAAAAAAAGTTAAAAAAAAAAAAAATTAATTTAAAAAAAAATAAAGTGATTTTTGGGGGCAATATTATACAATAAATGTCTTTACGGTCACTTTTGATCAATTGAATGCATTCTTTCGATATTAAAGTATTCATTCATATATGTATATATATATATATATATATAATATCTTACTAAACACAAACTTGATATATATTATTTAAGTATGTATGCACTAAAGGTACTGTACGCTAGTATCCAATTCTGAACATACTGTATATCCAGCCCAGTAAGATGTACATCAACACAATAATTCATCTGCTGTTTTTTTGGGTTTTTGTAAATGAATTATGCAAATGAATTAAATGAATTATGCACAACAGTGCCATTTTGTGACAACAGTACATTAGACACTGTAATCCTTTGTAAACATCTGAACATTAGGGCTGTGACGGTGGCAGTTCTTTACCACCGCGGTGGTATTAATGGACCAACTACCGGTGGTTGTGCGGTGGTTGGGGGGTTGTTTTGTTATAAAAAAATAGTAATAAACTAGGCTCAAACATCCATTTCATAACAGACATGCGTTTTTATTTGAGCAATTCCAAAGAAACAACACACTAAAGCCTCTAAATCATTAAATAAATATCAGTAAATAATGGTAACTTTAATATAATAAAGTTAAATATATATATAAAAATAAAAAAGTTTGATTTCCACACAAAGACGCGTCATATCGGCGCTTTGAGAAGGATGTGGAACATGAGCAGGAAAGCTACTTGTTGTAAAAGGTCTGAAGAGTGAATTGTATCTTCCACAAGGGCAAGGCATTTAGTCTATGTTTGATTTTGCACTGCCAGAGAAAGTAACAAAGAAAGACAGAGAAAGAAAACTAAAATCACCCGTGCATGTGAAACGCGCTTTACAAATAAACTTGATGGAGCTTACCAAGTCTAATAACAAGCACAAACTGTGTTAAAAAGAATTTGACATGGAAGTAAAAAGGTTGGCTATTTTCTGTTTTACCACAGTAAAAAATGTGAATATAATAGGCCTAATTAAAAGCGAACTAAGGAAGAACGTTTATAATCCCCTTCGAAAAATGGGTGAAGATTTGGAAAAAGAAACAAGAGATTCCATGTCCAGCGGAACAACTAATTTATTGTTAAATTCGCTGATAATCGGGTGACCAGATCGCAAACCAGAATGCAAAGCCGACAAAGCTTGAATTTATGGGCTCACGCACAACTGTCTCATTCGTATTAATTCGACATTCATAACATTTAATTGCTAACCTATTTTTTATATTGTGCTTCACTCGTGCCATAATATTAATGTAAAACAGCTTTCACATTGCTGTTGTCAAGTTTACCGGCTCAGCCCTACTTAACATGCCTAGAACGCAATAAGGAAATAATTTGTAATCCACTGCTGATGCTTAATTGTTCCTCTTTTTATAGGTGAACCAGGACAATGTTGTCAAAGTGGGCCACAAACAAGTGGTCAACATGATTCGTCACGGCGGCAACCACTTAATCATCAAAGTGGTGACAGTCAGTCGAAACCTAGACCCTGATGACACGGCTCGAAAGAAAGGTACGAAAACGTCTTGATTTGTTCAGGGTTTCCTGACTGACTGGATCATGAAGTAACATGTTTAGTCATAAGCTGACAAAACTCCTTTCATGTGATTCTAACCATTGCTTTTCCATATTGCTAATGTTAGTTTTACTAATCACTGCTTTTAATAACACTATTAATTTGTGTTTTTGCATTCATTATTTAAAATGTGAATCGGCAAACCTTGAATGCATGAGTTGTTTTTGTATACAATGCCTCCCCATGGGAATGCTACAGCCCATGGCTAAAGCGTCTACTGTACCTGCTCTATTTTTTTTTTTTTTTTGGTTTGATGCTATAGCACCACCACCACCACGGAGGGCTCCCTCCACAGCCTTGTCCATGCGTTCAAAATCTATGACCTCAGAGCTAGAAGACCTAGGTAAGCCCTGTCTAGCCAAGCAGAAGCATCTCATTTAATGTCTAGTTTCTCTTCATACTTTTTAACAAGATAAGGGACCATTCACACAGGTTACGCTGCATTGTGTTGTGTTTTTGGTGTCTCATGACGTGAGAGCTGCATTTTTAAGACGACATGTCAAGTTAAAAGGTTCAGGTCCATTTTGTTTTTGTTACGTCTAGCTGTTTTTAAGCGCAAAATTGTCTTGTGAATGCATTTTAACCTGTGGCACTTTTTGTTGTTCTACAGCTACCGTTCATTATGAAATGAACTTTGATGTTGTTTTGTTTTCCTGCATGCTGACCTAAAAGTGGATAAAGGTATTATACTATTATTTAAAAAAATTTTTTTTTACAAATTGTGTGTATAAATTGTACTGCTGTGCTTCCCTGGCATGCATGTGACTTTGTTATATGTATTTTTTTGAGACAGTGATTTTTGATTTTTAAACACAGTTATTGTGTAGAGCCAAAGTACTACCTTCACATTCACTGTAAACACATTATGCATTTCACCTGAGCGGATCGTTGTTGGATTGTGAAGGATTTATTCTGGTGACCACAGCTAAATTCAGGGTTTAATGGGTCATGCTGTCTTAATTATTAGTAATTAAACAATGGCACAAATGGTAAGCAGTATTACATGCGTATTAAATCCTCATTTATATTGTGTAATCGGGAATGAATTGTCTTTTTCGTCACTTTGTTATATTGGATACTAATCTACTTGTCTTGTATAGTGTTGAAAAATTAACTGCATGGATTTGTTGTTGCTTTCCGTCTAAAATGGCATTACATTATGCACAGGTCAATGCCATGTGGAGGAATACTATGTATTCCATACGTTGGTTCTCCTCGTCATGTTTTCTAGAAATTATCTCTGAATTTTAATACTTGAATAAAGCTGAATTGTTCTTTTATGTTAAAGCCACTTTGAGGAAAAAGAAGGGTGAGTTTTCCCTAAGCACTCTTTAAATATTTGTCACCTCAGCTTAGCAACAGTAATTCTTTTTCTAACACAACTTAGCTTTTTTGATATCATTCAGTGAAGAAAAATGTGCAAATAATTTGTATTCTCTCTCCAAATAATCAAAATTTACCAGTTGAATGGAAGACTGCTTACTGTGAAAACAGACCAAATGTGTTTACACTGCAAAATGCTCCATAAGCCTTTAGCTTCACTTATTGACCCTCTAGATCTTCAAAAGTGCAATGTAAGAATATATTATTCAACAGCCTGACTTCTATTATAAAAAGGATGCGCTTGAGAAAACAAGAGCCACGAATTTCCCATGCCAAAACTGCTTCAGACACATGTCCTTCTTCCTACTGATATAATGGATCCTGCCGACATTTCTCTCCTCAAAGAGAAGATAAACATTTTAAGATCATTTCTTCCTTTAAAGAACTACATTTTAACTATTATCATACGAGGGACCGCTCCAGCTTTAAATCTCTCTAAAACAAGACGTTGCCATGGAAATAATGCTGCATACGTTTAATATAGAAACATTCCACCTGCAAAATGTAATGCCATGCTTTTATTGTAAAGCTATCACCACTGTTATCAATGATCAGGAATATGATGACTTGTGACTGATGCACAGATATGAGACAACATCTTTAGGCTGCTGAGTGGACTCCTTTGTCTTCTTGAAGACGATATTTTCTGATCCGTTGTAAGCATTAGTTTTATGTTTACATAATATGACTGGCTGCATAGTACTCCTGCTGTGTCCTTAAAACAGCCTTGTACGTATTGAGTTCATCAAAGAGAGTCATTTTAAATCCATATTTAGATATTATCAAGATGTATAGATATTACCTTGTTTATAAAAAACAAGCAAATGCATTCTCTTTCTGCAGATATTCTTTCTGTAATGAATATTAACTAGACAGATTCTTCTGAATGGGCAGTTTTGGTAGAACTCTTTTTAAAAAAAGCTTCGCCTCAGGGTTATGATGGGATGTGTTTATATCCATATAATGTCGAATGAAGAGGCCCCCTTTAGTCCTGGCATTAACAAGCATTTCCAGATATGTATGGTCAGCACTTGACCACATAAATAGCACCCATGTGTAAAACATATTGTAACTGAACCACTGAAACCTTGTTCTGAGGTGGTCAGGCACAAATTCTGACCACATTCGATAAAGTTGTAAATGATAATGCGCATTTCATTATCTGCTTAGAAATGCAGATGATGAAATTATAATGATAATGCAGCACTACAATAATTACCTGACACAAATGATACTGCAGTCATGCGCTTGGGTCACCTGGTTTAATTAACAAATCTGTCAAAATCTCTTGTGACTTTTAATCTTGGGTGCTTTAAAGTTTATTTTGTTCTAATCCTTATTAGTATATTTTACTGTGGGAATGTTTAGAATTTAGGGAAACACAATACCTTAATTTTATCTGTCAACAAGACAGAAATCGTTTTAAGTTGCCATCACTGATTTTAAAGTTTGATAAATGATGCAAGGAAGTGTGATTGTAAAGAATAATTAAATTCAATTAAAGAATATCCAGATACGAAACATTTTAATGCCGGGTGTACAGGGGGTTGTGTGTGTGTGTGTGTGTGTGTGTAACTGACCAGATTCAGTCTTTCACTTTTATGCTAGGAAATCAGAATCTGAATTTCCCTTTCCTCCATTTCTGTGTAGATGATCAGCTTTCAGATAATGAGGGTCTGAAGAAGAGGATTGTATTTCAAGTCACACTAAGTAATCATCCCATGCATGGGAGCTGTCAAAAAAAATGCTAGCATGTTGCGCAGTGGCCGTTGAAAGAAGTGCTAAGATTTCTCTAATGGAACCAGGAAGCGCTTGCACGGCTTTGACCTTGACCATTGTCGCTGTATCTATTTCTGTCGCCTTTTTTGCTCGGTTTCGGATCCTTGCTTGGTTTCGGATCCTTGCTTATGAGGATCGTGTTAAAGGAAATTAGCAATATTTGATACTGAGTTTATTTTAAATGTAGCTTCCTGCGTTCTAATTTAAGATGCTGTTGTCTTACAGATAAAGTGGATGAGGTCGTACCCCCCCAGAAACCAATGTGGGACAACTCAAACACAGATCTGAGGGTGGCAGCAGTCAAACCACGCCCAACTAGCAAGTGTTTTGCTGTCAGCCCTGAAATGAATGTAAGCGTGCCTTGTCTAATGTCCCATTGTATTGTAGCCTAACTAAAGTAAACAGTTTTACAAGTCTGTTGCCCATGCATGCCCTAAATTAGAGTGTAGTTATGTAAAGGCTTGTGAGTATGCTTCCCTGCTTGATATTTTTATTTCTTAGTTTTAGTCTCTTTTAATGAAATCATTTCAACATATTATGTGAAGCCTAGTTCGAAAAGATGCTTTGCAAAAGTGCTGCATTCTGCTTGTCCTTATTATCATGTCAGCCTTATTCTGTCTTTTGTAGTCTCTCTGCAATAGTCAGGATGCAGCAGCAGACTCACCACAACAACCAGGGAGTCCTAGAGGCCCTTTCCTGGGTATACCAAGGGGAACCATACGGCGGCAAACATCTATAGGTGTGTGGTTGTTCAATTTTGTTTTGTTGCTGAAGTAAATCTTTTCATCGTTCTTTATTTTGACAACTTGCACAAAAAAATCTTTCAGCTCTTTGTAAAATTATACAGATATTTGGGTTACACTCAGTGGTCAGCCCACTCTTGCTATGTGTTTTGTCACTGATGTGACATATTTTCAAGAAGTTGCTTTGTTGTTTCATATTTATTGTTTCTGGATGGTGATTGCACCCCCAGGCTTGTTGATTTTTCCTGTTTTTAATCCTTTACAGGGGTAACCGAAGAAGAGAAGCAGTTCCTTACTCCTCCAATGTTGAAATTTACAAGAAGCCTTTCAATGCCTGACACATCAGAGGATATTCCACCCCCACCAGCCATCTCCCCTCCATCTCCACCTCATAATAATGCTCCCGCCCCAGCTGGTCGAGGATACGGCACCATCAGACCAGGCTTTACTTCACAGAGTCCTAATGCAAACAGCACAGCCCCAGACAGAGGTGAAGGTGCTGGGTGGAGAGATCAGGGCATGTTTTACAGAGACAGTCCTGAGCAGTATGAATCCGAGGGGTACAATCATAGCCCAACAGCCCAACAGAGTCTTCATATGCGCCGTGCACTAATCCCTGAGAACCCTTACTCGGATGTGGGCAAGATGGGTCATGCTGGACTGTTTGTGCCCAACAAGCCTGCCAGAAGGAAGGGAATGCTTGTCAAACAACCCAATGTAGAAGACAGTCCTGAGAAAACCTGCTCCATTCCAATTCCTACAATAATAATCAAAGAGCCCTCCACCAGCAGCAGTGGTAAGAGCAGTCAAGGGAGTAGCATGGAAATTGAAACAACCACACCGGATCACCCAGGGCAACTGCGTCCTGAAGATGGCTTAAATGCAGGCAGTCCCTTTGCAGCTGCCATTGCCGGTGCAGTCAGAGACAGGGAGAAGAGGCTTGATGCTCATCGCAACTCTCCATCATTTAAGTCCACAGATGCGGGTGATGAGGATGTGGCACCTAGACCGGCTCCACGTCTCAGACACTCCAAATCTATAGATGAGGGCATGTTTAGCAGTGATGAGCGACTGCGTAGGCTTATGGCACCTCCCTCATCACTACTTAGCATCCCTAGGGGTGGAGGCAATGTGACAGACTTCAACAGCCCTGAGCCCACCATGGTAAGAGAACTGTTGAGCACTCGTACAGGACACAGCCCGATCAGTCTACCTGCTCATAAGACCTACAGCTCAGGAAGTGGGAATTATGTTCATCCGGTAACAGGCAAACCACTTGACCCCAATTCACCATTAGCTTTAGCGTTAGCAGCCAGAGACCGAGCCATGAGGGAGCAATCACAGCCTCTTCCGCTAAAGAGTGACCTATCCAAACTTGATCTTAATAAGCCGCTTTTCATCGACACCAAACTTAGACCAAATGTGGAGGTTGGCTTCTCAAGTACCGCTACCATGGGCCGTCCCCGTGGGGGTCTGCGAAGGCAGATGACAGAGTCCAAATATGAGACAGAATCCAAGTATCAGCTCGATCTGGGCAAGCCTGAGAAGAGGCCTGAGGAGAAGAAGAACATGCTGATTGACATTGTGGACACTTCTCAGCAAAAATCAGCTGGTCTGCTGATGGTACACACCACAGATGGGGCAAAATCGGAGGATAACAGCTTGTCAGAGGGCGACAGGGACGAGGCAGTGAGTCCCGACAACACCCCTGGGGAGCTTCGCGACCCCAACCAGCCAGCTCCCACCAACCCCCCAGCTCCCAAGGCGCTATCAGCTGCTCCACATGGCAAGACCATCATAACTGTTAGCTCAGTGGATGAGCCTGTCAAGTTGCCCTTCGGCATCCCTCCACCTCCCTTGGCCTCTGTCGACATTGATGAAGAGTTTGTGTTTGCTGAACCCCTCCCACCCCCTCTCGAGTTTGCCAACAGTTTTGACATTCCTGAAGACCAGGCGGGGACTATAGCTGAACTGCTCAAACAGAAAGCAAATGGTACAAAAGGGCCTTCTCTTGCTCCCTACTATCCCCCATTAGGTGGTGGAATTTCTGAAATCAAAAGACCAACGGTCCTTACAAACTGCACACCTCCTAGCTTCCCTCCTGGGCCACTAGAGCCCTACGAACAAATCACTGACTCGGGCATCGAGGTTGACAGCCGGAGCAGCTGTGACCCCCAACTGGAGACCACCAGCAACATCTCTACTGTGTCCAGCATCTCCACCTTGTCTTCGGAAGGAGGTGAGACCATGGACACGTGCACCGTCTATGCAGATGGACAAGCCTTTCTGGTGGACAGGTCTCAGATCCTGTCCAAACCAAAACCTAAACCTGCCATCAAGAGCAATGCACTTTACAAGGATGCTTTGCCAGAGGAGAACGTGAGCTCTTTCAGAATGCCCTCCTCTGTCCCACCTCCGCCCCCTGGATCTATTCCACCAGAACCCTTGAAAACCCCAACACAACGAACCTCAAAGTTGTGGGGTGACCCTCCGGAGATGAAAGGCCCCCATGGCCCTGAAGCCAATTCAGTTCTGCAGCATGTTAATAAGGACAAAGCACCAAAGTCAGGGGAAGCATTAGACTCTCCAATGGGATCCAGGACTCACTTCGGAACAAGGTATGCCCTCTTTCCTTCCTGTATCACAGGCTTACATTTAGGCTCTCAGATTAGTGTGTGTGCTCTGCTGGAGAACGAAAGAGTTGCCTAGCAACCCAATAATGAGAACAGCCTTGAGGACGAGATCAGCAACGTCAGTGTGATGATGAACACAGACTGTACCACAGAGGAAGGAGGCATGTGCGTGTTGTTACAACATGGACCATTTGTTACTTAGTTGTCCCATCACCCAAACTGCTTGAATAACAAATCTCTAGATTCTCTTATGCAATTTCTTAAAGGCTTTTATATTTCATTTAAAAAAAAAATGTATAGGGTTATAAGGAGTTCTGACTTTCAGAAAACCTACTGAGCTTCCTTCCTGTGTGCTGCCAACATAGGCAGCTTTTTTGTTATGGCTGCATCGTAACTAAAATGGAACCTCATAAGTGTCATTTGGAATTTCGACTCCCCACTGATTTCAGTACAGGTGATGCAAGAAGAGCGGCACAATACATTAATAAGTATATGTAGAATTTGCACTCCCAAGTTTTGGATGAAATTTAAACATTAAACAATTGATCATTTCCTTTTAGTATTTAGTATTGTATAAAGAGTTTTTTTTTTAAAATGTATCTGGTATCGTTCGCCATTTTCAGTTTTCTTTTTTTACTGATGATTCCTACAGAGAAAGCTCATTCAATTTTGAATCTTATGTGTCATTTATTTTGCGAAACATCAGCAATTGCCTTGATTTGCATTTGCAAAGGTTGAGTACACCAATGGCTGCCACATTACACAGATAGTGGTTTGCCATCGACATTGACAGTTTCAAGTCTCATTCATAATTTAATGATGTTATTATTTACAGACCAGACAACTGACCCTAAAATGCACTTGTAGCCCAGGACTATGTTTAGCACACAGAGCAAAGACATTTTTTTCTTCACTATGAATAGAAATCATTGATTTGAGGTTAATCTTAAAGGGATAGTTCACTTTGAAATTATTTTTTGATATGTTTTAGCTCACCTCAAGGGCATCCAAGATGTAGGTGTCTTTATTTCCAAAGTATATTTTTAGGTCAAACCGTTGTTGTCTGTCAGTCATATAATGCAGGTTTATGGGGTCCACCTCAAAGAGCATGACAAGAGAATTCCAAATTAAACATGATTTAATGACGCGTAAATGTAAGTACAAATTGATGGCCTAAGACACGAAAAAAGCGTTTTTTGTGAATAAACAAACAGTATTTATATCGTTTTTAACCTCTTGTAACCACAGCCACGTCCAAGTGATCTGAAGGCACGGGCGCTTCGATCTGCGGTTTTATTTGCTGCGTTTTATTTTTCTTTGGTTTTATTTGCTGTGCTACCTCAGATGCAAATGTAAAAGTTCACTTTAACAAATGTAGGCCAATGCACCTTGGGTATTAGAAGAAACCTGGGGCAAGGACATTGCATTGCTAAAGAGCATCACATTCACCTTAAAACTAAACCACCCACAGTACATGCATACTGTCAATATACATTGGTGATTAAATAAAGTCCAAATCATATTCTCTACTAAAATTAACACTTTGCATAAAAAATTGTGCTCTTTTCTATTTTTTGCATTATTTTAATGATAATTAAGCAGAAATATGAAAATAATTGTCATTTATTATGTAACAGTAAATGCTGTCAGGACACTTTTAATTAAAACGTTTAAAAAAAATAGGCTTAATTTTTTTAGGAGTGAGACATTGTTTGTGTGAATCACTTAAAAAAAGATATACAGATCTGTCTTGTGTCTCATCCTTAAAGGCATCTTTCCAGAGAAAGTTTTTGATTTAGATGCACTTGAGTCTGTAAGGTTTTGAAAAAATAGGACACTACAAATGTAAATAAAAAATGTGTGGTTGTATCAGATTTTATAGAATAAAGTAATGTTTTTTTTTTTGTTACGTTTTTTTTTTTTTTCACCCAGGCTTTATTACTTAGAAGTTTTTAATCTACTGGACAATAAAACATACCATAACATACAGAATTTTAACTTCGACCATTATTCACCCAGAACCCCATAGCAACATGTAAAACAACGCTCTTAAGAACTGCCAACCACTTTCGACAGGAATATAGTTTTACATTCCTCCTCAAGTGTACTATGTTTTCCATCTCAATACATATTCCTTTATTTCTTTCACTTTTATCCTTCTGTCTTTGCAGAAATCAGGATGGTGTATCCCTCATCTCAGGTACACAGCAGAACACCACCGTTACCTTCACTGCCCAGCCTGGCCCCAACGTGCCTGCCCCGTCACCGTGCCGACAGCCCGACAGCCTGCCTTCCCACCACCACACCCCGAGCCCTATCATGTCTCCGCCAGACTCTGGTCTCAGCTGTGCCTCTTCCCTCCCAACCTCGGTCACTTCCCCCACCATGACGGATGTCTTTGGCCTGCCCACACCACCCCTCAGCCTAGGCACGGGGCGTAGCCGCTCCCCTTCCCCGCTCACCCTCATCCAGGCAGCGTCGAACAAGCCCTTCGCCTCCAAACCCGTCCTCATGTGGAGCAAGCAGGATGTGGCTGACTGGCTCGAGAGCCTGAACCTGGGCGAGCACAGGGACGCCTTTATGGACAACGATATCGAGGGCAGCCACCTGCCCAACCTGCAAAAGGAGGATCTGATCGATTTGGGCGTGACCCGTGTGGGTCACCGAATGAACATCGAGCGGGCACTGAAAGTCCTCTTAGACAGATGAGACTGGGCGAGACGTCCTCATCAGGACTCCACGCATCTTGTTCATAAGCTTCGTTTTCCCTCTTCCCTTATTTCAGTTCACTAATTTGAACACTTTGTTGTCCTATCATGCTTTTTGGTGGATTTTAGGAACTGACACATCCTGAAGAAACTCAAGCATTCAAAATATCCACGTAAGCACAAACGGTTCCCTGCGTTTCCGTTCCAAGAGCTCCGGCGCCATAGAGGACATTGAAGCCAACACACTGTATGGAAACTACAAACATGAGCTGACTATCCTTTGGCTTTTAAGGACTTTGGCCTCCTTTGAATGCACTGAAACCAGCAGAGCTGGGGATCCATTTTCTATATTTGCTAAGACAATTCTACAGAGAATATTTCTTCAGGAAAAAAGGGAACCTTTGTCCATGTATCAGCTGCCTATGAAATAAATATCTTGCTTTTTTTTCCCCACCTAAACCTCTGACCAAGAGGAACATGAATCTCTGAAATGTGATCGGCGGGCATTTAGATGTCCCTCAGTTCATTTGCAGACAGTCCTAGAAGGGCCGTGGTCACTTGAAAAACAGAGTTCAAATCTCCCTACGTGCGAATAAACGCAACCGTAGCAAGCAGCAGGTCTCTCCACCATCTTGAATCTTCGAGTCTTGTAATATGCTAACATTGGATGTTTGTCTGAATGATCAACAATTCTCTTTGGTCTTTCTGAATTGTGGTTTACTATTAGGTGTCTTCCATGCAGTAAGGAAGTCTGCGGCATTCCCACCAACATTTTATTTGCACCTTCAGTCGACTCTAGGGTGCGCTGTTTCTTGTCAGTATTAATTTCCACCAAGTTTATTTGAAATAATGGATCTGAACAGGAACACACAAGATCTGTACATTGAAATACCTAGATTAAGTTTCATGGTTGAATGGAAATTAACCAAATTAAAGTAGAATTTGATTTGACAATTAATTAGTCAAATTTGACAGTTTTGAGTTGAACACCGACACAATCATTCTGAAAGAGCCAGTATGTATCTTTTACTTTAAGTGGTAAATTTTTCAGTTATTTATTTATTTTTATTTATTTATTTTTGAGTGTAATGAGAATCATTTGATTGTTGGGTGGTAAAAAGGAACGTTCACAAAACTACAGGAAACCTCCTTAATCTATACATATCAATGTCGTCAATTGTAACTGATACAGGACTTCATATCGATAAATTGTTATATTTACTGAAGTTTTTATTGATTTTTTTTTTTTTTTTTTGCAGCTCAACCTACAACCATCTACAACAAATTTTAAGTGGTTTCACAAGGTGTAAATTCTCATTGTCCTGTTTAACCAAAATATGTCCTTTTCATTTTATGTCCTGCAATCCTTTTGCTTTGCTCAACAACTGGGAGAAGTTATGATTTGTTTATGTTATTTATTTAAACATGTAACTGCAATGTGTGCCTATCTGTGTTACAATTTGACACACCACAACATCTCTAGATTATCTAAGATTTAGTTGTGATTTTCCCATTGTTAGAGTCTCGTTTTTCAGAGATGCATCCATTTTATCCGACTTAAAACGCCATAAAACCCCACAGGTATGGAATCAGAATGGAGATAATGTTCATATTGGAGATTAAAACGTCACACAGACACGAAGGGACAGCCAGCATTATTACACATTTCACCTTCAAAGCACTGTGGGTAACGTCAGAACTGAGGGAAAGGCGACAGATTTTGAGAGTGGCTGTGAATGAAATAAATTTATGATGAACTTTTAAGTATGCAGTGAAGAGATTCAGAAATAAATTATATATATGTTTGCTTATCTCTCGACCTTAGAGGAGTTAGAGTAATCATCTCTATATATCTTATTTTAGGAAACAGCACAGTATTTTAAAGATTTATAGAAATATTTATGAAATTTTTATGACATTTAACTCTGATATGTGGTGTGCCAAAAATCTATGTGGTATCAGTTAAGAAGCAATACACAAATTTAAAGAACACTGTTTGGTCTTTCTTTGCCAGTATTCCACAGTACAGTATATACTATTATGAAATGAAATTTACATATACATAGGTCTCAGTGAATTAGAAGAAAAATAACGAGATAATCGCTGTCACCTGCTTCTTTTAGACAATGTAATTAAAGACAGAAGTAAAAATGTAGATTTGTGTGGTGTGTATACTTGACGAAAAATAAAACGAGCACTCACGGTTATCGTTGATCCGCGAAATATCGCGCGAATTCGACGTGCTTGTGCAGCTTGGGCAGTGCTTCATACATTGCTAATGACTAATTTTGCTGAAATATCGCCATGTGACCGCACAATCACACTTTACGATATCAGAAAACAGATACTTTATATTTATGGCAAAAATGACAGCACTGAATCGTTGTCTACGCAGAATCCAATTTTAAAAACGCATATGATGACGCAGGAGCTCCTGCCTAATTACAGCTGGACTATGAGTTCGGTTTCTTCATGTTTCTCTCACACACTTGTGAGGAATGCATTCACTTGATCTATGTTGCTGTACTTTTGTGCTAAACTAGAATTCCTGGTTAAAATCAAAGAGATTTTTTTTGACTGCACTTTCCTCGAAATCCCTCGACACTAATGTATTTGAACCAACCAAAATTTACGGGACAAATAAATATGATTGCACAATCTGTTGTCAATCTGTCTCACGTAGCCATGTGTTTTGTTTACATAGTTTGTCTCGGGGAGGCTTTAAATAAATTTGTTACATCCATTTCAGGGCTTGTTTTGCTTGAAATAAAATCTTCCCATTATCAGCATGCTGTTCTATGCTTTGTCATGACACGCTGTCTTTTTTATGTTTTCATGTCAATGAATAAAATAGGCTCTTTAAGGGATAGTTCATTTTGAAATTAATGTTTGATATGTTTTAGCTTACCTCAAGGGCATCCAAGATGTAGGTGTCTTTGTTTCCAGAGTATTTTCACATGATTTATGGGTCAAACCGTTCTTGTCTGTCAGTCATTTAATGCAGGTTTAGGCGGTCCACCTCAAAGAGCATGCACAGAGAAGTCCAAATTAAACATGATTCAATGACTCGTAAATGTAAGTACACATTGATGGCTTAAAACACGAAACGAGCGGTTTGTGTGAGAAAACGAACAGTATTTATATTGTTTTCAACGTTACCTCTTGTTAACAGACATGTCGAAGTGATCTGAATCAGATGTCCAACTGAACCGTGTCCAACGTTACGCCGGAAGTGATCTCTCGCGCGTCTACATCAGGCATTGTTTACACGGAGATTTCGGAAGTTTTACCTTTCACTAAACATATTTAGATATACGAATAGCATCTAAATATGTTTAGTGAAAGGTAAAACTTCCGAAATCTCAGTGCAAACAATGCGTGATAGACGCGCGAGAGATCACTTCCGGCGTAACGTTGGACACGGTTCAGTTGGACATCTGATTCAGATCAGTTCGTAAATTTCAAGGTGCTAAGCCCTACTTTTTTATTTTTTTGTAAGGAACTCAAATTCTACCTGGATACTCTTAAGTAAATCAAGCAACTCGAAAAATGTCAAAATTGAAAATACTGTGGAAACAAAGACACCTACATCTTGGATGCCCCTAAGGTAAGCTAAAACATGTCAAAAATGAATTTCAAAGTGAACTATGCCTTTAAATATTTTTCACACAAACCCTGCCCTCTGGTGTTCATAGAGTTTTTTCCCCCCCACATTGTGCTAGTTATGGAACGACAATGTTTTAATGTGTTTATTATTAATAGTATTGTCCATCATAACAGGTTTCATGCAAAGAAACAAATAACAGCTGCAAAAATATATTTTCCACAAAAAAAAAAACGTGATTCAAAAATCAGTATTTTATCAGTTTAGTTAATGGTGAGCACATCGCTTTGAATTTCATGACTGAGCTGAGTCTGCAGATCACTCAGTTTCTTCTTAAGCACAGCAAAAGCCGACATGACGATGGTCTCTGGCCGAAGTGAACCGCAGGACTCCACGTTGTAATAGAACCTTAATGGGGGAAAAAAAATATTTGTATTGATATGCTTTTTTTTAATTAACTATTTCACAATGTTTTTTTTTTTTTTCAATTTGAAAGCACATGATGCATTGCAAATACAATGCCAATTAAATGACAGATATGATTTTGAATAAAAGCAAATTGTACATGATGAGGATTTTTTTTTATGTGTTGCCTTTAATTTTTATTTATATAAAATTAATAAAAAATATCCAATCACAATATCGCTTGGAGGCAACAAACACATTTTAGCAATTCCTCATAATATAAAACAGAATACTGCAGTTATTTGGTCTTTTTGTGCATTATTAACTTTCAAAATATGTGCAACAGGGGGAAAATAATTCCATTGCATATATCTTTATGCAAGTATGTATGAGTTTAAACTCCCTTACCTTTCTGGCTTGCCATTAGGATCATATGGAGCTTGAACTCCATCCTCTTCAATTTCTGAATATTCACTTTTAGGCCTGAGAGTCAAGGAAAGGTACAGAATTATGCATCACATTTTTTGACATTTTTTAACTTTTTTGCTCACCATCCATGTGGCAAGTTGTTTTCCAAAGTTACTAGCCACTCAGCATTTTTCACTGGCCACAATTTTGACATAAATACAATGGTGGAACACTACCATATATATGTTTAATATTATCATAATTTGGCAGCAGGTATATAAGGCTTCTGTCACTTTAAGACCCGACACACGGGTCTATTATTATACTGTTACACATGCGTTTTCTTTCTCAACCGTTTATGTTCTGTGCCTCTAACTCAAACAATGGAAAGTGAAATCTAACTATTAGCAAATGGCTAACGCTAGACATTATTTGGTCGTGCGTGCATGAACTAGCATGAAGATTTACTCGCATTTTATAGGCTTGCATAAGAACCATACCATTCCTGTGGAAGTGGGTACACCGTGTGTCTCAGCGCATTGTCTGGGTCATACTCAAACGCCACTCCAGCGGTGGGATTCCACTTGGCGTGCTCCTTGGCAAACCCCTTTTTAGCGTACGCTCTGAGACGCAGCTCCTGACCCTTCCGCAGCTTCACCAACAAGATGTCTGTGGAAAAAACTCAAATGATGAATGCAAATACATCTGAGTGATTATACAGAAAATTATACAGAGGAACGGGACCCACCATCCTGCTCTACATAGTCATTGGGATCGTTGTCTCGACTTCTGGATGTTACCTGAAGAACAAGATCCATCAGAAAACGCAGTGTCTGTATTTGAATTTGTGAGGAGAATATATACATACAGGGATGACCCGAGGGTTATTGGACAGGAGATCTCGTGAGGTCACGTGTCGCGTCTGATCTTCTGTACATCTTACGTCAAGCGTGAGCTCAACCGAACACTCCGGACAGAAATCATCACATGTGCAGTCCTAATGGGAAACCAAAGAAAGCAAAATGTTACGTTCCACTTCTCTACAATTAATGAGATGATTCATATTAATGCATTTAAGAGTTTAATACTAACTCGTGAGTACTGCATCTTGTCAACAATGTCATCACTTGTGAGTGGAATTAACCCTATAAAAGACGAACATGATAACTTTGAGAGGCCGCACTTTGCATTATAAGAAGAATGAAAAATGAAAGATTTGGAAAGATTTTATACAAACGCACCCACTCTGTGTGCAATAAACTCATCATGGAGCACAGAGGAGTTGGCATCGATCTGAACCCAATCGATAGCTGGCAAACAAGCACATTACATCAGATTAACAGATCTAAAAGACAAAGTGCATAATTGAATCATGTAAACACATTATTACATGACCTTATCTGAATAAAAACTATCTAGAAGGGCTAGAAATAAAAACATCTAGAAGACTGAGATGGTTTGATCCTTACCGATGGTTGGAACTTCTGACATGAACACGCGGCGAATAGAGTTCGCCACCCTGAATAAAAAACAAAATAAAGACATATTAAAAAACTTATAATAGTAACAGGTACTTCCTATGAACAGGGTACAAATAGAGCCTGAAACTACCCTTTTCAACCTTTTTAAATGAATGAGTTAATATGTGAAAAGGGTCAATGAAAAATGCATAAAATGTTGATCATTGGCCTCAGCAGTTTAAAAGTTGCTTTTAGTGATTTTGCAATTTTCTAGCATCAAACAAACATTTATTATTATAATACTTGATTTAAAAAAGTTTTATATAAATACAATTAACTTTATGATTTTAATTTGCAATATATATTATTAATATATGTTATATTCAATATTTTATCTTATGGTTTTAGTTTGTCATATATATATATATATATATATATATATATATATATATATATATATATATATATATATATCGGGATTTATACGTATATACATTTATAAATATAGATTTATATTTATATATATGCCGCAGGCAGTACCGTAGGATATCATTAATGTCATGTATTTGAAAATATCATATTTTTGTTTGTAATAACACATTAAACACATATTTAAATGCCATAATAACACACACTTGCGTGAAACGCTAATGATCACTTCACTCACGCGAGATCCGTGTTCTCGATCACAAACTTCACATTCTCGTCCGTCAGCTCCGTGATCTTCACTGTGGGCTGGTTGGCATACGGCATAGCGAAATTTAACTCAAGATTAAGACGATAATAAATAAACGAACTATAAATGCGGTCTGCCTTTCATTCACTCCAGCATCGAGCGCTTCTTCAGCAAAATAACAAACGACAGAAGCTCATTGGTCACTAGCCGCCATCTTTCCGTTAGCATCCGGATCACTGTAGTACCACTTCCGGTTAGACATACTAAAGGTCCCCAGAATCCGTTATGCGTCAACCTAGAATAAAAGTCATATGTCTTTTTGTGGACTTGGAACAATACATTGCTACAACTGTTAAACCCACCAACTAATTAAGTCACTGTGATATCTTAAAATAGCATGTTCACTAGAGTTATTGTTGTTACTGTAAAATCATAATATGTATATGGAAGTTTTTTGGAAACATTTATGTAAAAGTTGAACATCAAAAACAACAGACAGACACTGTACTGTAAATAGGTTACCCTTTATTTATTTTTTCGCCAATGAGTCAGACACAAACTGTATGAACATATGACTCTCAAATACAATTTACACTCATATTATTTCTCTTTTTTTTTTTACAAACGCAGAGAGTGTGGCAGCAGACTACAATGCCTGAAAAGAAAACTGGCTCCTCATTGGGCTTGAGTTATGATACAAACATAACAGAAATATTATGGCACAGCTGACCCATTTAAAAGTGCTACGGGTGTAATTATCGACCCTGTATCATAGCACAAACACTTTCTTTGTGATCATGTTATCATGTTTAGTTGGTTTAGAGCGGGTGAGTGAGCTGTCAGACATTTGCGCTGCTCGGTCGAGTAGAAGAAAAGACAAAACAAAGGCTGGAAACTCAGAAGAAACTCATCGTCTCTGATTAATCCCTGTTAGGTTCTTCAGCTGAAAGAAAAGAAAGCTTACTATTAAAACTGAAATATAATTAATAAATAAAATATTTCAGTTATTTTGTAATGTTCTAGCATTAAACATGTAATAACATCAAAATATCTGTTACCAAATTAAAATTCAAACCATTTTCAACTAAAAACTTTTAATGCATTTTGGCCTTTCATTTACACGACAACAGCGTTTAAAACTTTTTAAAACGGATTTCAAGGTGTACGTTTTTGAAAACTATAACATTTTTGTCTGTTTAAACTACACAAATGCGAATTTGTGAAAACGGCGACGTTACAATGTGTGTATTACATGTTCAGTCTATAGGCATGTAGTGATTCTTTACAAGGTGACATCGCAAACTACTGGCCTGGCAGCAGAATACAGCGTTTTTAGTCGTTCTCACAGATCCGTGTGAACGGTGATAGTTTTAACTTTTTGAAAAAAAGTTGCCAGCCACCAGCAGCATTTTTTAAAACCAAACACCTCCACGTTTTCAGTTACTCGAGCAGTGTAACTCAACCTAGGACGATGACACAACCTAAAACGCGAAAAGCGTTTTATAATATTTTTTTTTAGAAAACCGCAACGTTTTATTTTGTTACCGTCCTAGGTCGAGTTACACTACTCGAGTAACTGAACTGGGCTAGTTAAGTGCTATCAAAGTGTCTCATGCGCCAGAGCGATTAAGTGCACTTAAGGTATCAACTCGTCTGAGTTAAGGGAATAACAGTTTAATATGAAAAAACAGTGGAGTATCCCTTTAAGCATGTTTTTTGTTGTGTTGTTTTTTAAATTTAATCACTAAAATACCAACAACTTGAAATAGCAGACTTGGTATTAGGGCTAATATATTTCTATCTGGAAATTCTACTTTAGCATGGTTACCGTAATTGCGGCTCCCATGAGTCCCTGCACCACGGCTTCTCCTGTGGCTTGCACCTAAACCAAACAAAGATTACCCAGTATATCAGTAATAATATTTGCTGATCACATTCTGGGATAGCACAAAAAATGGTCTGTCTTTCATCAGTTAACCTGTTTAGCCGTGTTCGCCATGTTAACTACATCCTTTATGCGATTGTCGAGGAAGGCCCATGTCTCTTCAAAGTCAGGAGATGAATCCTGCACCATCACCAGCTCTGTGGTGTTATAGATCCCCGTCAGTGCCGCCCGCCGTGTGTACCAGTTCATCTAAGACAGAAGAAATACAGGTGGATGAGCAGACCAAAGAAAGGAGGACGGTAGCGAGTGAGATCAGAGAAGCCACTCACGTCTGTCGAGCGATCGCCTGCGTAGTACCAGATGTCATCCACCATCGTGGACAGGTGCTTCAGGCTGTCGGGGCTGTTGTGTGGCAGTAGTAGGATGCTCATGGCCTGCAAAAGCAGAGGACACATAAACAACACAACACAGTGTTTTTTTAATATAAATTATTGCCTATTAAAGATTGAGCATTTTAAATTTGTGTTTTGAGAGGAGTCTCCATACCTGAGGCCATGTGTCAATATAAGGAACCAACATACGCAGTCTCATCTCTACTGCGTCTTTCAGAAACTCTGCAGTTTCCTTTGGTCTAACACATACAAAAATACACGTAGGTTTTAATTACAACACCTAAACAATTAAATTCACAACTGATTAAATGTATAATTATTTATCCACAACATAATATATTAAAATAACCATTCAAGCTTGTTTAGTTCCTGAAATTTCAACAAAACAACTGAAACCAGTGATATTATCATTTACCAAAAATAATCATAAATGGATAAATAAATCCATTTTAATCTAATACAAATAGGAGGACGAATTTACACAAATAATGCCACAAATTTTATAATGTAATGTCATAAAAAACGTATGTAACTGGTATTACTATTTACTCAAAATAATCATAATTAAACCACTGATATTATCATTTACTCAAAATAATTAGAAATAAATTATAAATAAATCCACAATATAATATGTAGCTACAATATGTACATAACTTAAATCCACAACAATATAATATTGAATGTTACATTAAATT
Source organism: Pimephales promelas (assembly GCF_016745375.1). The sequence goes on along the minus strand of NW_024121521.1, from coordinate 1,393,418 downwards.
AAAAGAAATCAATATAAAAATTCTAAATAAACACATCTATTAAAAAAATTCAGCACAAGCACATTTAAGTCACTTTAGACTAGAGTCATTGGAAAGTCGTAACGGGCTGCACGATGAAATCCACGTCTCACGTCATTCATTTCCATTTAAAAAAATCTATATAAAATGCAGTTTTTAGGGGTGGCTTCACACCTTAACAATGACACAAATCTTGTTTCTCAAGTATACTAGCATATTAAATAATGAATTATATTAAACTCACTCCGCCTGGCCAAGCTGGACCAGGTTATGTTGCTCTGACAATGTCTCGGCAAGTTGAGCGTTACACTGTGCAACGAAATGCAGGACCAGGTCTCCGGCCCCATTGTTGAACATCCCAGTGGAAGCTGATGACAGGCCAAGAGTCTGAATCACAAAGCATATAATTACCGTTATATTGTCTAATAATATTTACAATACTTGAGGTTTTCTTTAGCTTTAAGAAACAAACCTCTGCTCCAGCAGCGATGGCCTCCACAGTCCAGCCGTGCTCCGGAACGAACTCCAGAGCCGAGGTCAAGATGCGAACCTGGAGCTGCTCTTCCGTCTCATAGTCTTCGCCGTGCTCACCACTCTGATCTTGATAACTGAGAAGCCAAACGGACAAGGTTAGATTATGACAGCAGGGTCGATCCATGTATGACGAATTTAACTCAATTCTTATATTCCATCAGGTCTGGAGGATTGGGGCTTTAACCTGGTGTTTGGCTGGCCATCTTCTGAAGGTTCTGAAGAAGATGATCTCTCTCCAGCTGTGGGAACCTCATGGAAGGATGGAGGTGGTACCGATGTGCCACTTTTAGAGTCATCGGCCAGTCGTAACAAGGTGGCACGATGGAATCCACGTCTCACATTTCTGCACTGGGGACTGACTGTGCCTTGAACTGCGATTGGAATAGTGCATAACATCAAATAAATTACCGTGCAACAAAACACTCCATAATTAGATCATAAAACATGCTCTAGAGTAATAAAGCATTGCAATAAAATATTTTTAAAAATCTGTAACGCTGAGCTTTCAGTTTCTTTATTTAAATAATGGTTCAGATTCATAAAAGTGAAACAAACTTAAACAAGAATTAATGTTAGCATTCAGTTGTATTCCCTGCTTTGCAAACCATTTACTTTTGAAAAACATTTGGAAAAGCTTTGCACACGTTTCAGTTGACGTTCACCATTATTTCAATATACATTTGACATCACGCTGAATTACACAATCTTCAATGTTATGGATTGTCATGTGCAATATTTTGTTTGCACGCGCAATCCTGCCCTTCATGGTCACCTTCTCTAGTCGCCCAGCTGACTTACATTTGCCTTACTTGGAAGCAGGCAGAACTATTTACAAGATACACCCTCGGCATGTCATATGTAACTACTGTCAACTTTTGTAGCAAACTGCCCGAAGCCTTGTCACACACTGTCCCCCGCTTACCGCTGCCGAATCCCCGCAAGGCCCTTCCAGCTCTCAGTCCTCTAAACAGCGCCGCCATATCCAACCACAGCGGACTGCGCATGCGTACTATATGATTACAAATGCTATTGACTGTAAACATTTCTGTAAAAATATGTCGCCATTAACTGTTGCTAACACAACTCTTCCTCTAGGGGGCTCTTGGTGGCCCAAATAGGACACTTAGCCATTGATTCGCATTCAAACAACCTGATTCAAACCTTAATACAATTATTATATTTCACGTTATACAATTATAAAAACCTATTAATAATACAATTTGACGCACACACACAAATTTATCCGCCTAAGTAGTCTTTGCAAATGAAATACACAGATAACCACAAACGACGATGATTGGCCAAATGTAGTCATCACGGAGAAAAGCAACATACACGTAACAAAGCCGTCAACTGAGCGATGATTAATACCTCAATAATGATGACACTATGCAATTTTAATATAAATTAAATTTATAATACACAGTAAATAGTTGCGACATGAAAACCATTTACTATCTATAGTTACTAAACAATGAGAGAACGTTTTTGGGCCAATACGTGGATTGCCGATCTACTGGTTTGGTTTATTCTAACAACAGATGTCATCATCCACGCGCGACGCTTACATAACAACTTGCGACGTCCATCGTGACCGGTGTTGGGAAAACATTTTTTGACGCGATAAACAGGTGGGACATCTGTTTATTATTGTTCTGAAAACTTGTTTTTGTAAAACGTTCTATTGTGTGGATGGGTTTTCTGATATTTGGCTAAACTGAATGGTACGTTGAAGCTGTTTTGTTACATTGGCAAGGTAATCTTACTGTCTCAGTCAGATGTACAATGGTGTCTGTTTACGTTCTGTTGTAACCTATGGTTGTAACAAACTGCATCGTCATCAGCAGCCGATTTTACTGTAAATGGTCATTTGTAATGGTTAGTGTAAGTTATCTAGGACCGAATTAGGCAAAAATATATGCATATGATTATGAGCTAGTCTGCTAAAGAACACTAGTACGTTATATTGTCACATCACATGCCTTCAGAAATCATACTAATATGCTGATTTATAATCAAGGTTTGAAATACTTGTGCTTCTTAATATTTTTTTTTCTATTGTGCTGCTTAAAAGATTGTAAAAAAAAATATTGTTTTCAACATTGATAATAAATCAACATATTAGATATATTAGCACTGAAGACTGGAGTAATGATGCTGAAAAATCAGCATGACAAAAATAAATTATATTTTAAAGTATATTAAAATACAAAACCATTATTTTAAATTGTAATAATATTTCCCAATATTACTATATTTTTGATCAAATAAATGCAGGCTTGATGATGATAAGATACTTCTGTCAAAAGCATTAAAACAGTAATGTTTAAATATGTATTACCGGTAACAGGTGATGATGGCAGACCTTGGACTGAAGGAGGGGAACAGGGTTCTGCTGATATGGACTCAGCCATCATCTTCGTCTGCACTCAAGGAGTTTGCTGAAACTATTGGCTCTATTGTTGGTAACCAGAGTCTAGTGTCTTTGGAGAACCTGGAGAGACTACAACTTTGTAAGTACACAGACTGAGACTTCCAAGTGATAAACTAGTATTATTCCTTTAGTTAAAGAATTAAAGGAGTCATTCTCCTAAAATGTTAACATACCTCATATCTGTCTGTTTTAGCTTCAAATGCAGCTTCAAGTTATGACTGGGTTCTCTCAGGCCTTCTGGCTGACAGCTCACCCGTCCACAGTTCTGAAATGCTGGCTGAGATCGCCAGAGTGATGAAACCTGGAGGGAAACTTGTGCTAGAGGAGCCAGTAACAGGTATCGAATTCAGAACGCCATCCTCAAATGGATTGAATCAATGCTAACAGTTCGCCTCATAACGTTTCTTCTCAGGTTCTGAAGACAGTAGTGTGAGGACCGCTGGGAAACTGATGTCAGCTCTTAAACTGTCTGGATTAATGTCCGTCACAGAGGTCAGCATTCAGTGATTTTATGAAGTTGATTTAATGTAGGACCTATTATTTTAATAATAATTTCAAACATTTTTTAGATTACCATTTATTATTCAACTAATTAGTAGTAGACATAGTAGTAGTAATAATAGTCATGTTTATTATTGTAATAAAAACTATTTAAAAAGGATCACATAAGTAGTTTTAAACTGGCCTACTGAGACTTTTTGTCAAATACAATGAGCAAATAAAAAGTGCATTCAATTCAGATGGTCCTAAAGTCTGCATGTCAGTTAAACTAAAGCGTGTTTCATTTTCACAGGTGAAGATGGAGCCGCTGAGCCCCGAAGCAGCCGCTGGTCTGAGAGAGCGCACAGGGTTCCAGGGAAACACGCTTTCAAGGGTGCGAATGTCAGCATCTAAACCTAACTTTGAGGTCGGATCCTCGACGCAATTGAAACTTTCCTTTGGCAAGAAAACAACTACGACAGGTCTGTGGTTGCAACACGAGGCCAAAATTGACCATCTGGTCAAATTGTGCATGATACCGTTATTCAAAGATAGATTGATTTTGCAATTTAACTCTTTCCCTGCCAGAGTTTATTTAAAAAAGTTGCCAGCCACCGCCGGCTTTTTTGATCATTTCCACAAAAATCTCCACTTTGTCAATGGTGGGGAAGCATTGTGTTATAATTACGGAAAATTCAGTCAGTTTTCCCTTTTCAAGTTTTTGAGTGATGTTTCATGTTGATGTATCAATCAAATAAAAAGGGGCAAATCAATGCATTCACAATACTTGATTTCTGCAGAGAAACCCGCTCTTGATCCAAGCACTGCACAAAAGTGGACGCTATCAGCCAATGATATTGATGACGACGATGTGGTATGTAATGATCTATTCAGTCTTGTGCCTTTTGTAAAGTACACATACCCAACACGTTGTTTTGCTTTCTAGGATTTGGTGGATTCAGATGCACTTTTAGATGCTGATGATCTGAAGAAGCCTGACCCGTCCTCCCTCAAGGCTTCCTGTGGAGATGACTCCAATAAGAAGAAAAAAGCCTGCAAAAACTGGTGATTACCTCACATTAAACAACATATAAAGCTGTAAACATTGTATCCATCTACTAACAGGACCGTTCTTGGTCTGTAGCACTTGTGGTCTTGCTGATGAATTGGAACAGGAGAGTAAAGCCACTCAGAAAGCCAGCCAGCCCAAATCAGCCTGTGGAAGTGTATGTATTTCTATCATTAAATCATTTCTTTGTACTTGGCAGTTTTGTATAAACTAGGACTTATGTTTCCTCTCTAGTGTTATCTGGGCGATGCCTTCCGATGTGCCAGCTGTCCATATCTAGGCATGCCTGCCTTCAAACCTGGAGAGAAGGTTCTGCTGGCCAACACTGATATAGCTGATGCATAGACACTAGATAGATAATTGAGACAATATTACATTCCATTATGATTCTGCAACATCAAAACCCATATTAAATTTCCATCACCGTTCACAGAGTGTCATTTCTGTCAATTGAATTGAAATGGATCGGTTGTAAACATCTCTTACCATCAGATTTGTAGTATTTAAATATGTCAAATAGTATTCGCAGAGATCACAGGCTATGTTGGAAATATGGATTATTTCTCATCTTCAAGTCTGTTTTGAGTAAAATTTGTTTTACTTGAAAATCCAAAGCAGTTTGCCTTCTGTATAGTGTAATGTGATTATTTTAAGCTAAAATGAAATGCTTAATAAAATTTGTTAAAGTAATACATGGATTTTGCCTTATATATGTATATATTCACATACACTGCCAGTCACAGTTGGAACGAATTTTGTTGATCATCTCCTAACAAGGACACATATTATGTCTAGGTAGATTAGATGATAAACAAACAATCAGTTTTCAGTACGTACGTGGGATAGTTTCTTACTGTGGAAAGTGTAAGCATGAGCTATACATTCTATTTTACACATAAGCAATGTTTTGCATGTGTATATAAGCTCAATCCTTTACTGAAGGCATGATGGGGTGAGAGGAAGGAGAAACAGAGGCATGACGAGGTGAAGGAGGAGAAAAATAGAGAAACAATTTACAGCTGGCTTGATGGGATGCGGGGATCGAGAAATGGGAAATCATATTATCTGATACATGTATATAAATAATAAATCTCTTAGCTAAACTAACTGGTGTTGCTTCTGTGATTCAATAATAATGGGGAAAAGCATCATGGGACTTGTGTAGTGCCATACAATTTGAACTGTTACCATATAGTATGTAATCAGTATGAATCTGCAAACGACACAGAACAATATCTCTGATCTGATGTATTAAAAAGTATTAATACACATCAGATAGTCTAGATAAGTTACAAAATCATCACTACTGTCAATCTAGAAGTTCACAGTCATTAAAAGTCTTTGGATAAGCAATGTCTTGAAAAAAAAAAAAAACATTAACAACTGATGACCTAGTTAATTTGAGTCTTGAATATTGTCATTGGTCAAGGTTCGGTGACAGAAGTCCATTTTAATGTCACCAGTTTGAGGTTCAAAGGTTAAATTGTAGGAAAGATCTTCGCTTCCATTCCCAGAAGTTTCCCTCACAGATCTGAAGAAGAACACTCCTTGTTTCCGGTGTGGGTTCCATACACAAGCTCCCTGTTAAATGAGGAAAAAAACAACATTAAGGTGAATAGGTCAGGAGAGTGACGCTTGATTATTACAGTCTTATTTGAATTTCTATTTCAACTTCATTGAGGAACTGAATGCAGATATTTTTTGTACAATAAACAAGATAAGATTTAGCAAATACCTCTTCACTGACAGGCTTGGTTAGGCCCAAGCTTACGGTGATGTCCTCAGTCAGCTGATACTCCATCCAGAGAACAACACCATGACAGCGTCCTCTCCTGAAACATCAGTATCACTCAAGAGCACTGCTGTTGTAGCTAACATCACATATTCAATATCTATTAGGGGTGTCATTTTATAATATATATATATATATATATATATATAAATTACTGCTCAAAAGATTGGAGTCGGTAAGATAAAAAAAAAAAGAACGTTGGAGTTCAGGAGATTGTCTTGACCAGGACCACACCCCTAAATGCATTGAAGCAGCTGCCATGTGATTGGTTGATTAGATAATTGCACTAATGAGAAATTGAACAGGTGTTCCAAATAATTTTAGGAAGAGTGTATAATGCAATATAATAATAGTTGTAATATGTTCGCTTTACCCTGTGAATGGCACCGTTCCCTCGCTGTTGATTGGTTGCTCAGGAACACATTGTGTGAAGTCAAACGTCATGACTGGACGTGGTTTTGTTAGGGCACGACAAGGGTATTCCCAAAGTGGGTGTGGCTCTGCCTCCCAGGATTCACGGAAATCCAAAGATCGCTGTGTTTTGAGTTAATCGCAAAAGCACGTTAATCAACTACATTCGAATTTCATTTTAATTGTTAAATTCAAGAATGAGTTCAGACCAAAAACCTGTAAGTAGTACTTACCTGAATCATCTCATCCATAGGACTGACGTCAAAGCCCTCGCAAGTACCGCAGGGAGCTCGGATTCGCCACAGATCCTGATTAAAAAAAAAAAAAGTATAATATCATTTAGTCTGCAAATGTATAATACAGAAGTTCGTATATCCGACATGTATCCAAAAGAAATAACTGACCTGAAATTCAACAGCGGTTATGTAAAGTGTGGCAGCCCGAGGCAGGATGGCAGCGTTGGGCAGAAGCAGCTGGGCAACCGCGGTGCGACAATACCAGAAGAAAAGAGAGTGCCACGGAAGAAGACTGGTGCTGAAGTAGGGCTCTCCCATCAACACGGAAATCTGAAGGGAGATTTCAAGCTGCATTTATTTGATCAAAAACAGTAATATTGTGGAAATTGTATTACAAATTTAAAATAACGTTTCTCTTTTAATATATTTTAAAATATAATTAATTCCTGTGATGGAAAGATGAATTTTCAGCATCATTACTCCAGTCTTCAGTGTCACATGATCCTTCAGAAATCATTCAAATATGTTGATTTGCCACTCAAGAAACAATTCTTACTATTATCAAGGCTGAAAGAAATCTTTAGGAACATTATAAATGCCTTTACTGTCACAACTGAACTTGCTAAAATATGTGATAGTCAGATTCCGCAGAGCCTTCAAATCAACAAATGCATGTAAAGTACATTTATAGTGGGTATCATGATCAGATTCATTTAGTTTGTACCTGATTTCCTTCTAAATCAGCTAATGAGAGGTGCTCTGGTCGTATTCCCAGCAGCTGTACACCATACTTCAGTGAGTTAGTATGTAGCACCTGTGAGCAGGAGATCAAATGTTTCAGTCCCAATCCAGTCTGAACTCATGTAGGCAATTTTTTTTAGCTTCAAAATCTCACCTGTTCAATCACTTGCTTTGCCATTCCAGAGTTTTCCAAACTGAACACCTGAAAAGACAGAAAGTAAAAAAAAGAATCATATACAGTAAGTTCTGTTTCAAAACTTAGTAAGCTGCCTACCAAGGCAGTATTTTAAGGCATCATAGGGATGCTTTCAATGCTACATTTTAAGACAGCACTATTTATCCTTCACAGAAAACGCAAACCCAGAATACAGAGATTATTCCTGAAGTTAGCTTAGCAACATGCTAACATCAAACTGTTTAATTTACTTAAAATGTATAATTTACTTGTTTTATATAGGTTATTTTCACTTAAAACAGATAACAAATATTGCATTGTTAGTTTAGCAACAAGCTAACATCAAACTCTATTAGACAATTAAATTGAAAATAGTGTAGTTGCTTATAATTTACTTAAAATCTATAATGTACTCAATAAAAATAGTTCAGTTTGACTCAGAAATCATTTACCTAATATTGCATCATTATCTTAGCAACATGCTAACATCCAACTCTTATGAAATAACAAATATTGCATTGTTAGCTTAGCAACAAGCTAACATCAAACTTTATTGGTCAATTCAATTAAAAATCGTGTAGTTGCTTATAATTTACTTAAACTTCATTAAATACTCATTAAAAATAGTTCAGTTTGACTCAGAAATTATTTACCTAATGTTGCATCATTAGCAAAATGCTAACATCCAACTCTACTGAAATCAACTGTGATTCGTGTAGTGCATTGAGCTGCTTATTGTTTACTTAATTTAGGCTACTCTCTAAAATAGTCCATTTTCATTTAAAACTGATTATTTACCCAATACTGAATTGTGTTAGCTTACTATCATGCCATCATTAAACACAGCTGGTCAATTGCAAGGCATGTGGCGTATTGCTTATAATTTTATTTAATTATGAGTTCCTATGATGCTGCCTCAGAAGTGTAGGGAGAAGGCAGATCGCCAGGTTTTAAAGCAGACCTAAATTTGTGAATCTTAACACTCAAGCAAAAACTGACCTTTTTAGATCCAAGCAGATGAGCAAAAATAGGTAACAGGCTCCCATCACTGACAGATAAACACACACTGTCCGGTTTCAGAATCTGCAAGCATACATGGAAACACATTAAATTATGAGCCATCGCCAGAAAGCAGCACTTCAAGCTCACGTGGAAATCAACAGTGATTGTAAAAGTATAACTCACACTGCGTAATGCGTTCACATAACTCTCAGTCCTCTGTTCGTCGTTTAGTTCCCCGAAGCGAGGCCTCGTCCAGACCAGGTGGGCCTGACAGGTGCAGCATGGCCGAAACTGCGCCACTTTGACAACATTTTGTTCACTAAAAGACAGAATGTCAAAAATATAATACCGTCTTCCTCATAGAGTTTTCCGTTTAAAACAGAGGGCATGTTGGAAAGCATTTTACCTGTTCGTTAGGTCGTACCACAGACTATAGTCATCATGGGAGACGATTAAGCTCAACTCTTCTCCTTCTGAAACATTCTTCTCTGCAGGGAGGAAGTAGACACTCTGCATCCAGTGATCCCTCCACTGTACATCACATGATGCAAGATATTATCAAATATATTTATACCAAGTCAAAGTAATACAGTGTTCGTATTAGAAGGGCCTCTTCCAAAGACATTCCACCCCAAATGTTTATATTTTTGTAAATTAATACTGTAATTTTAAGCATTGTGACGTTCAAAAACTAATGTCATGTAAGATGATTCTTGATATTCGCTCATTAATATAAGCAGCTAAGCACCAGTACTTACAGGGTAAGTTTGAGGGTCTGAATAGGTCCAACTAGGGGCCATAGTGCACACAATGTTGCCATCAGGGTCCATGTCGATGTCCCACCAGGATAAGACTACCTGTGCTCTTCCACTGGTTTGGGCCTTGAACTGTACTGAGTAGGACTGAGTAGCACTGCTAACCAGCTTGCTGAAATCAACACTAGAGTGGAAAAATACATCAGTTAATTATTAAAAAAAAATTAATTATCCCATTTTAATTAAGAGAGCTGAACTGCCATCCAAACTTATACCTGAACATGGTGCAGATGGGCCCGAGGGGAGTGAAAGACTCTGGAGACACCTGGCTAAGCTGGATGTCACAGACAGAGGGCGCTCCTGCACACTCCACTACAGCAGATGAGGGCAGCAGTTTGTTCCCATCCACCTCTATGGGTTGGATCTGTGACCATTTCCACAGCATATCCGACTCCACCAGCTGGGAATAGACCGTGGCACGGTGTGGCACAGCTTCACAACCTGCCTGTGCCAGTGAGAGCAGCAGCATTAAACACTTAAAAGACACAGCAACACATATAACTGCAATTTTCAACTGTATTTATTTACCTTGACAAGGTGTGTGTGCGCATGTTCATAGCTGGGTAACGCGCCTTCTCCGATCAGCTCTGTATCAAACAGCTCTGTGACAAGGATGTTTGCTCGTTCTTGCATGTCTCCATCTGCAGATACAAGCTCAATTATATTTGCAAGGCATTCAAGGTGATACAAATGAGGTTGTCCATCACAACATTTACACTATGACACTCAAGTCGCTTATGTATGTTAAACGCATGTATTCATATCCACACACACACATATATACACATATATTATATATATATATATTTCAAATTAATTTATAAAATATATATATTTTTAAATATAATCTTAATATTTCATCATTTAAAAATATACAAAAATAAATTATATATATATAAATATATACACACACACACATTTATATAAAATACACACATATATAAAATAAAACAAATGTAATCCAATATTACAATCATATAAATATCTAATAAAATATTATTTATGGAATTGGAAAGTATTTAATATACAACATTACGGAGTCCCACACGTGACATGGGGGTAAAAGAATGTATTTCGCTAACATATTTATTTGTCCGCATGTCATTATGTATTAAAAAATGTACAATATATAGAATTTACAAATGATAGGTATATCATTTTAACATTTTCATAAAATATTTATCATAGAAAAAATAGTATACTTTAATATCCTATATTTTAATACTTCTTGAATTCTGCTGCAACCAAGCAACATTCATAACTGTTATTATCAGTTTTATAATCACTACTATAGAACACTAATGCACAATACTTGTTGGATCCACCTGGACAATAAATATAATGATTGTTATCTAACCTGGTCCAACCGTAACTTCTGTGGAGTGTTTGTTGATGATCTTGATTTTGTCGGAGAAACCGTTCCTCTCCGTGATGGAAGTGGCAGCCTGTGCCATTGGCTTAAACACCTGTGTGGTATTCACATTTTTGTCTTCAGCCAAATTCCATCTTACTAATCGACATTCAATACATCAGCATTAGCAAGTACCTCTATGGCATAGCAGTAGTCGGCTCCAGCTGTCACAGCCATCATGGATAACAGACCTGTCCCGGTGCCGATGTCCAGGACCACCACCCGTTCACCGCGGGCCTTCACTCTGCTCACCGCAGCCCGAATGCCTCGGTAGTATTTCTCATTCTTAGGAAGACAAAGCAGAATGATTAAAATGTATCAAAGTTTCTCTATGTTTAAAACCAGATCATATCAGTCCATATACTTTTGGAAAATGTCAAAAAATGAAAATCCTGTCATGTCATTCTGATTTTCTCGTTTACGTGGAACATGAATTCAGTGCAAAATAGCCTTCGTTATAGGAGCTACACTATTTTTAGAACCATTATTTTGATTAACAATATGTCTTTATGAAATTGTACAGTATTATGTGGATGTTTGTGTCCAACAACAACACTCACTCTGTCTTTATCATGGAGCATATCTGCATAACAGGACCTAAGTAGGAGACACACAAACCATTATAAAGTGATGACCAAATAATTTACCCCCAGTCTCATGACAGGATAGCACATGACTACAATTCGATTAAGTGTAATGGATATTCTGGCACAGTTACCGACCGACACGTCCACGTGTTAGATCAACAATAGCAACAAGTCACTGTCTAGAATTATCACGTCGTTTTGTAAAGTTAACTTTTTGGAAAAATATCATAAATTACTTCTAAATAAAGAGGCAAATATAATTTGCTGAGTAAGTATGGTTATTATGTTACATGAGATGGATTACAGACCTCGCAATCTCCTGATGGTAATCATACTCCTCGCTTTCCTCAACCCAGTCCAGCGCTCCGGTTGTTGGATTTGCACGACCGCAAAAGGTCTTCATTGTAATTTCAGTCTTAAATAAACACACTAAAGTATGAATGTTTTTGTACCATAAATGTCTAGATCGTTCACAAATAGATTAATACAACATGATCTCGCCGGGCGCGGCCATGTTTTTTTCAAAAAGTCACGCCCCTAAGATCACGTGACCACATAAAGCTTCTTCCCTTCAACCGTTGCCAAAATTAATACTTTTAGGTTTATCATTTTGATGTTTTGTGTTTAATAACGAAGAAACAGCTCACATATTAGTCAAAGTTGCGATTTTAAATCAAGGTAGGTTATTGGCTGCCCTTGTCTTTGAAATGTTGGGCCCGGAAAGCTCTTTAAAAGCGTGTCTTGTTGTTGTTTGTGAGTGTTGTTGTAGCGTGATTCCCTTCTCAGAATTCCCTAATTTTTTTGTAGATTGTAAAGCAAATGTTTGTGCATTAAATTTAGATAATAGCCTGATCAATTGACAAATCATTTTTCAAGCTGATGGTGTCGAGTGCAAACAAAGAGGTAAATGCCTCTTAACATATTAATCGAAAATAATCCCTTGATACATGTTTTTATTATTATAATAATTATTATTTCTCTTTTATTTCTCAGTAGCCTGTTTATGCTCATGTCTCAAAGCAGTATCCTATAAATGAAAACGTATCCACAGGTCCAATAATATCTACAAATACTAATATGGCTGAAATAATGTCATAACTAAATAATGTGTCATGGTACAGTGTTATCAGATTGTTAATGGTACACTATATTCATCATGTGCCATTGCTTACATTGTTGGCTGTTAGCGTAATGACCTTGAAACAATTTTAAATAAATGTTGTTTTAAAATGCATTACTTTATTGACAGTCAACCACAATATACATAGTGAACACAATATACAAGTTTTAAAGTAACTGATTTAATATCTTTCGGAACGCTATGTTTGGTAATGTTAACATTTTTATAAAATTACATTAAAAAAAAAGATCACCCCCAAATAATTAAAAATGCAATGAGCCAGATTGTATAGTGCTTTCTCTTGTATCTACCATACATGTTTCATTTTGTTTTTGCACTTTTTTGTAAGTAAGCATTCGGCGAGATCATAAATGTAAATATTTGTGGGCACATTATGATTTACTAATATAACAGGGGATTGTTTAGACAAGACAAAGCAGAAAACGAATAGACAAGTCTTTTTGAATATTGATTAATTAAAAATTAATTTCCCATTCGCTAGGCTGGATAGGTAGTTTATCTGAGTGCTTCTCAAGTACACTTTGCAGTAGGCAGACAAAAATGCATGCTGGATGAGGGCACAAGGATTTCTGTGAATATAGAGCGGTATCCTGGTGGTAAAGGTGGGGTGCTCTGCTCCAGAAAATCTAGTATTGACTTCCGCACATCTTTGGGCACATCCCCTCTTACATCCAACAGGGCGGAGACATGCTCCTCACTGAAGTGAAAAGACACTCTTTGTAAGTTCATATAATCTCTATATTAGTATTGATTTTAGAATATTAAGGGTATGCTTGGTTTGAAATCTTACTTAATATCAGGGTACTTGGCTACCAGTCCAGAAATCTCCAGTATTAGCATGCCTGGGTCTTTCACATTGATTATGTCAGCCAGTGTAAGTATCAAAGCTGTGGGATTCACCTCGCCTATTGTCCCATCAATCTCCTTTAAATATAAAAACAGCATTACAGCAGTGAAATAGTCAAAGTCAATATCATTTCCACAGACATAACACATTTTTGTATTTTTCCTAGAGGTCTGCTACCTGACCAGAGCCTGATGAGATCCAATGAATTGTCGAGTTCAGGTCAGTTTCACATGAATGACTTAGGTTTGTGTCAGACTCGGGTTTGCAATTAATGGGTTGTTTTAAATAATGTGACTTTTTGTAATCTTTGAGTCAAAGCTGAACCTGTGTGCCTGGGTCTACTTGCTAAGAAATATAAACAGGAGATATATTCACACTTTAAAATAGTTATCCCTGAACCATTCTGGACCCCAGGTAAACAGATTCATGGGTATTCATGAACTGAAATTTCACACTGTAGGCCTACATTCCTAAACCCCGGGTTAACATTCTTATTTGCCTATTTGTGGTGTCAGATTGCATAAATGTGACCAGCCCTATCATTGCATGTTCTCATATTATATTCTTATCTGAAAATAAGCTAATTTGGGTCAGGTTCGGCCAAATTTGCCAATACTTGTTGGCTTGGGCCAGATCAGGTCATACAGTCCTAACTACAGTTTAAAACCATTGCAGACTTCTAAATGCTCCTAAAGTACAAAAATAAATGTAAATGGGCTTTCACCATGCTTTGAAGGTGGTCCCTCAGCTGCTGAGCATCCTGTGACATTCGCTGGGCCAATTGACTTCGCTCATCATTATTTTTGCAGACTAGTCTCTTCTGCATCAGTGCTCGGACATACTCAACAACAGTTAGCCATTGACATTCCTCCTTTAGCCTCTGTAGATGATGAATGACCACAAAATGTTAGTTGGTAAAAATATACACTGATTTTATTGTGTGGTCTGGTCTATGTAATTTGTATAAACACTAACCTGGCGACAAGGTTGCCGCACTCTGTTGTAGAGTTCACAGTGACGTTCTAGAACCCCACACATATTTGAGGTTACATCTCCGTGGTCCAGCCAGGCACGAGACAGGAGCTCTTGTAGATGAGGTTGCAGCTCAAACAAGAGATGGTCCATGACTAAGCGACATGCCTTTCTCACAGCACGGTCCAGGGCACCCAGAGGTCCAAGTGAAATGCGAGAATACCGGTTTGAAGGGAAGGAGCACAACTGCTGCTGCAGACTTTCTGTGGAGGTTCTAGATGTACATTTAAATAAAATGTTTAAATATACTGTTTATAAGCACCTCTAACACACAGAAAAACTATTTGAAACACACACATTTTCAAACAAACATCACACAAATACAGACATACTGTAAAAAGATACTTGTACATCATCTCACTTGAGGATGATGCAGTTGCTGATGCAGGCCAGTAGATAATGGAGGTAGAACTTGTTACTGTTTACGGTTTGATCCCTGCGATGCTCCTTCCCAAAGTCTATGATTGCATCTCGAAATCTGTTACAATAGAGTGAGAAGAAAGTACAAAAATATGAATTATCAGTTAGAATTAGGATACCAGTATTGCTAAACATACACACCGGCTGAGGAGATTCTCCATCTCATAAAGACCCATTTGGATTGTCTGGTCCCGCAGAGCTTCACTTATCATTAATGCCACCCGTGCATTTTCTTCAAGCATCTAATAACCCAGACATCAGAGCAGTTCATACATCAGTACTGATATCGGATCAAATCTTTCTCATTGGCTAAGTTTCCATCCACCTGTTTTATGCACATTTTGATATATTGCAAAAGAACGAAGTTGCGCGTACATTTAGAGCAGAAGTTAAATTCACAACTTTGGATGGCAACATTGCTTCTGTAGATCTAGCCATTGGGCGGACTGGGACCAAAAAGTGGCCCTGGACTTTCTGGCCCACAGCAGCCCACCGTTCGGTGGCCGAGAAAGTTCAACGTGCTGCAACTGAAGCAAATACAAAAAAACACCTGCAAATTAAAAAAAAACATCATCATCAGTTTCACCACACATGTGTGCTCCAAATACAGAAATGCACTGCAAATAACACAGACCACAACGGAAATGTTTCCAGGTAAACCAAATAGGCCTAAGTGACGAAGCGCTAAAATATGTGTACATGTGTGTCTCAACTTTAAAACTTTGGACCCTACATTACCTAATATTTCTTATGAAACTTTTCTTTATGAAAAATTATTAAAGATAAATATCTTTCCTTCATGTTCTTCTCTATCTTTATTTATTTAGTTAAGTTTTCAGCTCATTGTTCTTTTCTCATTTGTATTCTGATGACATTGAACATATTGTTAATACATTTTGAATATTTTATACAAGTTGTATGTCACAAAAATGTAATCTCTGTACGTTTTGCAAAAATAAATAAATACATAAAGTAGAATTTTAAGCTGTAAGGGTTAGTCACTTATTTGGTTCCCCTGAAAAGATTTCCATTGTGGTCTGTGTTATTTGCGGGTTTCTGTATTTGGGTGGTGTTGTGAGTATTTGGTGCACACGTGTGTTGTGAAACTGATGAAGATGTTTTTTTAATTTGCGGGTGTTTATTCTATTTACATGCGTTTTCATTCAGTTGCAACGCGTTGAGCTTTCTCGGCCTCCGTACCACCACATCCCACATCATAACAAATTGGCTCATTAATGTGCAGAATATTTTTAACACCACTAATAGCATAAAAATATAACACAATACAAAGCTATATGCTATTTAAACATTTATTTTAAATAACACAACGCTAGTCAGGGGGAGCTAACTTTCGCCTTCAGAACCATGTTCAGAACCTGTTGAATGGGCTTTATGCACAGCTGCACTACTACAGTGACATTCATTCACACGAAACGCACTCCTTGTCGGCCGCGCGATCGATTCCCTTATCCATTTGCGTAGAAAAGAAATGTAATATTATGATTTCCGTCATTGTTTTATATATATTTTTGATACTAGATATTTGTACCGGGCTGGCCCACATTGGCCAGCAGCACACCGGGAAAAGTCCCGGTGCTCCAGATGGGCAGTCCGCCCCTGGCTGAAGTACCTGAGCGATGATGGTTGGAAGGCTGGTGTGATAGCAGCCCTCATGGTCAATATCTGGTTCCTGATCTCTCTGCCAGTCTGTCAGCTCTACCTCTAGAGCCTTTTGCATCCACTCTGAGACACTTTTCTGCAAACAATCACAGTAAAACTTCTCAAGAACATGTGGCCTGTTAATCCAGACAGGACAAGGTAAATGATAAAAGTTTAGAGACTAAAACCCCACCCTGGCTCTTACCCGAACTTTTTGGACATATTTGTTCTGCAGCTGCTCAAGACCTTCCTGAGATATGAGAGGTCCCATATCCTCAATGTCTAGCTCAGCTACAAGGGCTGGCTCACCCATCATCTCTGAGCTTAAAGAACACATTCTGATGTGTACAACATTTCGGTTACAAAAGGACCAAATTCACATAGAATCGAAAGCTTTACCTACCTGTTGTATATGTGCAGAACCCAGTTAAGAACAGCGAAGATTTCCCCACCCTCTAGCTCCCATCCACTAACCAGTCCAAGATGGGTCTGCAAGAACTGGTGGCAGGAGCGCAGGTAAGCTCTTGTTAAATGATAGTGAGTTGGAACACACTGTTCCAGAAAATGCCGCACTGTTGAAAGATCTCCCATGATGCAGTGCTGTAGAGCAGACAAGTGACTTGCAAGCCCTGGTCCTTGAGTGTGCAAGTAGGACACGCTACGGAAACGTGCTGACACTGCCTCCTCTATCACCTAACCAAATAGTTTGAACATGTGCATATTAAGTAAATGCAAATCACAAGCCTTTTTTACATTTTAAATTTAGTCGCGCCATCATACAAACAACCCATTCCATTACTTCTACCAATAGAGTGCTTATCATCAAACCTTGAAGAAGCGGTCCCTCCAACAACGTGGCCTCCCAGGGGGCATTGGTGTGTTGTGTCCCAATGCTGACCTCCGCTCTTCCAGAAAGATCTGATCTAGTGCTTCTTCTCGCTCCACTATCCGTACAGCTGACACAAAAGGTGTGGGGTTCTGATGAGAAAGCGTCAACCCACTCCCCACTACTGCCCAGAGCTCCTTGGCAAGGGCATCCACCAGGCATCCAACACCTGAGAAATAGTTCCGCACCAACTCCTCATCCTCAGATGTTAATGCTGTTCCAGATGATCCCCTGGGTCCCTGTAGCTGCCGCAGTACCTCATCCTGCCAGCGCTCTAGTTCCATTAGCCGAGCATGAGCTTCCAATAGTCTCCGAGACTCCACTAGCCTCTCTGTCTCTAGCACCATACTCCGCACTGACATGAAAGAGGAGACAACAAATCTTGTATTACTTTAGCCGCGTTTCCACCGCAATTACCAGGAACTATTTGTCCCAGGAACTTTTTTCACAGGAATTTTTTTTCACCCAGACCGCTTGCTTACTGAGTTTACACCACATACTAAAGTACCGGGGCGGGAAGATGACGTTGAACTGCGTGCGACTGCTCTTCCTAGCCTGCGCATTTTTTTTTTTTTGTATGGAGGAGATTCAAGCTTTGCTGCTTTTTTGTGTGCGATTGGTTTACTAACGAGGTAATTAACAAAACAGCAGAAAAGAGACGAGCACCCAAAGCGTATTCAGAAAGCTCGTAATGCTAGATTTAAAAGTTGATGTTTGTTACCAGCGGACATTGACCGTGATATGAATAGGACGAACGCGCCATCGGGCAGAAAGAATAGCGTGGTAAGAACCAATCAGACTGTTCAGTGCACAAGTCCCACCCCGAAAGTTCCTGAACTCTGAAAAAGTACTACCTCGCCAGCAGGGACTTTCTGGGGGGGGGGTATTTTTACCCGGAACTTCATTTAGACCCTGGTTCCTGCAGTGTAAACACACCAAGTACCACCCCAAAGTTCCTAGTACCTGGGGAAAGTTCCTGCGGTGGAAACGCGGCTTTTGGCATTAACAAACCTCAGTACTTAAGTGGGTGATAGAGCTGTGTTATTATTTAGATTGCTATAGACTTGTCAACTTTAATAGTGACTTTCTTGCTCTGCAAGATTTTTGCTCTGCCTTAACAGTAGTGGACCTAAAAACTGGAGACCAAGACATTTTACAGTATACCCACTATAGTGTCTGCAATTCAGTCTGTCCTTCAGTGACGAATAAAAGCAAATTTGCTTGGCTAGAATTGCTTGCTTTCACATATTTTATGTATTTGAGAATATTTGACTTCTAGGCAAGTTGTCCAATCCTACTCCTGGAGGCCCACTGTCTTGAAGAGTTTAGCTCCAACCACAATTAAGGTAATCAAGACCTTCAGGATTCCTGGAAACTTCCTGGCAGTTATGTTGTAGAATCTCCTAGACCAGGATCGGACACCCTTGCTCTGACATTCAATACTTAACCAAAATATCCATAGATGGCATGCAAAATAATTAAGGACATGCAGTTCACTGAAAAGGGCAGGGAATCACTAACCTTTATAGAGACGTGGAAGGTTGCTAACTGCAGCAAAGAGCTGGCGGTGATTGACAGAAACATCCCGAAGTGTCTCCAGTGTAGTTACTACTTCAGAATTTTTCCTGGACTCCAAGTTGACCTTGTGCATGTCATGAGACACTTCTCTGAGCTCAGCTCGTGCTTCTCGCAATTGACCGAGGCCCCAGTCAACACCTTCCAGGTAGGACTGTACAACTGACTTAAAAATGCAAATGAGCAGATTACTTTTCTTGCAGTTGTTTTTAGATCATTTAGATTTAGATCTGTTTTTTATCTTTCTAATTAAAAATATCACCACTTACCTTTAACCTTGAATGAATCGACGCAGTTCGTTGACTCTCTCTTTTCCTGTATTGTCCAAGTCTCTCCAGATGCTCTGGACGACAAAAGACACCTGACGCCCATTTCAGCGCAGCGCCCCGAGCCAAACACTCGGCTCTCTCCAGCTCTGGCCACACCTCAACTGGGACAAGGGCATCTTTCAGTCAAAATGGGGAAAAAAATACTTAGCTCATGTGATACAGAACCGAAATAACTATGCCCACCGCAGACAAAATCCAATGTGAATTGTACAGTTGTTCAGCTTCAATGTTTTGAAGTTATTGCTGATTGTGTAAGAGAATGCATACTTATTTTTTGAAAGCCTTGTTTGATTTGCAGAGTGAAATACTTAAACCGTCTCTATATGTTCATGAGACAGATCATTTAAGCCAGCATAATGCTATCTAAAAGAGACTTTTGGGCAAACTTTGAAACTTCTTCAGATGAATTGATCTCTTCTCCTAAGAATGACTCAGCTCTTGACGCAGCAATTTCCATTTTGTAAGCCTCAATCCTGTGAGTGCTCAAGAGCTGAAACACCCACGGGAAAGTATGTAAGAAGACTATTACTAAAACAGTTTCAGTTCAGAAACTGCATGTTTGTCCCCTCTCCATGATAAATGGCAGAATCATGCAAAACAGAGGTTCATAATTCAGTGACCAGTTCAAGTACTTGCCAGCTTACAGCTGTGGTCTATGTACAACTGACCATACACTTTTTCTCCGGGCTTTAGGCAGGTAACGTATCTTTTATTCACAACATGACAGTTTGATTTAAAGTTTAATTTGGAGCAAAAAGGCATTTGAAAATTAGAAATAAAGATACATTTGTAAGACTTTGTAATAACAAAATGAATAACCCATAAAGCACTTAAAATTATGTAATCTATTCAGCCATGATTTAATTACATCATTAAGCTGTGTTGAGGTGCTGTCATTCACATTACTATGGTTACACTGACTACTCTAATTTGTGTCCCTTTCTTCAGAATTGTGGATAACGTATTACTTCACCAGGAATTTGGCCAAAACCACAATGATTCCAGCCCATTCTCACCCCCAAGGCGTCACTTAACTGACGCCTTGGGAAGCATTTGGACATGCTTCAATATCTGACGCTTTAGGCGCCCTTTAGCGTCAGTTAGATGACGCCCTAGGATCGCGTGTACCCTACCCCCACCCCACACCTAAACCTAACCGCGTCCTCTAACTGACGCTTTCCTTTAGCGTCAGTTAGATGACGCCGTAGGATCGCGTCATGTAAGTGACGCTAAAGGGCGCCTAAAACGTCAAATATTGAAGCATGGTCAAAGGTGACGCCTTGGGGTGAGAATGCGTTGATGATTCATGACTTGTACAAGAATCATATACAATCACTTAAAGACCTCGGAGGATGTTGTAGGTATGTACTGAATGTTTTATACATTACTACTAAAACTAATTATGGAGAACACATATTTGCTATTGTGTTTTATTTGGATATAAACTCTTGTGTTTATTAGCATTTTTGCACGGCACAATGTTAGATTTCATGTATGTTAAGTACATTGTGCATTATGAATGGGTCTTGTTATTAATTTACTGTGGTGCTGAAATGCATCCATGTGACCCATATATATATATGGCAAAAAGTCAAGCAGACTATTATGGCTGGACATTATGGGGGTGGGTGGAACCCAAAATAATTCCCCTGGCAGACACATATGCTAGTTATATTGAATTTTATGCTCTTTTATATAGATATACACTCTAGATCTCTCTACTAATGCAACAGTATGACTTGCATATCATCATTGCAAACAAACAGAAAGGATGTGTACCTTCATGATTGTCTCGACCATTCGTGTCTCCGTCTGACATTTAGACTTGTTGTTCCACCGTCCACCGTTCTGCCACTAAGAGACTGCCCTGCCCAGAGGGCCTGCTTAGTGTCGCCAGATAGAGCAATCAGCAGAGACGCAGAGAGTAACAGGGAGGAAGAAGAGAGCAATCAGCAGAGACGCAGAGAGTAACAAGGGGGAAGAAGAGAGAGGGTACATACCCACTTCACCGCCAGCCTTGCTCTCTCACACTCCCAGACACATCCTCTGCTCAGAGGCCGGCAGGAAGGGAAGGGAGGAAGGGAGAGAGCGCATGAGGGACAGAGGGAAAGCGGGCACTCCGCCCTCTAAATGATCCAGATGGTGAGTGTGGGGGTGGCCTTCATGTGCAACAGTGCCTCTCTGTGTCTGAGGTAGTTATAATCCAATATGTTTCAGAGGAAGTGCTTGGGATAATCGAACAAAGGTTGTATGTGGTTTGACATCATCATTGGCGATCATTTGCAAGTTCTTACCAGTGTCTTGTGATCGCTCACAGCTGCTGGTTGTAAAGCAAACATGAGAGGAATGAGAGGAAGTTCAGAGGCCCCTTAATGAATTTGTTTATTTTGTTAAGTGTCGTGGCCTGTGACTTACCCGCTGACTGTGTTTACATCTCTCTCAGGCTCTACCAAACACAAACCCACACGAAGTATACTTAAGTATTAGTACACACAACTGTTGATGAAGATGTGTTGAAATGAATTTTGATGTAAGTTTATTCAAAATAGACTATAATTACTCAGCTCTCCGGAATGCTTTATTTTAACTGGTTAATTGTGGCTCTTTGCATGCTTAAATTGTAAATTGACTGTAGTCCAAGGTAAACTGTTTCCTACACAACTATAGTTTAAAAGAATTATTCACTTAAAAATGAAAATTCTGTCATCATCTACTCTGTTTCAAACCTGTATGAATTTCTTTCTTCTGCTGAAAACCGTTGACTCCCATAGTATTTTTATTTATTTTTTTTCAATGGGGTATTTTAGTCAATGGGGTACTTCAACTGTTTGGTTACCAACATTCTTCCTTTATGTTCAGCGGAAGAAAGAAATTCATACAGGTTTGAAACAACTTGAGGGTGAGTAAATGCCTGAATTTTCATTTTTAAGTGAACTATTCCTCTAATGTCTACCAGCTTTTCACTCCTTCTCTTTTAACCCCATTTTAATGTCCATTTCTATTCATTTGTTTGGTTTGCTGCCATTATAATAAGCAGTCAATAAGCATAGCTGATCATTACTGCTAAATAAATCCTTTCAGAGATATACAAGCATTAATCACCCTGCTTCTCTTTATTTAGCTATAATGACTGACTATACAGTACTTTTTGGATCTAGCCGATTCATAATGTTCTATGCTTTTTGATATTTTGCAAGCCTTGTATTGTGAGATTACAAGGCTACATCTTTTATCGTTCTTCCTTAGCAGCAGTATGTGCTAAAAATAGATGTGACTAGACTTTGTTGTCTTTGCATCAATAACCAAAGGACCGAGACAGACTAACAGAGCTTTTCCGCTGAGACTAATTTGGACTGAATGTAGCTTCTCGTAGAAGGTTGGAGATGCATCCCTTATAACTACAGAGCAAATATACTCTATTGGTTATACAGAAGGGTCCCCTCTGGCAGTTTACCTACTTTGCCACCCCCTTTATTTACCAATGTATTATCAGCTAAGGGCAATGAAGCTGTGCGTTTTGTGGTCACCCTCCCCTATCACCATCTTAAAATAAAAACACCACCCTACCAATCGCAGGGAATAGGAAGTCTATTTCAGAAGTAGTCATCTAAACACAAGGAGGACTTCCTGTCTGACATTCCTGACCTGGGCTGACTTCCTGCTTCTCCTCGTCTCTCCCAGACATTAAATGTCTTAATTTCAGTCTTATTTATTTATTTATTTATTTATTTTTTAATTAGTGTAAGGTTGAGTTGTTCGATCTAATCAAAATATAGCAAGTTTGAGAGGCTTGAAGCTGCATGAAAACAAGGGATTTTATTTGTAAATTGTGGCCTAAGAGCAACTGAAAAAATGTCAAGAACAATTAACAATGTTCGACGCACATCCACTGCTTTGAAGCAAATGACTTACATTCCAGCATAGCAAAAATCTGTGATGTGGTCAGTGTTGGGGTGGTGACGAATGGCCATGGTTAGGATTTTGTCTAAGCATGAGGTTAGTTTTTGGGAAGCAAATTTTGGGGAGCATTTGAGAATATTCTGCATTCCGTAACTTTTTTGGGTTAAAAATTATCCCAAAATTTTTGAGCATGTACATCTCAGCTAGTTGGCTATATTGTGTGTGAGGATGTTGGAGGTGGAGATTTGTAGCCTTTCCTCACAGCTCTTGATATAATTAAACTTGATGGCGGATTCAGAAAGGTTCAAAGGACAAAGTGACGACTGGATATTCACCCGCCGTAAACGCAAAAGACTTCGTTTGGACTTTGGAGTGGCTACAGAAAAAAGGAGGCCGCAACCCATGTGAAAACAAGGATAATATCTGAAGGGCATTAAATGTAGTCGAGGCACAACCCACGTAAAGTTGATAATTCCGTGAATAACTGCAATACGCTGATTTTATGCAGCTGCCATTTTGAAATGGCTCCGGTGGGAAGAAAACTAGAAGTGTCGCCTTTAATCATAGGAGAGTTGTGAATGTGATGGCATGTTGTTTAATGTAGAAATTAGTTATTCTAAAAATTTACATACATTTCTTTCATACTTTAGACTATATACAAATTCATTTATAAATAAAATATTTGTATATACAGTATATACAGTAATTCAGAACGTAAAAAAGAAGCAGGAACAAACTATATATATATATATATATATATATATATATATATATTGGATATTAACATCCAATAAATCGCGGCACCAGCTTCAGGTTGGTAGTCCAAGGCATTGCTGTCTATCTTAGGGTGACCAACTGTCCTGTTTTCCCAGGACATGTCCTGTTTTCATATAACAAAATAACCATTTTCTATCCATACAGAAGAGGCATAACCTACTTTAAATCTATTGAAATTAATAAGGTATCTTTGAGTAAACTTCGAGTATCATTTGAGTAGGCCCATCTGTTTGCCGGGCCGAGTGTCCTGGTTTTTGGTAATCAAAATATGGTCACCCTAGTCTTCCGGGGTTCTTCCCACCGGAGCCTCGCTTTTGATTTCAAAATGGCGGCTGCGTGAAATCAGCGTATTGCAGATTTCGAAAAGAGATGGCGACAAAGAGGAAAAACCATGAACTGCACCTTTACGATTTGGCAAACAAAAGAAAGTCTCAATCTATCCAGTAGACTTTGGATTAAGCATGAACAACAAATGGATTCTTAAAAATGTATCACAAACTAAGTTAATATTCCTCTTAGAATACTTTATTAAGTTTTAATGTTTAGTGAAACATTCAACTAAAAGGAAGAGATAAAACTTTAAGAGAAAAAAAATCTTTATTAGAAGCCAACAAAACTTCTACCATATGAATACAAGATTTTGTTTCTCTTTTTCTTGTTTTGTGAATTGTGTCCTCCAAACAAAAATTCAGCTGTCACGTGTTTAAAATGTTATAAAAGTTATAATCAATTTATTAATTATCCACGATCCACGCTAAATCCACGATTTTCATATTTTACTTTTTAAGCAGGCAGGTTACAATGTGACAACTTACCCCATATTTGTGGCCCATAATAGCATTTATGTAGCCTACTTTAAGGAACGAGTTTATAAAAAAAATTAAATGTTTAACATGACATAATAAGCTTGTCTGAATTATTCACTGCTGTGGTTGACACCCAAAGCTATGATGGCTTCTGTGAACAAACCTCAGCTTTCAAAGTCCAGGCTTTGATTGGCCCATTTAAAGTTGGGGAACACATTTGACTGCCAACAGCAAGCGTTGCCATATTTTAATGTCATTCAAGGGTGTTAGAATGAGCAGGAGATTAGATGGGGGCCCCTAATTATTTTGGCTTTAGTTCTGGATTAACCCTCTGTTCTGTCGACTTCAATTCACACTCGCCGTTTGATGAAATGTGAACTGACATAAATTCCGCGGCTCACTTTCAATCCGATTATGCAGTTAAATCACCGCAGTTCGAACCCAAGCAAGAGACTCTGGCGGGTCCCTATTCTCCGGGTCCTCCGAAACCCTGACAGCTCCTCCCCGAAACACAGGGACCCACGCTACCTCCTCACAGGACCCACGCTACACTCTTAACCCCACATGAATAGAGCCTATTCAGCGAGGTAACGCTCAAGCACAACCTAAATATTGTTTTTATGAGCCGCAAATAGGTGGCACCTCCAAAATAAAGCTCGTTTCTTGAATTCCCATCGTTCTTGGTCTTTTTGAGGGAGGAATAGCGCCATGTCACAATGACCGGGCTTGTGTTGTTGGCCACATTTGGAACAAGGGGAACACTAGAAGCCGACATACCGTTAAAAACGTTTAAATGCATAGCGTTAATTCGCCTAAGGTCGCGGAACACAATCAATTTTAAAACGGTGCAATAGAGCTAAAATTACATGGTGTTTAGCTATTTTCTCAAGGGAACAGCTTTGTTTTGGTAGCGCAAGAGAGACAATTTCTTTACAAAGCAGACTCCATATAGCGCCTTCACGCAGTTTAAATCTTAATATTTATGTGGGTAGGCTAAATGAGAATGTCCGAGATTATAAAAGGTAGAACGGTTTTAAATAATATATGCTAGCCTATGCCAGGTTTGTAGTGATGTAATCTTTAGGCTATTCAGGTTTATTTCAGTATTTTTAAAGACGCCTTTTCCTTCCCGCACACAAAAAAATAAATTTAATCAGGATTACAACATGAACAAAAGATTTATTTGTTTTATTTATTTGAATGAAAAACGATATTATCACTGGACTTGTTTGAGGAGGACACACACACACACACACACACACACATACAGCAAACAACAGTGTGTGCGTGTGTGTGTGTGTGTGTATTGTAATTTATTGAACTCTCTAAAATATTTTAACTAATTTAAACATAAAAATAAACAATTAAAAACTATTTTAATTGATGATTTAGCTTGAACCAATTTTTTTCTAAATAAAACTTACAATTTAAAAACTTAGGCTACACGTGTGCAATGTATTGAACTCTTTGAAGTCGTTTGAACATTAAGAATAAACAATTACAAACCATTTTATTTTATTTTTTTCAAATATACCTTAAAATATGAAACAATCCCCATTAAGTCTTAAAACGGGAATACACTTCAATATCCTTATTTTGGGCTGATTTGAAACCTTGCGCTTGTTACAAACACAATTGTATTTTGTTAGGCCACCAGCAGAGGGCGATGTCAGCGCAGATCCTGCAGAGCAAGTGTTTTGAATTGATAATTCTAAAGCTATCTAAGACTATTTAAATATGGTTTCCCATGAATTTGCAATGTATTTCCACACCAATTACGATCACACGGTTCTGAATAATAAATACTTTATTATCTCTCACAGCTGATATAGTTGCTGTCTTTGACAGGCCTACTGACATGTAAATGATTTATTATGGATATGGACTAGGCTAAATCATGGACTATGAAATATATATATATATAATGTGTGTCTGTGCGTGCTTGTTTTTTTTTTGGTTTTGTTTTGTTTTTTATCCCGGTGGGGACTTCAACCTGAATGCACACAGACCCATGGGGACTCCTGGTCCCCATTAGGAAATACGATTATAAATCATAATCAGTGATGTTTTCTGAAAGGGTACAAATGCAGAAAGTTTTCTGTGATGGGTAGGTTTAGGGGTTGGGTTAGTGTAAGGGGAGAGAATACAGTTTGTACAGTATAAAAACCATTACGTCTGTGGAGAGTCCCCATAAAGATAGTGGGCTAAACCAGGCAAGTGTGTGTAAGGAGAAGTGTTTATGTCAAATATGTATGTAAAAGTGATAATGTGACTAGTCTATAATAGTTCTAATTCATACTTAAAATATATGTATATTATTATTATTATTATCTGCAACATAAAAAGTTTTTGTTGACTGGTAGACTAATGTAAATAAGGCTAAAAGGTCTAGTAAATTTTATCAATGCTTTGTTTAACCCTTTGGTGAAAAATATTGTCTATTGTAGAAAAATATTCTACAACTGTAACTATTATTGTTCAATTAAGAGTGAGCACTCTTGAAGAAAGATTTGCTTGTCAGTGATCTGCTCAGTAATTTGAACTTTCCAACCCATGACCCAAATGTTGGACTATTGTTCTGTCCAGGCGAAGGAAGTTACAGTGAGCAAGGTGATTTTACTTGAGTTCCTGCAGTACATGTGGTTTTATTGTCTTACATTGATTGGCTCACATGGTCCTGACAACTGTTGATCCAGACAGGAATATCTGACTGTTGAGGAGGTTTAGAGAAATAAAAAATGGTGTATTAACAATGTATATGAAGCTTTAGTTTGGTTTCAGTTCTAGATACAATTTACTCTAAAACTATAGTGAGTTTCACGTTGTTGCACATCAACGGCAAGTTTCAGCATTCCAATTTGTGGAATGTTTTTCTGAATCTCACATAATGTTCTCGAGTTGTTCTCTTTAACACTTTTGTCCTCTTCCAACAAGTCCAGTGATTTTCCCAGGAGTTAGAAAGAGAGCATTGAAATCTCCAAATTGGTATGGATCTCACCAACTCGCCAAAGCCTCTTTGGCAAATCTCTGTTTGATTTGACACTCTTGTTTGCCATTGCAAAATCTTTCTTTTGTAGTGTCTGGCTAAGCTTAATGACTTCTTTAACTTGCAAGCGCCTTCCAAATCCAAAGCAAGGAAATATAAGAAAGATACTTTCACAGAAGAACCGCTCAAATCGAGGTATTGCATCTAGAGGAAAAAGCATCAAATCTATGCAATTGAATTCATCTTAGTGAATATTTCCAGGGATGTTATCATGCTACTGTGTTCAGAGACCAGAAAAAGACATGAAAAGTACACAGTGCGGACCCACCACAGCACAATTCAGTGCAAACATGGCCACAAACGCCTGTATTGAGGGATCAATCAGGGTTTGAATGGACCAGCATTAACTGGTTTACTAACACCTGTAATAACTATCAAACAAGTGGTAATCTCATAAGCCCCCACAGCATTTACATATTCCTCATTAGCTTGTTCAAACCTGAAGGATGCACTTTCTCTCTGTTGGCGGTCTCAACTCCTGCACTCTGACTGCTTGGGTGGCTCGGTGGCTAAGTGACCGGTCTGAATGTGATATGTGTATGTATGTAAGGGATTATCTGTATTAGCATCAGCAGCATTTACCGATGCGGCCATATTCTTAACATGGCTCTGGATAATTGGAATGGGAGGGGAAGATGCCTGATCCATTAGTTCATTCTGTTTGCTTAGTGGATGGGTCGCCCGTTCTTCAATTTCACCACTGGGGAACGTTTTTGTGGAAAGGGTGCGTACGTGTGCGCGAGGACTTCTTGATGCTTACTAAACCTAAGCAGATTCCACGACAAAGCAAATGCCTTGAAGTCTTAGCATGGCTCGCACATAGTATCGGGAGTTAGACCAAATACTGTGGATTTTTCAAGTGACTCTTGAGGGAGTGACCCAATCAGACCACACAATCTGTGCTCGACAAGAGAGAGATCTTTGAAATTTATAAACACCTTGAAAAGCCCCATTCTTGCGCCGATAATGCTGTGCTTTCGAAGCTCGCCATCAAATGTGCCGAAAACTACTTCAAAGAAAATTGAAATGTTACAAATTCTTTCAGGGTAGAAAGGATTATTGTAAGTCTCTAAATGGAGCTCATTTTGCCTGCATTGTGTTTTTTCTTTCTTTCTGGTTTGGTTGGTTGGTTTTCTTGAACAGCTGACTGAACATCTGTACTGGAATTTCGATTGCATCAATTTAATCTATACAGTCTGGTTCATTTTAGATATGTATTTTTAAAATATTTTGAATATAATTTCATATATTATACATAATGTTTATTACCACAGAAGCAGAAGAAAAAAAGAAAATCACACTGTAAAAAAAAAGTTGCTGACTTAAATTTAGTACAATCAACTTGGATGTTTAAGTAATTTCAACTTAAATTATATTAAACAGATTTCATAAATTATACGAGATTCAAAAAAATTAAGTTGATAAGTTACAGCAATGTAAAAAAAAATGTAAAAAATATTTTAAATAACATAATTTATTTAAATATTATAATTGTATTTATACATATGTATTGCATTAATTTTGTATTTATTCATATTTAAATGTTTATATAATATTTAGTGCATTGTATAAATATTACATTATATTATATTAATATAATATAATATATAATGTTCACCCTTGAAGCAGAAGAATGGCAGAAAAAATATATAACAAAATATGCAATAAATATGTATAAATATCATGTTAATAACTTGTTTATTTTATTTGAAAAGCTGAAATATTAAAGATGTATTTATATATGCAAAGATATGTATTTTATATTTATTTTGAATTTATTCATATTTAAATGTTTATATTATAATATTATATATTATGAAGTGCATTGTATAAATATAACATTATATTAATATATGTATATATCATGTGTGTGTATATATATATATATATATATATATATATATATATATATATATATATTAAAAATATGTCTTGAAATATTAGCTAGTATTTATTTTTAAGTTGTGTTTAACATAATTTAATATAACATAATATTAAAGGGATAGTTCACCCAAAAATGAAAATTAAGTCATTAATTACTCACCCCCATACTGTACCAATGTACCAGAGTTCCACCTCTCAAATTTAATCAAAAATATCTTCATTTGTCTTCCGAAGATGAACGAAGGTCTTACGGGGTTGGTACAGCATGGGGGTGAGTAATTAATAACTTAATTTTCATTTTTGGGTGAACTAACCCTTTAATTCTATATACAAAAACAATAAGAAAATACATATTAAATATTTTAATGGCTAAATTGTTCTAAAATGAAAGTGTTTTATACATAATAAATGTACAATTGTTGGTGCATTTCTTTAAAGCATATATGTCTAATTTTTCCCCATAATATTTCTCCAAATGACACCAAGTTAAATAGCTCTATAACTAGTCTTCCTAACTAATCCAAACTGCTCACTGTGTTTTCTAGTCTAAATATCTGCATTGTTTTGATCGCTTCATCTCAAGATCCCCCAGGATTTTGGCCCAGTTAACCCGTCAGGATCTTTCTCTTTAGCCGTACAGGGATGGAAGCCTCTGGCTTCTGGTCGTGACAGGGGGCAGCTCAACCAGTGAAGAATGGTCCAGGCAGCTGGTGTGACTAAGCCATGCCTTGTAAGGACGGGGCGGAGTGGCGTAGACTGAAGGCAGGGAGGGAGGTGAGGCAGATGGGGAGGGGGACCATCAGGCTCTCCGCAGAAAACACTGTCTTTTACATCGCACCAACTGTTCACATTTTCAACGCCGACCCCCTTTTTTTATTCTTCCTGCCAGAGCTTTGTTAACAAAACAGTTTACTAAGTGCTGGTAAGGCATGTGGTTAATAAAGTGCAGAGGGTGCCGTCAAAGACCTATGCCGTCCATATGGACCACGCATCCGTATTGTCCTCCTGTCATTCCGCTACTTAACAGGACCTAACTGCATTAGAAAATAACAGCACATGCTCAACCTGATGCTTCTGAATGCCATAATACCCCCCAAAACCAACTTTAATAGTCGTTTTACTTAGGCAGTAGACATTTTTGTACTTTCCAAACTTTTGAGGCATTTTTCAGCATCACAAGAATCTACATTTCCAACTTAATCTTAGCTAATATTTGCTGAGTGTCAAAATGGCTGAACATGATGTTATGATCTCTTAAAGGTATAGTTCACCCAACAATGGGTGATATGTCTTAAAGAGATATGTCGCTTCAAACCTGTATGACTTTCTTTCCTCTGCAGAAAACGAAAGAAGATAATCTGAAGAATGACTTTGGACCCCATTGCTTTTCATTGTGCAGACAAAAAAAAACGGCATTTGTTATGATACTTCCTACTGTGGAGCACAAAAAAAGTACATTTTTAACAACACGAAGGTGAGTAAACGGTGACAGCTGAATCTGCTCACTCTGTTTGCCAGTGAAGTGTTCTGCTCTACTTCTGATGATATGGCTAGTAGTGATATAATGACTTTAACTAGATCATCTTTTCCTTATTCACACAGTAAGATACCCTGGGGAGCTGACAATGGATCCTTTGAGAGAGGAAGGGAGGTCTGCACTGGCCAAAGGTTAAACAGGGCTTTTGGCTGGTGATAAATCACTATTAAATGAGGCCTGCATTGCGGCGCATTGTCGTTGCTCACTTTCAAACCCATTACCTTCTGGTTGTAAAGCTGACACAGCTAATGAACTGACTGCTTTGAACTGGGGCCACAATATTGACTGGTTGCTTGGGGCAGATGTCTCAAGTCAAGCGACTAGTAAATGTACATTTGATTAAGAAAGACTCTTCGGGTCTTTGGGGGTGGAGATATTCTGAGGGGGTGAGGCTGCTTGGATAGCAGGGGGCTAGTCTACACTAAATGAAAACACTTGAGGAAGTTCATATTAAAACAATTGGGCCGACTGAATCAGGCTGATGAAAGAGTGTAAGGCATGCTGTTTGATTTTGCCAAAAGACAAAAGACTGCTAATGATTAGCCGAGACGTGGTCAGCTCACTTCCTAGGATGTTGATGCTTTTCTGGTGCTGATGCTGGTTTTGACTGGGTTGATTGACATTTGTGAAAAGTGAAAGAATTTTTTGTTTAAAGTATATGTGACATATACACTAATATAAAGCTTAATTTAATCCAAAATACTTTTTTTTTTAATTTATTGTTTTATAAAAAAAGCTTCTAAAAATTAATTTAATGCAATGACATAGAGATTTAAAATTCATATATATGTCTAAAGATAGCATAAAGTGGCAATAAGAGTAATTAATAAAGGCTATAGCTAATTTTCACCATTCACGATAAATTAATTTTCCACCTCTATAGCAGATTTCAGCTTATAATGATCTTTAACAGCTGAACCCAGTTGGAGGAAATGCCCTAAAAGAAGCATGACTAACTGTTATCTTGTGTTGCCGGTGAAGGATGGAAAGCTGACGCAGTGTTGAGATGTGCTGATTAGCATATAATTGGTCCTTTTGTATTAAACACAAGGAATTAGCCTCCTGTTCAGCGTGCTCTTAGCAGCCTGGTTTCCCATTCATTTCAAGAGAGAGCGAACACACGGCCTGCTGGGAACGACATCTGACAGAAATGGAAAATCACCGAAATGGAAAATAAACCATCTATCTATCTATCTATCTATCTATCTATCTATCTATCTATCTATCTATCTATCTATCTATCTATCTATCTATCTATCTATCTATCTATCTATCTATCTATCTATCTAAAAACTATCTATAAATATGATCTAAATCCCTCCATCTACTCTCTATCTATCGATCAATCTATCTATCTATCTAAATAAATAAATAAAACTACCTATAAATACGATCTAAATCCCTCCATCTACTCTCTATCTATCTATCTATCTATCTATCTATCTATCTATCTATCTATCAATAAATATTATCTAAATCCATCCATCTATCTACTATCTATCTATCTATCTATCTATCTATCTATCTATCTATCTATCTATCTATCTATCTATCTATCTATCTATCTATCTATCTAAATACAACCATCTATAAATATGATCTAAATCCATCTATCAATCTAATCTAAATATATCTATCTATCTATCTATCTATCTATCTATCTATCTATCTATCTATCTATCTATCTATCTATCTATCTATCTATCTATCTATCTATCTATCTATCTATCTATCTATCTATCTATCTATCTATCTATCTATCTATATATCTATCTAATCTAGCTCTATCTATCTACCCTGATGTTTTAATTTATTTTTGCAAGTAAATGATCTGTCATGTCTTGATGATTCTCCGATCACTAAAGCTAAACATGTAATCTAGTTATTTCACACTCGTCCGTCATCCAAACAGTTACACCATTAGTCATCATATTGACCCAGACATTTTCATGGTGCGCCCGTTGTAAATTTGTTGTAACATGGTGTGTCTGCCACGGTCCCCGCAGCATATTTGTTTGGGTCGCTCACATGAGTTTGTGTGAGAGTGTGTACAATGCTTATGCAGGGGAGTGTGTAGACCCCCCCCCCCCCCCCCCATCTCTGATAAATGGACTGTGGTCAGTCTGGGGGTGGTGGGGGGTTCACGAGGCCCCACGGGGCCAACACTGCTCTCGGATGCAAGGATGAGGTGGACCCACGCCAATTATGGTCTTTTGTGTGTCCTAACTTTGTGATTGACATCGGCTCTACCCTCTCCCCATGGACCCCATTTACACATACTGGCCAGTAACTGACCTGCACAGGGGAGGCAGTGCATTTACCGAACTCTCAACTGACTTGGCCTTCGGTCGCTTGCTGAGTTTTTAAGCAGAGATTAACTTATGACTTCAGGTGAGACGTTTGTTGTTTTCTTATAATTACAGCCACTTTGTTGGGTTAGCGAAACAAGCTTAAAAATGATGACACATTTGCGAAGCAAGCTCAAGTGTGTCGGGTAAAAGTTTTTTATATGTATAAAGATCGGGCATCAGTTAGGGGTCATTAAGGCATCATCCTTAAATCCCACACATTCCTGCTCATGAAGACACAAGCGTCAGCAGCGAAATGATCTCATTGTGACTTTCTCTTTAATTTTCAATCAATTTATAAGGGTTTGCCTTTTCCTGCCTCTATCAATGAGCTCTCTTTCTCTGTCTTTTATTTTCTCCCTAAAGACAGCTGAATGAGCATGCAAGAAGATGTGAGCATAATGACCCCGGCAATGGTGACAAAGCCTAATTGGTCACGGAGGCCAGTGGCTAATGAGCTGAAAAAATGAGCCCATGGGTGTGTAATAACTGTATTTTCCTCCATTTCTTCTCCTTTCGTCACAGTCCTGTGTGGCATTTTTAACCAACTAAAATGGCACCAGATGCAACAGGGCTCAGACATTTTGACTTGAATTGGGAAACCATATGTTCAGATAAGTCATGGTTTCCCTTTTCCCACAGGCAGGGGCCAGTGCATCTGTGAGGAAAAGCACTGGTGGCCAGGAAGCCTTGCTTTACGACTTTACACAAGAGCTTACGGTCTTGGACAGCATTACTTAGGCATAAGGGTTTTTGTTTTAAAAAAAGGAGAGAAACGAGGATGTAATTGGGAATGATTGAGATGTGATTCTTTTAGCCTTACTCAAAAAGAAAAAGCCTTAAAATTGACAGTAATTTAAGTTTAAAATAAAATAAGTTTACTTGGTTCATCCGAATATGAAATTTGTGTCATCAAGCTTCTTAAGAAAGAAGAACCTCTAAGCTGCTCTTTTCTATACAAAGCACAATTGAATCTTTACATCACACAAAGCCATCATATGGCTTCAGAGGACTTTGAATATAGCACACAGGATATATGGACCACTTTTATGATGCTTTTTCTCCTTTTTGGAGCTTGACAGCCCCAGTCCCCTTCTACTTTTATTATATGAATATCTCTTGTTGTGTTTCACATATGAAAGTGTGAGTAAATGATGACAGAATTCATGTTTGAGTGAATTATTTTTTAAAATGAACAACAATTTAACTGCATGTTTTTTTTTACATAAAATTCTAAAATATATAAATATTTAAAATTAGTGAGCATATTTCTGCTTGTTTGGTTAATGAGCTGTGGAAAACCCTTTGGCACTTCACCAGCTCACTTCAGATTCTCTGTGACTTCAGTCAAGTGAAGTTACTACCTCTCTCTTTTTTTAATATACTGCACTTCTTGCCCTTATGAACCTGTTGAGAGCCTCTGAAAGGGACCTGAGGAGTGCTACTGGTCCCTGAAAATAGTGCTGACTGTTGGGCCGAAAGGGGGAGAGTCTGCTTTTATTCAGTGCCTAAGATAACAGCATACAGAATGATAGACTTCTCTGAATTGTTTGTTCCTCTCGCTTATTGTTCTTCCCCCCATTCATTGAGTCTCTTAGCCGCACTTGAGGGGGGCCGTCACAGGTAGGAAGGCAACCGAGCTTATTCCCAGCACATGCTTGATTGCCTCCTTATAGACTCTCACTCTCAAGGCTCTGAAAGGCCTTGGCGGCCTGGTGAATAAACTACTGCTCGCTTCCATAAACTTTTTCTCCTCCCGAATTTTCCGAGGATGTGAGCAGAGGAGCTCAGAGCCAGGCTCGGGGAAGCGTCTGAAAGGGAGTCTGTTTGAGAATCAAAGCCCACTGGGTCCACCCTCCCTGCACACGCACAAAGAACGGGGTGCAACAGACCCTGCCTACCGAAAAGCAAACTTCTTATTTTCACCAGTGCAGGTACGGCCTGTTAAACCACGTAGCGAAACTACATTTCTTTAATGAACAAAATATCTAAACGTGCATCATTTCTTGAAGACATTGGTTGCCAACCATTAAGCTTCCATTGGGAATCTGATAGTGAATGAAGATCAATTCATAGCTCATAGTAGCTGTACAGTGAGTGATTGTTTGTTGAAATCTGTCTGACTGTCTTGTCTCCTTCCTGTGGATTGTTCTTCTTTTGTTAATGAGGATAGGCTGAAAGTGGAACATGCTGGGCTTTGGTACCAGATCTTTAACTACTTTAAAGACATGTTAACTATTACCATCAACGTCAAAGGCTGTTAAGCCAACAAGACAATGCGGATGCCGACAAACGTGCTTTTACAGATCACAAGAAAGGGATTGAGTCATGTCATGCCAAAGAGTTAGACAAAGAAATCACAACAGATCTTATGTAAAAAGAACAACGCTTGCATAATAGTAGTTTTGGACCCTAAACTGATTGATTTAACAAAAGAGATCAGAGATGAAGCAATTCACAATTTGTTGACTAAGAACAGAATGACACCTCTTTGAAATCAGAAAATATTGTTGCCATTCAGACTTGGCGCCTTCAATGCTTTCTGGATGTAACTGAGCTTTTTTGGCTTAATCGCATATTGAATGAAATCTTAGCGTTTGAGAGACCAAAAGCAGTAGTTCAGGACCTTTTTTAACTTGTTAACTGTCACCCCCCTCTTTTTTTTTTTTTGATTAAACTTAAATGGTTGTAATTCAACAATGCTTTGGAAAATAGACGTAAAATTGGTCTTGTTTTAAAGTAGACATTTGGCAGATTTTTGTCAAAGTGAAATAAATTAAGAAAGTGAACCAGAAAAAAGTTATAGAGCGCAGAGAGAAGCCCTCGCCCTCAGAGTATAATGGATGTGACTGTGATTACAAGAGGTGAAAACGATATAAATACTGATCATTTTCTCACACAAACCGCTCGTTTCGTGTCTTAGGCCATCAATGTGTATTTACATTTACGAGTCATTAAATCATGTTTAATTTGGACTTCTCTGTGCATGATCTATGAGGAAGACCCCATAGACCTTCATTATATGACTGACAGACAAGAACGGTTTGACCTAAAAATATCAAAATTGAAAATACTGTGGAAACAAAGACACCTACATCTTGGATGCCCTTGAGATAAGCTAAAACATATCAAAAATTAATTTCAAAGTGAACTATCCCTTTAAGTGGTGTATTGCTTTAATTGGACACACACACTCACACCTTAATGAAATATCTCCTCGTTAAAGCATTTCCATCATAGTTCATCGCTAAATGACACCGAAGGTCACTGTGTACAATGACTGACAGCCTGAGGAGTGACATCATGAACCTGGACACCCCAAGCAGTGGCCAAATCCCCTCAAGATCACAGGATCTCTCTGCTTTAAAGCCACTGTTTATAATCTGACTTATCACTGAGTCACTCAGGGTTGATGCAGAAGATTAGAAACAATCTCAAAGAAATATGAGAGAACAGCTTTTCGTGGCTTTTGTTGCCGGCCTTGACCCCATGTGTCTTCCCAGTCGAGAGAAACTATAAGCTTAGATCAAGGACAACATTAAAGGGAGAGAGAAAGAATAAGAAGTAAATGTATTCATAAAATCAGTAGGCCCCTGGGAATGGGATTTATGTAGAGCGAGCTGTTACCTTTCATATGGGAACCTGTTTAAGTTGTCTAACTGAGAGAAACACTGACTGAATTTTGACAGAATTGTTTTTGTGTTGTTGACGAAAGTAAATCTCAAAGTAACGCATAAAACGGCAAAAGAGACGTTTCTTAAGGAATTCTTTTCTGTCCCATCTGGAGCGACGCTTAATGGATAGCGGATCCCCCCGCATACACCCCCGAACCCCATCTTATTCAAGTGAAGTTGTCCATTAATTAATCTCTGTTTTTCTCTCCAAACACTTCTTCTGTCGCTCCTCTCTCCTTTCATGGTCGTTTTACACACACACTCGTGAGCAGCACTATGGGAAAGAAAGCCCTATAGTCAGCCACAAGTGTCTTAATTAAGGCAGAGAATTGCAAGCAGGCTCAGCTTATTTGAGATTCCTTTCTTGCATGCCGAAAGAAGCCAGGGAGAAGTGTGAAGTTGCACTTTAAGTTCAGCTTGTTTGCCACTGCCAGTATAAGGTCTTAATAGATACAATGACTTGGAGAGGTTTTCAAATTAAAACTGGCAAGACCCCTCCACTGCCCATGCCATTCACTCTCATTATTTCCAATATGAGGAGCTGAAAGGGAGAAGAATACAGCATCTTCAAAGTCCCCCTTCAAATAACCCTTGTTGGTAATTAACAGCGATAGTTTTCGTCTTAGTTTGTCATGGAGAGACGAGGGTGAAGGTTCTGGGTGTCTGAGTCTCTCATTTCAATTGCTGTGAATTAAATACTGTTTCATTTCTCAAGGAAGCTTTCCAGAAATGTGACGATTGTTGTGGAATTAATGAGCAGAACTCAGGGATACTGACAACACTGCCTCTGAATATGCTCAGACGACAATCTTATTGCTCATGAGATCTGAAATCGTCTTTATTTTGGTATATTTTAAATGGTTAGTTCACCTAAAGATTCATTCTGTCATTATTTACTCACCCTCATGTCGTTCCAAACTTGTTAGACTTTAAGACCAAATGAAGATATTTTAATGAAATCTGAGAGCTTTCTGTCTCTCCATTAACAGCAGCGCTTCCACTTTTTACCACAGCACTTGTTTTGCTTGATAAAATTGAGGTGAATAGTTGAGGTGAGTAGTTGTGGATCTCCCAATGGAAGGACAGAAAGCTCTCAGATTTCATAAAAAAAAATCTTCATTTGTGTTCCAAAGATGAACAAAAGCCATATGGGTTTGGAAAAACATGAGAGTGAGAGTGAACACTAACACTTTAAAGATATTCAAGTATATTTGTCTATAGATTAAAACCAGATACAAATGAGACATTTTAGACAATAGAGTTATACAGGTATCGTGAATGTCATGGATTCGATCATTTGGAAATCTTGGAAGAGTTTGACGAGAAATTTTTGAATTCATACAAATTTTTTCGACTAGTTTAAGGTTTGTTATCTTTGTGAATCTGAGCACAGTTTAAGACATTGATAAAATCTGTATTAAGTCACATGTGAGAATGGGGAATTTTTCTCAGGAGAAAATCCTGAGAAACAGGAGACCTCATATAGTTATTTATTTTAATATATTATGTTTATTTTATGTACTCTTAATTTAATCAAATTGTTGTCTTGATATGAATATGCATGTCAAAAGTTTGGAATAATTAAGATTTTTTTTAATGTTTTAGAAAGAAGACTCTTATGTTGCATTTAGTTGATCCAAATACATCAATGTTGTGAAATATCTTTGCAGTTTAAAATAAAAGTTTTCAATTTAAATATGTGATAGCAAAGTTGAATTTCCAGTAGCCATTACTCCAGTTTTCAGTGTTACATGATCCTTCAGAAATCATTCTAATATGCTGTTTTTTTTCTTAAACCATAAAAAAACTTTTGACCAGTATAATTAATTTATATAGTTATTTGTAATATATAATTATTTATTATATGACCTCACTTCTTTCAACCAGAATCTGTTTAATATTGCGTGCTACTTGAAGATTTGGCAGTTTCTCTAAAAGCAGTCCAACAGTCTTGTGGCCAAGTCCTTGGACGTGACTTGGCTCAATGTCTACTAAGAATACTGTTCTCTTTGAGACGACGGCCCTGAATTCATCCTCATTTTCACTCATCTTTTCAACTGCCCCTTTTGTTCAAATCAAGAGATGGGAGAAACCATCAGTATGTAAATTGCATGCTCATATGAGACTTGCTCATGTAGCTCTATCTATTGAGCCACCCTTTCTATTCCCAGATTTATCCCTAAAAAAAGAGAAACAATTATTTGGATGACAAAAGAGTGGGGGGTAACGACTCGTAACGCACGCAAGAGAAATCACATTGGTGGGGGAATTACAGAATAATTACACATATGCCCGGACTGCCAGCATTCATGGGCTCTGACAATATTTTAAGGATTAGAGATGTTAGTGGCGCGGCCCTCTGCTAGAGAAGGAGCTCGAAGATGCATTCAAATGCAAAAGCATACCGTTAGGAGGGGGTAATGCCGTCTGTCTGTACCGCTCGATACACTTTTGTGAAGGGCGTCCCATCCAACAGATTCGGCCACTTGATGCCCAGATCTGCTCTCAGGGAAGAAGTAGTTAACAAAGACGGACAGCCTCTTTAGGATAAAAGTAATTATCTTGAAGCTGATAAAAGTACTGCTTGACTGAAAACTATAACAGATAGCATATTTTTGTCTTGAACGTAATCCGAAAAGTTGAATGCATGACATGGAACAGTTTGATTTGGAGGACGAAAAAAAAAAAAAAAACATTAAAAATATGTTTTTTTGCTGATTTCCTACAATGACCTAGATCAACGGAAAGGCCGAAAAAGTATATTCTTTTAAAATGAATATTCCAGTTTCAACACAAGTTAAGCTTGATTGACCACATTTGTGGCATAATATTAATCACCTCACAAAATAATCTTGATTTGACGCTTATTTTCTTGTAAAAAGGCAATAATGGAAGATACATTGACGCGCTTAAAATAGAAGTGAATGAGGCCAATTTATGGGGGATTTAAAAGCACAAATGTGAAGCCCTACATTATTATTTTCTCTATTGTCTGAGCTGTAGAGTGGTTTAAATAATTTCTAGTCATTTTAAGAGTTTTAGTGTTTATGACATTACGTTATCATGGCAACAAAGTTATAAAATTGGAAATAACTTAACACAGAAAAGTGATTTTATCACACGTACAACATGCTAAATTGCACATAGGTATTGTGGCTATACAATTAGAAAAGGAGTATTTTAACGTGTACGGATTGGCTCCAATCATTTCCATTGTAAGTGCCTCATTGTAACCCAGATTTTTGCGTTTCTTTTCTTTTTTTTTAAGAAAAGGAGCGACAAGCGGCAAATCCACAAATGCCCAACTTGTATTAACACCTGAACATTCCTTTGATGATAATCACTATTTGCATTTACACCCCCACCCCTCAAAAGTTTATTTTTAAATTAGCCTATATGATTTTTCTAACATTTTAAAGCTGCAAGCAGCAGTATCTTGTCTGTACGGTCCATGAAATTCCCTCATTGTTGATGTTTAGACATGGAAATGTAAGGCATTCATGGGAACTAAAGCCATGAAAAATGGATGAAATTACAGTCTGTTCGGGTGAAAGGGCCAGAGCAGGCGAAGCACAAAGGCAGATATTGTGGTGTTAAAAGTCTGGTGGCTCTCTAACAGGTGAAGGCCTCCAGTGTGTGGCGACGACACGTGAATGTGACCGGACAACAGGCGTCCTGCTGGGAAACCACAAAGAGGGAGCAAACACCATAACCACCAAGACACTGAGCGCATCAAGTGCCTGCTTTCACTCTCGCCTAACCTTTGGACTTCTTCAAGTGTTACAGATATGGCACATTTTGGCAAACCAGTGGCAGCCAATGGAAGATGAATGACCAGTGAACGCTTTCATTTGCAGAGACCTCTTTTCAACAGGGGCTAATATGCGGAGAGCAGGCGTAGCTTGGGAATAGCCGCAAGTTCCTCTTTGCTTTTTATCTCTCTGTGTGTGCATGTGTGTGTGACGGCAACCCTTGAGAAATCTGATTTGGGGCCCTGACTGAAAGGAAGGCAGGTTGAGCGTGT
Source organism: Pimephales promelas (assembly GCF_016745375.1). The sequence goes on along the minus strand of NW_024121521.1, from coordinate 1,351,828 downwards.
GTTATAATCTTAGAGAAGGTATGGTGAACATGACACGGCTCTCAAACTGAGAGCAAAATATGCAAGTGATTGTTTTCTGAAGAGCAACGCATTCGTTTTTTGTCTTATTTGTTGTCTGTACTTTCGTCTCAGATCTACAATTATAAATATATACTGATTATATATAATTGAATTATATAATCTAAGAGTTCTTAGAGATTTAATCTATGTATTCATGTTTTCATTAAAAAAACATTTCTATAACATTTAATTTCATGACTTATGTAAAAATCTATCATGTAAAAGAAAATATTTTTTATGTCTGTCACAACAACGAAACGGCTACTGTGTGTGTTGGTTGGACCAACCTGACTTTGATTTGGCAGACAAAATTTGTCTTTACATTTCAAATTAATTTATTTCACATACTGCAACTGTAATAGTAATTATAGCCTGATCTAACTAATTTTTAAATTAGACTTTAATTAATTAGACTTTTTTTCTTTTACAGTCTCAAGACTCATTATTCATTCAAGCCGTATGTAAAATATTTAAATACATTTTAATTCAGAAATTGAAAACTTGTTCATTTCAAGACATGTAAAAAACTGATGATACTGGGAAGGACGATATGTCAGTATATCGATAATGCTTTTTTAAAAATATAACTTGACTGACAATGATTTTGCAAATAACATGCTCTTCTATCTTCAAACAGAGTGTGTCTCTAACATAGACATGTTTCTAATGACGGCCTGAGCTCGACATCACAGACAGCAGCACAAAAAGTCTCTCCATACCAACTCAAAACATCAGTGGGGAGGGGAAGAGACTTTCTGGCCTCTTGAAGTCGGGTCCGACAGTCAACTTGGGGTGTTGATTAGTAACCCCCTGCCAGAAAACGAGCTCGCGTGCCTGCACCATTCGCCACCTCCGGTCGAGGTCTCCAGCATGCCACTCTTTTGAGATCGAGTCAAACTGCAGCCTGAAATGCTGCGGAGAATAAAAGTCCCCTGCGCCGAGGTAGACGTCCAGCAGACTCCCATTCAAGCCCTCGACCTCCATGAAAACGGCAAAATCAGAAACGAAACTTTCGATCTCTGCATCCCGTTCGACTGCGGGAGAATGGTGGGCTTTCATTTTCACGACTCCCCCCACGATCCTTTTGTTCTCACTGGTCCTAATAGTCTTTAGATTTCTCTTTGACCCAGCGAGGGTTATAGACTGCTGAAAGAGTCGCTTTTGTCCCTTGTTTTGAGAATGATAAGAAAAAAAGGGGAAAATAGTCAATAAAATTCAAAAATAAAATTTAAAAAAGAACAAAATGACAAATCCTTTAATATGAAGGCACAAAAAAGGGCCTTTATGATTATTACCATCATTGAGTTTGCTAATGAACACGCATTTCCTAAATTACAAGTTATCGGCCTAATGGCTGTCCTCAGCATATAAAAATATACAGGAGGATCTATGTTTTATTCAAAATCAGATTTATTATCTGGATAAGAATGGGTCCCATAAAAATGTTAGGACGGCCATTGAGAGTCCCCTGGCCCTTTGTGAGTGAGACCCCTCCTCATCTGAAGAAGGAAAGATTTCATGACTGACTGAGAATGAAGAACAGCCTCAGTTCTCAAGTGACTATTTTCCTGACTCTCTCTCTCACTCTCTCTCTAAGCAGTAACACCTACATTGTATGCAGAGAGACAGAAAGCATTGAATAGCCTCAAAAAGAAACCCCATTCACTTCAAGGCAGCTGGGCAGGCCAAGTGTTCAGCCGGCCTTTTTACTCATGGATGAGTTTTTGTGCAAAGCTTGAGGAGAGGCCTCCAGCGCTCCTTCTTTAAGGGAAAGAAAGACAATAAATTTGTCTTGTGCGCATTACTACTGCTCAGTTATTCCACATAGCATTGCACTGTAGCCAATATACAGTTTTGTACTTCTCCTGAACAGTTTTGTGGCCTTTTTGGTCGATTTGATCTGCATTTTCAGCAATTCACTGCCAGGGGCTTGAATAACTGCCAGTCTTAAAAGAGGGTCTTTAGAATGTAAAGGGGGTCAAAGGTCTTGCAAGAATGTATAGATCCTTACAGCCATCAGTCTTGACCATCAGTGGACAGCAGAAAATAACACTGAGTCTAGAGTGGCTGTTCACTTTATGAAGTCCCCTCAGAAAAGAAGAATTGAGGTCCCTCTATGGCCTTTTTCCCAGTTCTTTTCTTTCTCTACCTCTACTTTTAAAGCATTGTGCTTCTCTTGGCTTCTGTCTTCTTTCACCTATGGAATCGTGTTTCCGCCTCAATTACAAAAGGTAATTGTGAGATAAAATCTAAAATAAGAACTAAAGTCACACAGTGAGTTTTTTTGCAATTGCTTTTGGGAGTTAAATTGCGAAATGTAACGGCACATTATGAGACATAAAGTTATTGGGAAATATTTAGTGAAAGTTGGAAGCTACAAAGTCACAATTACAAAAAATAAAAATTGCTATTGCTAGATATAATGTCATTTTTATGATTTGAAGTTTCAAAAATCACAATTGCAAGATAAAAATGTACACATTTAAAATTGAAAGTCGCCCAATTGGAAGTAAAGTAGCAATGGATACACTCTAAACAATGCTGGGTTGTTTTAACCCAATTTTGGGTCAAATATGGACAAACCCAGCCATTGGGTTACATTTTTAAATGACATTTTTAACCCAATGTTTGAGTTTGTCCATATTTGACCCAAAATTGGGTTAAAACAACCCAGCATTGTGTAGAGTGTAGATAAAAAGTCAAATTTTGATGTCACAATTGCAATTACGAGGATAAAAAGCTGTAATTGTGAGATATAAAGTCACAATTATCCCAAACAAAGTTGCAATTGAGAGTTACAAAATCACAACTGGAAGTCAAAAAGTCAAAAATGTGCATTACAAAGTAACAAATGGAAGACAAAAAGTTGCAATTGTGAGATATAAAGTCACAAGTCGCAACTTGCAAGTACCCTTTTTTCCTTTAAGGCGGAAATAGGCTTGATATTTGATTTACTGCATTTGGAGGGAGAGATTATGGAGAATTTGAAATCAGGGAAGAATGTCTCATTAAAGACTGAAAGTAAATGATCAACTCAAATTAAGTGTCATCATATAGTGATTTTTGATTCAAAAAACCAGTTCTGTAACATAATTTCCTCTTGTACACTTAAGATCCAGCGACTGGAGTGATTTGAGTCAAGTATGCACCTGTTGCTGCCATATTCTCTCTCCATAAGGAATTATTACTTGTGGAGATTACCATTCATCTGTCCTGCACACATCTCCACACTTTCTGAAGAAGTGGCTTTAACTTTGATGTGTGCCAGACACACAGCTTTTGGGGTACAGAAACCGTTTGTTAGCCTGAGCTTTCTTTGGCCCCGAGAGGTGGGAGGCCAATATCACGCACCTCTTCAGGAAGTGTGCACTGAAAGCACAGAGCAGTGGGGATTCCAGCGGGATTCCATGGGACCAGCAGGCTCCTCCGCTGGTATTATCTTCTCTGGGCAGGAGATCCCAGGCCAGAGCACCCCCACTGGTACTTCCCCATGCCTTTCAACCCCACGGCCTGCAGCACACAGAGAGGAGATTAGGATTAATCTCAGGTCCGACATGCTGATATTAACACCACCTCTCCCACCCTTCACTCTCCGTCAGAAGAAGGAATGGTGTTGCATCTGTTTTTGGAAGTTTAGGTTGGTGAACACATGAAAGTCTAGGACATGGATTATGGCATGTACTAGAAAATAGAGAGATGATCAAAGGTATGGCTTTTTCCAGGAATTAGGATGGGGAATCACTCTCACACCAGCCAAGGTGGTGTCTCGTTCATGGTGAATATTTAAACTTGGGGTTGTTTTTAAAGCACTATGATCCAGTAACTTGCATGTTACCCCATCTTTTAACTTAAGTTTTCTTACTCTCAAAGACGACATGTCTTTTGACTGAAATTATTTTACTTGCCACATTATTGAGGATTAAAAATATTGGTGTCTTCTACATCATCCAGAATTTATAAGATGTTTTGATACCTGCGGACTACACAAAATAAAGGTTATTCTGCGGTTCTTTGAAGCAAAGAGCCGTTTTTGTTATAGTTCTTAAATTTGGCTGTATTCTTTGTAGATTATAATTGTTACGTTATCCTACAACATTAAAATATTATAATGTAACATTATTATACTTTCTTAAGATAGATTTCATATGCATGTTGTTTTTTGTGGAACAAAAAATGGTTCCTCTTTGGCAATTTGGCAAAGTTGTAAAGTCCAGGTTCGGAAAGCAAAAGTCCTCCTCGGGATTTTGTTCCAATCACCTGGATTTGCTAATTAGCACTGTTTTTCAGCCAGGAGATAATTAGTGAAATCAGCTGCTGAGTTCATGGGTGGAATAAAGCAGGACTTTTAGGCCACGTTTACATGAGAACGCTCGCGGGTGAAAATGTAAAAATATTTTTACCGGATGTTCCTTTCGTTTACACGGCGATGCTGTTTTTGTGGCTTAAAAACGCAAAAAAGTGAAACCACCATCCAGAGAGGAAATCTTAAAAACGCTCCACCGTCGCGTTCCCGTGTAAACGGTAAAAACGCTAAAGTCTGCTTGACAGTGAAGGTTGTACGCAGGTGCACGGACTTGGTGTTGTTGTGTGGTAGTGCTTCACGTTGCTGCCTGGAGAGCTCACTACATCCCAATTCACACACTTTTGCGTCATCTTATGCACGCGGATTTCCCACCCAAAACGCTCGTCTAAACGCAGAATAAAAAGTGATAACGCAACGCCACTTTTGCGTTTTCTTTTCAGAATCGTTTCCGTGTAAACATAGCTTAACTTTCTGACCCCTGGACTTTACACCTCAGTCAATAGACTCTTTTTTTTTTGGTTCTATTTTTAAGTCTTGTTGTTCATAAAAAAGAGGGGTTATTTAAAATGATTATTACAATTTCATGTTTTAGAAAAATAAATTCAAATATAATCCAAAGAATACATAATTACAGTTAAAATGAGGGCTCAACAAAAGAGAGATTTTGAAAAAAAGTAAGTCTACAACGAAATTCCATTCAAAATCACCACAGTGAGGAGTGCACGTCATTTAAGGTGAATTACACCACTGTAGCACATTTGCTTTGTTGTCCGGCTCGACATATTGCTCCAGCAGTGGGAAAAAAGCTAAATGTCATAGTCTAACTTTTTCTCACCCATACCCCTGTTTGCTTATCCCTGTGAGAAAACCCACTCCTTCACAATGTACACGTTTATTTCGCACATTTGCGTACATTTCCCCCCTTTTAAGGCCTGGCCAAGGAGAAGCGCAGGAAAAGGACCCACACACAAACCCGCACAGGCATTGAAAAGGCAAAAGTTCTTTGCTGTTATGCAAATATAGCAATCTGTAAATGGTTGAGTGAGAGTTATATTTGAATTAAATGAGGCTTTGCCTTTTCATAACACTGAATTGCAAGCCAAAGTCTCAATACAGAATCCCCACGCCAAGGCCATGCATATTATGCATTTGACGAAATGTGAACTGACACAAATACCATGGCTCACTTTCAATCCGATTACTCGGCTAAACCACATCAATACGAGCCAGCCAACGGGCGCTGGCGTCCCCCATTCAAGTGGCCAGCGAACAACCCCGGCTCCTCCTCAGTACACAAGCGCCTCGGCTACGTCTGCTTTGCCCCATGTTCAACTTATCAGGCGTGCTCAATAGGGCCCTTTCGACAAGGTTCTCTCCCCTGCTCTCTCAGTTCAGGTCTAAAACAAAGCTAAAGATTGTGCTGATGGGCTCAAACTCTCAACACCACCCATACAAGCGTTTAGCGTTAAATAGGGAGTCCTCCCTCCAAGCACTGAATTTTTTTGTCCCATTTTAAGCTTATTTAGTGGCTTTTACCATTATGAGCATGCTTCAGCAAGATAAATGGCACAGGTTAGCATGACCAAGGGTCATTTTAATTGCAGCATTGATTGCTTGTTAGCAACAAGCCTTTAATTTAAAGTGGTCTTGACAACCACGAGGATTGTTCCTTTTTGCAGGCTGCATAGCAACGCTTGGGCTTCACTAGAAACACAATTTAACTAGGGCCATTTACAAGCTTTATTTCAAAACAACCTGCCAGGTGCTGAGGACTCTAAAGATATTTGCCGTAACTGTGAAACTTCATGAGATTAAAATGAGAAAGAAAATACATTTGCTACATTGATGTAGCCTGAGCTCCCATGACCAATTTAAATCTAATGAACAGATTCTGTGAGATTTTCTATTCATCTCAAAAGCTTCTTGTTTTCCTTTTAAATGCATGGTCAATTATATTGATAGTATTGTATTGTAATGTATTTAAATAAAATCGTATATTTAAGAGAACAAAGGATGATGATAAATATATTATTCATGGGAAATTGATCATAATTATCTAAGCTAACCAACCATCACAAAAAACCTGAAATATACACAAACCCACCGATTATTTTAAACATTTGTTCCGGTCAAAGCATTTAACGTGTTCTGATATTAAAATACTGTGTAAAAGGTTTGAATTAATTTGAGATCACTTTTATATATATATAAATATATTAGTTTGAATTGGGTGCAGCATTGCTATCAAAGAAATTTAATTTATAAAACCTCAGGTATTTGAGATGGTAATATCTTTAATAGCCTTTGGATGAAGGTTTTTCTTCTTAAAGTTTACTTAGTGCTCACATTCAAATTGCCTTATCCTCCTGCATATAGAAAGCCAAACTTTTGTTTATGTCATATAAGCCTTTTATTTATATGCTAGGTAACTAAAAACTATTTACATTATGTAAACAACATTATGATTTAGTTTTTTGTACTTAATGATATTTCTAAACAACCATAAGTGCATAAAAAAAACATTCAGGGAGTCAAACTGAGGTTTATCAACTTCAATTAATCAGTTCTGTGTAATGTTAAGTTTAAGGTGAGTAATGATGACGAGGAAGCAGTTTAACAGAGATATTGCAATCGTCAACATCCCTCATGCATCAGCACTAGCTATACAGGAAGGGTGCGAATTAGGCTGTTTTTAGGAACACTGAAGCATTCATTTAATTTAATACCAAAATATGGATTTAACTAAAGATGATTCACAAAGAAAGCGCTAATGGGAGCCTACAGTTACATTAATGAACACAACTTTCACGCACATCTGATTGATATAAACCGCACCAGAGCCGATCCTGACCTCCCTGGGGCCCTAAGCAAAATTCTGTTAGGGGCCCTCCTACCTGGCCCATGTAAACCATTTGCAATTGCCACAGTCACACCTGACAGCCCAGTGCTCACTACAATCCTCCCTCCTTTAACTATACTAATTAAAATGTAATTCATAATATCAGAAATATACACTGTTACTAGAAAAGGTAAATACTTAATATCAATAATTCACATTTTAAATAGTACAAATTTAATTACTGATATCAAAAATGAATGTGAATGAATAATAGCTAAAATGGCTTGCCATATTGTCAACACCTTGCTTTCCATCTTATTTTTATTGTATTATCTATAGTTGTAAGTAAACTGATAATCATTCTCTTGTTTTAAAAGTAGCTTACTATAATGAGGAGTGCCAACTCGCTCACTGGTGTTTTGCTGGAAAGTGCGCGTTTCATCATTTCGTGCACGCGCATATGAACGATGACCTTATCTTTTCGGAGCTGCAGTTTGTAAACAAACGCCGTTGCCCTTTGTCGTATTATCAAACATAATAAATAGTTGTATTTTACTCACTTTTTTGTCAGGCACAAAGTCACAGAACACAGCTCTGGAAGTGGCCGGGCATTAGCAAACAAGACACAGAAAGACCAAACGCCAGCTAGAGAGAGATGCACATCAACTTTAGGCTAGGCCACTGTTCAATGCTGGCATCAAACTTGGAGAGGAGAGAACACAAGTCTACCTGATTGTTGTTCCCGAAATTCACTCACATGGCGTTTTTTGCCTCTCTTTTCGCGACCAAAAGGATAGTTCCACTTAATTTTCTCATCGTTGCTGTAAACTTTGATTGACGCGCTTTGACACGAGGGGGAGGCGGGGCCTTGAGTAATTTGCGGGGCCCTGCGTAACTTGCGTAGTGTGCGTATGTGGGCTGATCGGCTCTGATCCGCACGCTCTTATTTCGAGTTGTTTTTAATGTTGTGGATATTTATACAGTTTGCTTCGTATGTTCAGTTCAACAACATTAAGCTGAAGTTAAAAACTTCCCATTCAACTGAACGCGCAGGTAAACACTCAGCATAGCCTAGGCCTACATGTTCTTATCCGTCCAATAGACGCGTCCTTGAAAGAGCGCAGTTAAGACTACTTTAACAATGTTATGCCAATTTTATGACCAATTTCATATGCGGCCAACATTACAAGCACACGCAGTATTTTAATTGTTTAATCAAAATTATTGCGAAGGACAATTCAGGCCTATCACTAAATATAAAATGAATCATTATTTAACCCATAACGCAAACCCCAATTTTCCCTATAAATCCTAACAACGTCCTTCAAGTGAATAGACAAAGGTTTCTCATGTTTGCTGATTTGTGAGGGTGCAGAGATGTTGCGCGCTCTAACCGACAGAACAGGTGCATGTCTGTCGCAAATCAAAACGCTTTGTGCTGAGACTTGAGTTTGCTCCGGCGTTATGTTTAAAGCAGAGTTAATATCAATTTAATGCTTGTCAATGCTTTTCTGTATTTTGGCTCTTAGTTAATCTCCTGTGTTCTGCCGTGCTTGGATCTACAGAAACAGATGCTGGGCAGTCTTAAAAGGGTTTGCACGAAGCGAAGGGGCGGATTAAGGTGTTAAAATCAGACGCAAATGTAGTGTTAATCATCTAGGCTACGTAAAAATTATGAATTTAATAAAAAAAAAAAAAGTAATCATAATTTGGACTAGGTTATTATTACTCTGGAAAAAATACATTTACTACAAAAAGCCAAATGAAATTGGTATGGGGTTTGAAATGTAGAAATACAATGTAAAACAATGGCAATGTTAGGCAAAACTGGATGAAATTTTTGTGACTTAGCCTATAGCATGGATCAGTTAACTGTCCTGTCATTTAATTATATATTATTAATATACCAAACTACTTAAGCTATAATATTTTCGTTTATTTCCACCAACAAAAATAATTTCAACAATATTTACTGCGAAAGTCATGGCTATTAGCACAAGTTTTATGTTAAAATTACTAACAGTTTTTTTAAGTTTTGTAATCATTGCATTGTCATTTCACTAAGTTGCTAAGAGTCCAATAATAAAGAACTGATAATAAAATGAAACCAAATCATTTTCGATTCATATTTAGCTCACCATAAGGAGAATATATAATCTCGGCAGTCGGCACAATCTATTATGCAAAAGCGCGCGCGTTGGTGTGTGTCAGGAGGAGGGAAGGCACATTTATGTGGATATAATATCTTAGAAATGTGTCTTTAATGGGTTTAATTCAGCGCCCGACCAGCTGCACTCCCTCTATTTGGTAAAGAGAAAACAATCGTGCCATGGCTTGGAAAGCAAGCAGAAATTAGTTTCGGTCACCGAGGCTAAGCTATATTTCCTGCAAACCATCTGCTTGATAGGTACAATAGAGGGATTTTCAAGTGCAAGAAAAAGAATAAAGTGCTTTGAACGTGCAGAAGTCCTCTTGGGTTTTCTGAAGGTGATGAGGTGTCTTAATACGACTGCCCCGGGCGGTGCTAAAAACAACTGATGCAAATCTAACGGTCGTAGGCTATTGATTTGATATAAATAGGAATAATGACATTTTAATCACTTACGTTGTTACTTGCGTGTTGATAGATTTTAATAGGCTACTTGTTTAAGGAGCGGAAAAGGCTGGCATTTAATAAAATAGGCCATCACTAATGTGAATAGTGATTGAAAATTATAATTAATATAGGCCTAATAAAGCTACAAATAAGTACCGGCTTTATGTTGGCCAGGCTAAAAAGAAAAAACAATAGAAAACTTGCAAAGGGGCGTAATGGGGTTCGTATCTATGGCACGAATGTCATTTCTCGTGGCATTTATACGCCAAAAGCAGTTTTTGCGTGTATTTGGCACGCGATTTTCGCGTACATATTATACGCACTTTTTTGCGTATAATACACACGAACTCCCCACCCCCCTCCCCCCTAAACCTAACCCAGGGTTTTTTAGTGCGTACCATATACACGAAAAAAACACTTTTGGCGTATAAATGCCACGAGAAATGACACTCGTGGTATAGATACGCATCTTCATGAGACTGTGTTGAAAATTACTTGCGCTATATGCCACTCTACACATCACAGCGAAGCTCCCCCACAAAGACATCTCTTGTTTTACTAAGATTGCTAAGACTTCTTAAGGTGGACTAAGAAGGCTGTCGAGCGGATCTCGTTTGAAAAAGTTTTAAAATATTGTCTAAACTCTAAAGACCCAGTATTACAATCCATTTGTGCGAAAGAGCAACGCCTGGCGCATAATTTCATGGAGATTTACTCGCCGTGTCATCTCTCAGGGCTCACGCGGACTAGGCTATATCTTCCCCTCGTCTTTTTTTCCTGTCCAAATCAAAGCGCACGAGTTGACTCCGCGGAGATAAATGTGAAGGTAGATGCGAGAAAATGAATGGTTAGTGGGACAAATCCTGACAGAGAAGCGGTCAAACGCCATTAGTCACAGGTCTTAGCCCACAGGCCTCGGGATTCACCTCTTTTGGTGCATCTGACAGAAGAGAGCGTCTGTCCCAATAAAAGCCTCCTAGGATCAATCCTTTTGTTCGCACTTTTTCTCGGTTTATTATATATTTTAAAGGTAGGCGTTGGCCATTTCCCCCGTGGTTCAGCAGCAAAACTTGAAAGGTTGTGCTTTGCCATATCACATTAAACCTTATCCACGTGTGGCACAGCATGTTCTCTGACCCAGCTCCTCATACAATTAAATTTCTCTTTTACTCTCGGTATCTCAATGGAAGAAAATGTTAGAGTGACCTACCTTCAACTAGGGTGAAAGTAATGTTGTCTAGTTATTCAGGATCTATAGCAGAAAACAGGGATAACTAGGTTACAAACAATACACAGTATAAATTAGGTCGAAACAAAATGTTAAAGTGTTTTTATCATTCCTATTTAAATTACAATAAATTAAAGTAGTTAAAAGTAATATATTTACCAGGTTGTTGGTAAAGTTTTAAGTTAAACTGATTCAAATCAATTTTTAATTGTACTGTTTTCAGAGCTTGGTTTTCCCTTTTTATCAAGCCTGGTTTATTATTTGTCTCAAGATGTAGATTGCCTAAAATAATTTCACCGCGTTTGTAGGCAAAGCAGACATTTTGTATTTGTATTTTATTGCAATCTTCGTAACGGCATGAGTCATGGCTATGACTAACTAGTCCCTTTTTATGCGTAAAAGGCCGTTGTCCGCGGATTGCTCGGTGTTGTCTAATCCAATCCGAATTTATTCTGTCCAATCAGGGCGCGTCGCCTCTGGAGTAAACGGAACTCACGTGGAGAATTTGGCTGAACTTCATTGTTAGAGCTGTCACCCATGAAAAGGCTTCTCCAGCGGTCCACTATAAAACCCCTGGAAGAGAGAGAGACAAGCAAGAGCTCCTTCATTCTGCCCTTTTGGACTCTAATCTACGCAAGCCATTGCAGTGAGAGAAGTAGCAGGTGAATTCATCGCTGTCATTTTCTTTAAAAACGGTGCAATGATGTTGCCAAGTGTTATTGCGCCACCTGCTATGTATCCGAACTTTTTAAGGCCCTCGGCGGCTCTTTCCTTGCCTCCCACTTTCCACTCGGCGTTCACCGCGCACTCGAGCTTCCTCGTAGAAGACCTTTTGCGGATCAGCAGACCTGCCACCTTCATGCACAGGAGCATCCCGTCCCCAAGTGCATCTCCTCCGGCTACAGGAGCCACAACTCTGAACAACTCCTCCGCTGCCCACGTCGCCATGTCTACGTCTTTGCCAAAAAGATCAAGCTCTCCACAAACTTCAATTTCCAACGATCCAAATTACTTGAAGTTTGGAGTGAATGCGATTCTCGCGTCAACAACACGGAACGGTAGGTTTCTCATTTGTTTATAAACTAGCAACTTAATGTAGGCTAATTGATAAAACGTCACATCTCCTAATTTTTGTTTGTTTAAAGTACGCTAATGAATAAAATAGCGATGACACTCATGTTACGCATTTGCCTGCTTTTTTATCACCTTGTACAAGTTGACTTCATTTAATTGATGTCCACTTTATTTTGTGTCATAGTTTCACCACCACCTTCAGTGCACGGGATGAATGCGAAAACATTCCCGTTCCCATGTTTTGACGGCTCATTCCACCCATTCATCAGAGCATCATATTTCCCAGGTGGGTCAACTACACTATTAATGCAAAAATCGCTGTGTCACTTCTTAATTCGGTCAAACTGATGGGCTTTCAGAATGTGCTTCCAATGCTGGAATTTGTAGGACATTGTGGAATCAGTCTCGCTAATTTGATGCCCTATTTAGCAAACGCAGTGACTGCTGACATTTTGCACCGCTTCCCCTAATCCACAAATTAGCCGGAATTGTCATGGTCCCAATTTAAGGCGGGTCCACTCTCACAAGCAAACTGTTGGCTTCTCTTCATCGTTGCCTTTTCCCACCGAGCCAGTGTACTTAGTTACTGATTGGCAACAATGCTTTCAGCACCATGACCAATTGGTCAGCTCCCTCTGGGCAGCCACACACAGACCCGTCGTTGACTTGAGCATGCTGCTGATAGGCATTTACCAGTCATGGACTAATTCCCCTATTAGCTTCTATTCAGTGTTTCAATATTCTCACAAGACCACATAGCGTGTGGGGAGTCTTCACAGGACGTCCAAGCTAAAGTTTTGGTCTCATGTAGCAGCATGAAAATTGCCTAACAAGGTGTAGTAGTCTTAATTAGGTTAGAGCGTCTCAAGTAGCAAATACATGGATTGTAAATATCCTCTACACAATTTAATGTTTACAACAACCTCATTTGTACGTGGGTTAACGCTAAATCTATTACGTATACCTCAGAGAAAACCAATAAAAGTGGGTCTACTTTGCGTTAAGCTTCATGTCCATCACTCCAGTGAATGCGGGCTACAAATAGCCTTGTGGATCGTGCACTCATTCAGACCAACGATAATAGACTGATTCTTTTCACCGCGGTGTGAATACGTCAACAAAACAACTTGAGCAGTATGAATGGCTTTTCGTGTCCATTTAATGAAAATATTTGGGGGCAAACATAGTCCCCCGCCATCAGTATTCTCAAAATGTCCCTGGCATGCCGTTGTGTTTAGTTTTTAAGTGTAAATCTCTTTTGTGGCCGTAATATATGGCTTTAGTGGCCTGTCCTAAGCCTTTTTCAGTCAGTTCATTACTACACAATTACCGTCCACGCTTCATTAGCACCTCTATCTTTCACTGGAGCGCTCTGAATGACTGCTCGCCCTTGTTACCATACCAATGCTTTTGGAAACCAAGCAATGTGCTAATTAGCTTCCTCGTTCCGTATCACTCAAATGGACTGGTTTATAAAAACATTAAAGCCCAACTTTCATTCCAAGCCCAATGAGGGCTTCCTGTTCTTAGAAAACACCAATATTAGCTTTTTTTGAGGGAAACATTAATAATATCGACTTTTAAAATAATTTGTTTCTTTCTCTCTTATAGCATCTTCAGCAGTGCCCATTCCCGGAACTTTCGCATGGCCGCTCACGGCTCGAGGGAAGCCGAGGAGAGGAATGCTTCGACGGGCAGTCTTCTCTGACGTGCAGCGCAAAGCATTGGAAAAGATGTTTCAGAAACAGAAGTACATCAGCAAACCAGACAGAAAGAAATTGGCGGCGAAACTTAGCCTCAAAGACTCTCAGGTAAGCTGAAGTTGTCCACAAACATTTTTTTTGTATCGTACCTTTGTGTGTGGATGTCTGAGGTAAATTGGTCGCGCTCATGTTTTGCTTACTCTTTGTTGTCAGGTAAAAATTTGGTTCCAAAACCGAAGAATGAAATGGCGCAATTCCAAAGAAAGAGAGCTTCTATCGTCAGGAGGTTGCAGGGAACAAACTTTGCCTACGAAAATGAACCCCAATCCTGACCTGAGCGACGTTGGAAAAAAGTTCGAAAATGACGCGGCTTTGAGAGAAAGCCCGCGCGCGCCAATCAGAGATCACGAGCTCAACGCAGATTTACTTTTCAAGTCGCCTTCGATTTCCAGCAAGCACTCAGACTTCTCAGAATCAGAGGACGAGGAAATAACCGTGTCATAATCATTAAACAGACTATGTAATTTCCAGTGAGTTATGTTTATGCACAAAAACTTTGTGAAACGTTTTCAGAAACGTTGTACACGATAGCTGGGTGAACTTTACTGATAGGAAAGCTCTCAGTTGAAGGGACAATGATGTAACCGCTGCGTTTTTGGCAGCTTGTATAGTGTTTTGTATGAATATTTTGTATGGAATTTTATACTAAGATTATTATAATCTTTCTTAATGATTTGGGATACTTGTCTATATTCTTAAATACGTAGATGGCACATTTCTAACTTAAAAAAAATCTTATATTATTTTGTATACTGATATTTTTTTTGTAAAAAATGTATATACATGTGAACAAAAATATTTTTACAAATTAAAAAATCCAAAGCAAATTACCAACATTTCATTTTTGTGTTTATCTGGCTTGAAAAAATAATTTCATGTTATTTATATGGCCATAGATATTTTATTGAATAGACTTTTCTTAATTTACAAGCAATATTTGTAACTGTGTGTCTGGAGACAGTTTCAACAAATAAATTTAAGTTAAAAAAGTGATAAGATACATTATAAGTCCTGCCAAAGACAAATGAGACTTGTTTACTCCTTCCTCAACTTCTGAAAAAAACATAACTGTTGACAACTTGCCACTGAATAACTGACAGAAACTGATATTTGAACAGGAAAATGATCACATTTATTGCAAAAAAGGTCACATGCAATCACTAGGCTAAAAAAGATAATTAAACATGAACAACTTTAAAACCATTTCTCTTAAAGACTACACCAACAACAAAATAGGAGGCAAATATTTACAAAAAATATAGTACAACTGAAAATATACACAAGTAAAATCAAAACTTGTTACCTGCAATTTATGGAAAATTAGACAATCTGCCTCTTTTATTATTATTATTATTTAAACTCATTTCAATAGGCTATATTCACACAATTGTTTTCACATGTAGATGTGTTTAAAGAAAAAAAAGTGTTGTCTTGGCAGTACTTGAAGCACAACAAGAGTATTTGGCGGGATATAACACAGAAAAACACAAACAAGAACAGAAATACTCCATTAAAACATGTTCCAGGAAATTATTTTAAACATTTTGGAAACAAAATGCAATCTTTTAAATAAAGCAACTCGCAGTAATCCATTTGGATCTCACACTAATGTTTGCCACATTAATACTGCTGAGGGGGCCACTAGACACGCAAACCCTCAATTCAGACTAAAGCACATCACATGCATCCATGTGCCAGACCCTTTCAAATGTATGTCTAACTACCCCCCCCCCCTTTCTTTCTCCCTTCAACAAGTATTTTAGAAAAACATACTGAACACAGAGGACATTTGCTTCTCCAAATTATTTGGGAATGAGAATTATAAAAGAGGTCCGTTTTGGCTTCCTAATATCAACAGGTTGCATTGTATAATGCCACTGTCTCTTGATGGATGTCTGGTTTTTGAGTATTCAGATTGTTGAATGAACCACATTCATTTGACTAAAGTTTTACCAGAAATTCGGTCATGATGAGGTTAAATATTCTTTGAATGTAACAATATTGCATAGAGATTATTGCACTACATTAAGAGGCAAAAAATATTCTCCTGGCACAAAATGATAGAACAAACAATTTCGCTTTGATATTGTATCATCACTTTTACAAACACCTCTTAATGATAAGAACAAGTTACCAAAACACTTTCTTTCTTCTTTTTTTTTGCCAAAAAGCGACCACAATATAGCTCACGTTACAATATATATCTCTGTAGGTCCCACAGATAGTGCATCATTTGAAGGCTATAATGTCCTTGCATTATTTGTATTTATAGAAAGGTAGAAATCTAAGACATAAGCAAGCCCATCTCAACCTATTACACAAACATTGTAAGGCATTGTTCTCAAGTTCAGCACCAAAGTTCACTAGTGCATTAAAGTCAGGCAACATGATATCCTTTTAGAAAGTATAATATGAAAGAAAATAAACGTGACTTGGTACCAGTGTTCAATTTGAACCTCCTTATTGAACAGACTTATACCGCCATCTACAGTCCATTTGAGGAAATAACGCTCTCTGAAGCTCTTGAGCATGTTTTCCCTCGATTAGTGTCTTACTGAGCAATGATGATTTTTTCCGGGTTTCCAGCACCCTATCCTGTAGGTTTCCAGCACCCTGTAGATTCCCAAAAAAAGCCGGATCTGATATTAAAAAGTCTCCATTTCGTAATTTAACATTTGAAAGTGTTTTCACAGTGTAGATTCTAGTGAAGAGTCACCAAGGCTGTTGCTGGTGGAATCACTATCATAGCTCTCCGTTCCAGTGCAGTGGGCCGTCTCCTTCAGCCTCATTAGCATATTCATCTGTGGTGATAGGAACAGCTTTTATTACATAGTAAAATCTATCTATCTATCTATCTATCTATCTATCTATCTATCTATCTATCTATCTATCTATCTATCTATCTATCTATCTATCTATCTATCTATCTATCTATCTATCTATCTATCTATCTATCTATCTATCTATCTATCTATCTATCTATCTATCTATCTATCTATCTATCTATCTATCTATCTATCTATCTATCTATCTATCTATCTATCTATCTATCTGGGCTCGACATTAAGCCTTGTCATGTGGCAAGTATATCGGTCATTCAGTTGTCCGAGTAAAAAAAAGCTGGTGCGGGAAAAAATAGGATTTTGGTGTTAATATTAATAAATATAAATTATTCTGAAGGAATACTCCCAATAAGTGTTCTATCAGCTTTGACATGTTTAAATCTGCATATTTGTGATATTTACCCCTTTTTTTACCTTTATAAAAAGGCATTTTTTCCTTAATCTTATTAAATGTATGATTCATCTTTTATTTCAAATTTTTAAATTTGAATAATAAATTCAATTAGAATAAGAGACTGATTGGCTGTTACCAATCAAATTAAATCATTTACACTGACAAATTACAACTTTAATTAAATAATGTTATGAGATCGTTTTAAATATTTTAAGAACGATTCTTTTAAACATGAAACTAAAGCGCCAGTAGGTGGCAGGGCGTCATGGAGTCATTCATTCAAACGATTGGTTCAAACGGCTGATTCATTCAAGACTGAAGAAGTTGTTTATGAAGGAGTCATTGAATCTTTGACTGGCCGATTTGTTTAAAATACTGAATCCTTCAGTAATGAAAACAAGGCTGAGTGTTGCTGTGAGATGCACTATGGTTCTGCTGTGAACTATTTTCACTGCTGAAACGGCTTAAATATTGCATCAAAAATGTAGGCATTTACTTCACAGACTGTAAGTCGTACTTGACGAAACCATGGAAGCGAATCTGAGCAGATTCAATAGCAGAGAGGCATGAATACATTCTAGCCATTTCATTCTTAACCAACGTACAGCTGGAATAAGGAATTAAACTTGAGCGTTTGAGCAACCGAACACGAACCTGAATCGAACTGAATCATTCTTTTGAACCGGTTCTTTTTAGTGAACCGGTCGAACCAGTTCACCAACTCGAACTGAATCGTTCAAAACAGTATGCGTCTTGTGTCAGCGCTGATCCAAAGTTTTCTACAGTTACTTGCTTACGGACGTGCCTGACAGTCTCTCTCACTCGAAATAAACCAATATCAATGTTGAAAGAACTGATGAGCACGAGCAGCTGATACTGAGCATGCGTACTAAGTTACCGTATGTTATAAAAATCCATGATCCAATTTAGCGGAAGTGAGAGACTCAGTTTTGAATGCTTATATCTCCTAAATGCAAATTTTGTTGTTGTTTTAGAACACACCAGCTTATTCATAATCTAAGGCTAACATATTCATACTAAGAGCTGAAAAATATAACTTTCAGGGTGCCTTTAAACTCTCGTATGAAATCATTGTTACATTTTCAGTCGTCATAGTATTCAGGAAAGCGCTAATTTCGAGCCCTGTGAGTGTGTGTGTATATGTATAATCAAATTTTACAGACACACACACACACAGCTACATATCAGAGATATTTGGGTTCTATAATTTAAAACTTACCAGTGGGTCTTCTTCTGATTTTCCCTGAGCAGGTTGTTTGCCTGGACTGCCCTCCTGAGATATATTGTACCCGTCAAACCCTACGTCCTCTGGCCGAAGTCGCAGCAGGGAATGCCATTCGTGTTGTTGTGGACTTGCCACCCAAGGGAAGCTCTCCATCACCCACTTCGCAGGGTCTTCCCATGCTGCCTTGCGCCCATACATCTGCAGAACACATGAGAAAGTGTTTGTTTGCTTGCTTTAGCATCCTACTACAACAACAGATACAACATATGATGGAAGACAGCCTTACCTGTAGCCCTTCTTTCACAGCCTCCAGCATGTAAGGAATGATGGAGTAGTTCCACAGATCGGTGAACCACACTCTTGAGCCTTCTACATCCATTGGGCAGGACAGAAAGAGCCGAGGACCTACGGTGATTTTAATATAAACCATCATTAGAAGGAATTGAGAAACTATCAGGTAGGCATCTGGGTGATTGTGACTGGCTGTGGCCTCACTCACCAATTGTGACATCAGAAGAACTATGTGTTTCCAAAAAGCGGTTGAGATTATGCCAAACACACGGGATCCACTCTATAATTTTAACTAGTTCGCCGTTCCTCACACGACTGCTGATCTCGGTTTCTAGAAGCCTCCGCCGTAGGAATCGACCCAGAAAACCTTTCACTGGTTCAGTATGATTGGCACATAAAATCCATCTGAAATAAGAGACCAAGTATAAGACCAGTTCCACCTTTATGCATGCATTTGAGAAATGCTTGTGGGCCAACTTGTTGAGATTTGGGGTATTGCACCCAACTAACTCCAGTTGTATATGCTGTATTATAATATAAAAAAAAAAAAAATCAGGAAAATAATGCTAATACAGCATCACACTGTAATCTGAATGGGATTATACCTGAAATTATGATGAAGATGTAGATTTGGAGTGGGTGATGGGGTTTGATTCATGGTTCCAATGATGCATGGACTGTGAGAAAATAATACAAATAAATATGAATTAAATATATTGTGAAACATGAAAATATCTGCATTTTCACAGAATCCTTCATTGATATAAACTGGTGTGTGTGTGTTGCTCACCACTGGTGGCTTTTGCAGTTGAGCAGCCCGTTGAAAATCTCGGCCAGCGAACTGACATGGTGAAGGTTATCCAGTATGAGCACCACAGGCATGTCCACAGCCGGTTCACTGTTTTTACACTGGTCCGCCAGGTTGGACAAGTACTGCTTCAGCTCCTGTATAATACGCATTGAACCTTATTACAGGAACCTTTAAATTTACCTCACGCTGAAAGCGAAAACTTGTTTTTTTGAAGTAGTTCACTTTTAAAAAAAACTTTTGCTGATAATTTACTCACCCCAATGTCATCCAAGATGTCCATGCTTTTTTTTCTTCAGTTGAAAAGAAATTAAGGTTTTTGATGAAAACATTCCAGGATTTTCTCCATATAATGGACTTCAATGGGAACCAAACGGTTCAAGGTCCAAATGAGAGTTTCAGTGCTGCTTCAAACGACACAAGACGATGAATAAGGGTCTTATAGGACCCTCCGAGTCATGACTCAAAAAAAGATTTGTTCATTTTGATGAACGAGTTTGAACAGGAGAGTCACAAACGCTCATCACAGACCAGAGCAAGGCGAGCTTTTGTGCTTATAAAACTTAAACTTTTTTATTTATTTTTTAAATCACCAATCGTTTCGCTAGATAAGACCCTTATTCATCGTCTGGTGTCGTTTGAAGCAGCACTGAAACTCTCGTTTGGACCTTGAACCGTTTGGTTCCTATTGAAGTCCATTATATGGAGAAAAATCCTGGAATGTTTTCATCAAAAACCTTCATTTCTTTTCAACTGAAGAAAGAAAGACATGGACATCTTGGATGACATGGGGGTGAGTAAATTATCAGCAAAAGTTTTTTTTATAAGTCAACTACTCCTTTAAATCAGCTTCCCATAATCTCCCACTGCTGTTAATAAATGATTGTATTCCATTTTATTTATTCAAGCAGCTTCGCTGACCTTAGTAGTTTTGTTATCAACATTGAAGGTGGCGATTGCTTGATGCTCCAGATGTTTTCCCTCTTTTCGGACCATATACTCGGCTAGTCTGCTGGCCAGAAAGCTCTTCCCTGTGCCAGAGGGCCCTGAAAAGATGATTCGTCTGTGTTTCTCAAGCTGAGAGATGTATCGCTGCAGAACCGGCTTTGGAATGAGCGTCTCGAAAGCCAAACTGTCCAGACTGCCGTCAGACAAGTCTGTTGAAGGAGAGAGAGGGTTTAGATCATGAGGAAACTGCCAGTGACCTCTTTTGTCAATGTGTCATGTTTTCTTATAAAAGAGCACTGAGCGTACCTTTCAGCTTGACAGAGATGGTATCGCTTTCTCCCACAAGATAACCGCAGGGCAGGAGTTCTGGTGTATCTGCATCACTGGCGCGATGGATGTCTCCAATGCTGTACTCCATCACACTGTCAGTGTTCAAACCCAAGTGTGTGACAGGATCTACACAGATGATATATTCCTGTTGGAGTGATAGAAACATGACGTGTGATTGTGTTGTGAAGAACTTTTCGGCTCAAATGTCACTGTGAGTTTTTGTACCTTAAAAAGGCGCCTGACTACCCCGTCTAGTACGTCCCATTTGGTTTTTCCACTGACACCAATGCAGCCCAGCAGGAACTGAGAAGGTCTACACTCCTGCCAAAAGCAACAGAAAGAACCGCTTGAGGAGACAGTGATGGGATCACAGGGTTATTTTAGCTGAAATGTCTTTGACTTGTACCTCTTTCCAGTCTGGATCCTTCTCCAGACTGACCACAACCTTCACATGCTGTCCCTCTTTCCAGGAACTTCCATCTCCACTATCTTCTAGCAACATATCTATGCATCAACAAAGAATTTCAATAGTTTCTAACAGATTTCTTTGAAAAATACCATAATTCTTAAATTTGAAGTCTTTTATACCTAAGCTTGTGGATTCTGTGAGGCTAAGTTGAGAGGAAAGGCCAACAGACGAAGGGGAGATGGACATCTGAGAAGGCGCTCTGTTACCGCTTCCTCGGCTCTCAATCTTCAATCGGTCATTTTCCACTTTTAGCCTTTCGATCTCAATCTATTAGAATAAAATTACGTTTGTGACACCTCTTCAAAATTAAGCAACATTACATCAAAACATATTTAATGTTTAAGTAAGAAGTATGTATAAGAGCATTTAAACAATGTGTTTAAGAAGACGCTCACTTGCATGCGGTTCATGGATTCGCGAAGCTGGTCCAGTTGGTGGGCAGAGCTTAAAGCCTCCAATCTGATGTCTGTAAGTTTCATTTCTTTATCGCGCAGATCGCTGCGCAACTGCATGACTGTTTCAGCCTCGCTGTCCGTACACTCAGAGATCCTGTGAAAAACGCATACGTTATATCACACACAAAAAAGACAATGATTAAGAAATGCATTAGGAAAACACAAAAAATATAACAAGCAATATATAAACAAAAATAAATACAAACAAAACAAAAAAATACAATCATTTAAGATTAGTTTATTGTTTTGTGTTTTGGAAAAATCACAAACCATCAGAAAATGATTATCTGTGAAAGTGAATTTTCTATTAATGAACTATAGAGTAGTGAATAAATACGTCGATTCATAAATAGCAGCAATACTTAATTATTTATGAATCAGGGCACACAGTTTTAAAATTAGTAATTGCTCAGGATGAATAAGTCCTGGAAGGCAAATCTAGCTGTCATTGGCTGAACGTCAGTTCTTGGAACTGATCATTGGTATGATTTGTGCCATTCTCTTTTACCGTGCCAGTGAGGCAGACCTCATGGTCTCTCTGCTACAGCCCCAGACAGGCCCGTGTGCAGGCAGGGAGGACAGTTGAGGACTATGAACATACACATATATCAACCATGAGAGAAACTCTGAGGGTGTTCCATGTTGCATTGGACATTTATAAACTGTTATATCCGACAGTGCCATCACATTGAGAGTTACTCAGTAGCAACATAAAATCTCAGTGTGTGTAAGTTTGTAGTTTATAAAATGGGTGGTATTTTCCAAATACACCACCTAGTCCTAGACTAAATCACATTGTAAATGGTGCTTGTCTATTATAAATCCTTCCTCCATCCAAAATAAGGGTTTAAAAGGATAGTTCGTCAAAAAAAGAAGATATTTTGAAGAATATCAGTAACCAAAAAGTCTTTTTTTTTCCATACTCTGGAAGTTGATGGTGCTTGGTTACTGATATTCTTCAAAATATATTCTTCTGTGTTCAGTAGATGGAAAAAAATGCATACAGGTTTGGAAAAAATGGAGAGTGAGTATATAATGACAGAATTTGAATTTTTTGGTGAACTATCCCCTTTAAGAAGTTTCCAGAAATGTGCTAACCAAACCAAAATTGTTAACAGATTGTTATTATTATGGGAAAATAAGAAATAATAATACATTGATTATTTATAACAAACGAATAATATAATAATAAAAGAAATATAAAAAAATAAATAAAATTAAAAGAAATTATTTTTTTTAAATAAACAGTAATAAATGATAATAATTATACGTTTAATTAATGTAGAATTAATAATAAAATATTTAATTTTGTTTTAATGTAACACGTGCACACTAAAAATAGAATAAGGGATTATGGGTTTAGTTTGGGTTCATTGTAATACTATTTTTATTAACAGATTTTATTATTATTAATAATAATAAAAAAAAGAGTAATAAATGAATAAAATAAAATGTATTAATATAATAATATAAAATTATTGTTGTGAGGATCTTACAGAGAGTTGGAGTGGGATTTGCGTATCATGGGAGAAGAGGCTGTCGATCCGCTATATGGAAGTTTGGGTGAAGATGGCAGAGAAGAGTCCGTCATCTCTTCAATGTCTGAGTGAGAGGATGCCGATTTGGGAGACTTTTTCTTCCCGAATGCTTGTTTAAAGGAGCTCCGCAGCTGTGGAAGAAACAATCTGTTACTAAGACACTTTTGTCACAAAATCTGCCAGTGGTCCCTTTAAAACTGTCAAAGAGTATAAAAGGTTATATTAAAAATATTCTGAAGGAGATATTTATCTCATCTTACCTCAAACACCTGTACCATGACATGAAAGCACAGGGGAAATCGGACAAAAACATTTAGCTAAAACGTTAATCGCTTTTGGTAGAGTTTAATATAATCTAAAAATGTGTTTTGGATCCAGTCTATGACATTCTAAAGGAGGGGAGATCATCTACACTACATAAATTGAATAAATCACACTGGTGCCATCTCTAAAACCACACAACACCATCAACACTATAACAACAAGGTTAGAATCACATACATAGTTATCAGGTGCTTTTCCTCCCCCAGATGATACAGCCTGAATGCAAAAGGACAAATGAATTTACGATACCGATAACTGATATTCATTCTAAACTTTTAACAAAAACAAAGCCAACAGGTATCAACCCACACCAAACTCACAATATCATTCTGTTTATAAGCACATGCTGCAGTTCTGTCGTCTGCCACTTTAAAGGCTCGAGCTCTTTAAAGCAACATGGACTCTGATTGGCTGTCAATGTTTTTATCAAAAATCATTCTGAAAGCATTTCTAACAATATCGTTTCTCTGTGCTGTAATCATCATAGTTGTAATGTGGACTATTTAATGTTTTAATTACAGTTATCATCCTTGGTGTGAAGAGACTTTGGCAGCTAAATAACTAGGACACTTTTTCTTTGGTAAAATATTCACATTTCCTCCACCACATGAAGATTGATGACTAAAATAATCAAAAGAATTAAAATAATCCAATCTAGTATTGGCCTAACTCCAAATAGCCTGTTTAGTCTTGGAGAGAAGCATGTATTAAGAGAAAAGAAGATATTTTGGAAGAACTGTATGCATTTATTTGATGGACAGGCTGGAACACTTACCCAGTTCTTCTTCTTCTTCTTGTTCTTAGCGTCGAACTCCAGGTTGCTGCCGATGCTGGAGTGGCTGGTGGCGCTCGTCATGCTGGAGACGCTGTCCGAGGAAGGCTGCCTGTGGATCCGCAACTCCCGCCCGGACTGAGGCGACCCGCTAACAGAGTCTAGAGAAACTGAGGGAGATAAGGAATAATAAAAACGAACCATAGGCAAAAATTTGTGTTACTGTTTATTTTATTGCAATAAAGACATGAGAGCTCACCTTTGCGGTTTGTTAATGTTGGGTCTGGTGTGTTAATGACTCCATTGATTGTGGCTTGAGTCGCCGAGTTCTGCTTCTGAAGGAGCTCAATGTTCTTCCTCAAGTCATTCAGCTCTGAGTCCTGCAAGTACACAAATATTAAACGACAAAATTATTTTTAAATATCACATCAAATGCTATTTAGACTCTTTATGATGTTGTTTTCCTCATAGGGACATTTTCACATGGTACAATGTTCAGGTTAGAGTATCTCCATGAGGACTTCAAAAAGCAGCTCTTTCTCACACACACACACACACACCTTCTGTTCCGCCGTCACCGTCAGACTCTGCAGCCGGATGGTCATGTTTCCTAAACTCTGCTCAAAAGCCGCCACAAGGTGAGACTGGGGACACATAAATTCATTTACAAGGTAAATCAGTTATATTTTAATAAGCAAAATGCCATAAATGGACAAAGACTCGGAGAAGTAGTAGAGTTAAACCAGATGTTGAGCAGTCAACTAAAGCATGATCCCATTTCTAGAAAAATGTGGGTTCCAGCTTGTCAGTAATGCATCAAAAAGTGCCAAATATGTCTGTGAGACTGGGCTTTGAGATAAAGACAAGCTGTGGCATGAACTTGGGTTTTTAAGCTGCAAAAACTGGTAAAAGCTCCATTCATCTCCATTTCCAATTTAAAGACCCTCACCTAAAGTAAACAAACCAGAAATACCTTTTAAAATTGTATTGATAATACACTGTAAAAAAAAAAAAAATTGTTGTTGGTTTAACCTAAAAAACTAAGTAACCTGGTTGCCAATAAATTTTAAGTTGATTGAACTGGAAAAAGTGAGTTAATACAATGAAGGAGATTGATTTAATCATCAGAAACTCAAAATAATAAGTTATCTGAACTAAATAAATTATAGTTAATAAATAATAGTATAGTTAATATAAATTATTTTAGTTGATTTGACAAAAGAAAAAATGTTAATGATAAATAAAAATGATAAATCTTGAAAATATTTTTTTTACAGTGTATATTTTCAACAACAAATAATACAATTACACAATAATAAATACTACTAATAAATAATACATAATTACAATAGAATTATTATCATTCTTATATAATATATAGTAGGTGACGCCTTATAAAAATTGTATTTATAATATATTACAATGCAATTAGGTATTGTTATTGGGTAATAACATACCACTGGATGGCACGATTGACCAATTAGAATCAAGTATTCCACAGAGCTGTAGAATAATAATAAACAACATGCATCCCACAAAACACACCCACAACTGCAAATTTAATTAAACTTTTGTGGTTTGTATATGGAAAACCACAGAGTAACGTTCACTAAAGCATGTACACAACAGCTTGATAACTCAAAAACATGAGTCACACAACCTGTTCCACACGACAACAAAAGATTAATCTCAAGAGCTCAAATTATCAATCAAAATCCTCAAAATATACTCCCTCAAGGTAACATAATACGGAAAAAAAACGGCTCATAAAATAAATCATTAAAAGCATCAAAAAGACAAACAGAGCAGTCAAACCACGATCTTTACCCCACCTCACTGAGATCTCGCTTCCTCCATTTTACTTGGCTCTTGGGGTGACCGAGTGGCTTTGGTTTAGTCCTCTCACAGACCCTCCTCAAGGATGGGTAATAATTCAGAGGCTGCCAAATTACTCGAGTGCGGTTGCCTTTGCCTGTCAACATCTCTGGGGTGATGAACTGCGCGTGAAGACACCGAGGACGACGTGCACATTCGATTTCTGCTCAGCTGTAGCCGCCAAAAATGAGCAACCACGCTCGTAAACAAGTTACACAACAAGCGTATCAACATGCAACATAAGCCGATAATCAAGGGCCTGGAGATCTGGATGACTTCCATCGGAGGGAGTCACAGGTTTGTGTTTGGGCATGTGCTGTTTTAAACATCAGATAACCTTCAATAAGTTTTTCCTCAAAGGGATTTTTATTATCCAAGCAGAGTAGCAGTCGGTGCAAAACCCAGAAGTGCAAAAGCCTCCAGTTTTGTTTGTGAAGCCTGTATGAGAGCTGACGGATGGATGGGGGTTTTAGGATGTGACGATTCATTAGGTTATGAAGGCCAAATGCGGGCTGTCATATTTGTAGTTATTGAGCAAATAATTCCACTCCGCATGACACACAGATCAAATTACAAACAATCTTACTCAATACACTGTAAAACACTAGAACAAAAGTTAAAATCACTCTTTTACCAACTGTTAAAGGTGTACAAAAGTCAAAACATCACTACAAAATCCAACTTGAAGCAGTTCTGCAATTACTAACCACATCTTTGGTAACACCACAATTTCTGAAGCCAAAAACCATTTAAAATGACTACTGAGCATATATACACACACCGATGAGCCAAAACATTAAAGGGATACTCCACTTTTTTTGGAAATAGGCTCATTTTACCACTCCCCCAGAGTTAAACATTTGGGTTTTCCCGTTTTCAAATCCATTCAGCCAATTTTGGGATTTTTAGAAGAATATCAGTAACCAGAGAGTTTCTGGTCTCATTGACTTCCATAGTATATTTTCTTCCTACTATGGAAGTCAATGAGACCAGAAACTGTCTGGTTACTGATATTCTTCTAAATATCAAAAAATCAGCTGAATGGATTTGAAAACAGTAAAACTCAACTATTTAACTCTGGGGGAGTTGTAAAATGAGCCTATTTCCAAAAAAAAAAAAAAAAAAGTGAAGTATCCCTTTAAGACCACCAGCCTAATATGTGGTTGGTCCTGAAACAGCACCGACCCACCGAGGCATGGACCTCTGAAGGTGCCCTGTGTCATCTGGTACCTAGACGTCAAGTTCTGTAGGCTGCGAGGTCAAGCACATCCCACAGATGCTCATCTGGATTAAGATCCATAGGCCAGGGCAACACCTTGAACTCTTCATCATATTCTTCAATCTATTCCAACAATATTCTTCAATCCATTCCTCAACACCATTGTCATGAATGGGTATACCTGGTTTGCAGAAATGTTTAGGTAGGTGGCACTTGTCCAAAACCAAAACGACTGCTTAGTGTACTCACGTTGGCACTGAGCTGTGTTGTAAGAGCCGAGACCTTCTCCTGTGATGAGTCCAGTTCTCTCCGAAGCTTACGGATCTAAACACACATTAAAGTCAGTTATTCAAACACAAGTCATGCTGCTAGAAGCTGATTTCTGAATCTTATGTGGAACCAGTTTGTGGTTTCTCATATAATAATGTGCTAAGGAGAGACTGGCCCTTGATCAGCATGAAAGAGAAACTTTGGTTTCAGACATAAAACACAGAGATTAAAGAGTAGATATCAAGGACAGTTAACAAGAAGACCATCATGACAAACACAGACATTTTCAAGGGTTGAAAAAAGAGTTACATCAAAGTGTGTTTAAAATTACAAACCAGCTGAGAAAAACAGTGTTTTGGACAGTTTACAGGCTCCCATGTGCAACACACTCAATAATTTACATTATAAGAAATGATGGGTGCTGTTCTCACCTCTGTCTGAGCCTTTTCTTCAGGCTAGAGATGGACAAGGAGGAAAACATAAAGATTAATTGTTTGAAAAAGTT
Source organism: Pimephales promelas (assembly GCF_016745375.1). The sequence goes on along the minus strand of NW_024121521.1, from coordinate 1,323,678 downwards.
GAGCATCCATGTAAAGAAAAGGTACTTAAATGGGTTAAGTTCACCCACAAATGAAAATTCTGTCATCCTTTATTCACCCTCATGTTGTTCTAAACCTGCTCCTTTCTTTTGTTGAACACAAAAGAAGATATTTTGAAGAATGTTGGTAACCAGCCAGTTGATGGCACCCATTGACTTCCATAGTATTTTTTCCCCCTACTATGAAAGTCATTGGTGCCATCAATTGTTTGCTTACCAACATTCTTCAAAATATCTTCTTTTGTGTTCAACAGATGTATACAATAAACGTTAACCAACAAACTTTAGCATTTAGCATCAATTTAAAATCTTTTGACTCACCGTAGAGTAAACTGATGACGTGCTAGACACCAGAGACAAAGAGGAGCCATGAACTATGGAGAGAAGAAAACTTCAGTCAAAATAATATCAAGCATTACAGAGGCATGTGAGTCATTGCAAAACTGGCATGAAAAATTAGCAGGATAACCTAGCACATGCTGAAACACCATGAAGTGCTTATAACCGTTACAGCCCGTATATTTATGATAATGTGTTTTTCTTAATGTGTTGGCGAACCAACAAACATAGAAAGAACAAAAAGGCAACAAAAGCTTGAAAAAAACGAATGTACTGTGAAATCATTTGTGGATTAGAGGGTATTAAACGTGACGTTGCGATACAAGGTTATAAATCCCCTTTACTGCATATTTGCAAAGAATTATGAGTTTGTGTGTTCCGCTCATTGTATTTTCAAATATCAAAAAAATAACTATGTCAAGTACTTAAACTAAACTGCCTTTGAGGTTGCAAAAGTCAGTGTTTATGACAAATCTTAAGGAATAAATGATTCCTTCACGCTCCACAGAAGCAGCTTAAGGGCCGTTTTAGCCTCACTGAACTTTGAGAACATTAGAGAACATTGAGAACAATTTTTTTAATCACTAAGCTATTATATTATTTTACTTTAGAAAGACATGAATATTGTTGACTCGAAATATTGAATATGGTTGGCTCTCTAACAATTTGCTTGTGATGTCAGAAGAGTCAATTTGGGTAAAGGACTCTGCTAAATGAATACATATTGATTACTAATTGTATGAAAAAAATTATTTGTTTATACACACACACTCACGGGACACATTTAGGTACACTATTAGGTTCATTAATAGGTACACCAGTTTAACTGCTCATTTAACACAAATATCTAATCAGCAAATCACATGGATTTTTATAGATGGGAACCAATGCTTTTAGGTATGCAGTCATGGTCAAGATGACCACACTGGGTGCCACTCCTGTCAGATAACACAAGGAAACTGAGGACATTCTGTTGTGACATTCAGATGGTCGGGTCAGAATTTGGTGTAAACAACATGAAAGTATGTAAATTATATATTCATTTCAAGAAATACACATTCATTTAATGGTAAATCCTCTCTGAGCTTAGTTTTACATTTTTTAATAAAAAAACAAACAATAACCCTGAAAAATGTCATTATATTGAGTCATACATCATGGTGAACAGCAACTTTGTTCTGTTTTACAAGCCTAAACACCACTGCTCATTGGCACATTGAAATCAACACCATCACCACCTTAGAAAGACATGAATCATAAATACAGAAAGCAAAAGAGAGCCTTGGGATAAGTGGTGTTGAGCCAAGGCAGGCGAGTTAATCATCAAATCAACATTAACTGTGAGGTAAAGGCTGCCAGGCCAACAAAGCCGCTCTTTGTTTGTTTATGCTTTGGCGCAAGTAAGGACATACGTTACAGCCTGACTTTGTCAAAAGCCCTAACATTAATGACAACCTATCATTTAGTTATTAGGTAGCAGAACAATGCAGGTCTATTAGCTCTTTTCCAAAAACATGATGTTAAATTGGTAAATTTTGATGGCAGACAGAAATGATAATAGTTCTTAGTATACACAGCAAATTACACACACACACACACACACATACACAAAAGGTCAAACTCCACTACAACCAAACTGTTCAATATAAGTATCAATCTGAAGTCTCACCTTCTTCCAGGCACTCACGGAACGATCCGGAGCTGCTCATAGTGCGGCTCTTTTCCTCCAGGCTCATTGAGGAATTCCTCAGACGTGGGTCAATGTAGGGGTCATACGGGCCGTCGTGACTTCCCTGACCATTGGTCCCGCGCAAAGTTCCCATCTGTGAAGCAGTGGTGGGACTGCCTGGAGTGTCAACACAGGGATCAAGGTTAAATAAGCACTACGATTGAACCCTAATGACATGAATGTGCATTCAAAGTTCACAGTGAGGGGGAGACTAGTACTTATTTCATTATATGTAAACCAATAAATTAAATCATAATCCATAAGTGAGGATTCTAACATAAAATTGATCTTTTTTTTGGTAGTTAACTTGCTGTTAGTACCTTTTTTTGCTAGTTATGATACTCAACCACAAAATAATATTACATAATAAAACAATGTGTGATTCTGTTAAATCAATAATTATTTTTACGTTATGGCAGATGACCAATAAATGGCTGTTTTTTTAAATTCTATACTATTTTGACTAAACAAATGAAAAATAAAACACTAAAAAACAAATATCGATCATTTTAATCATGCTACAAGTGAATTTAGGCATCACAGCATCATAATGTAACAGATCAAAAAAGGTAATTTTGAGATTTAGATCAGAGCAAAGGTACTCTAAATATAAAAATGGGGGAAATTAGCATTTTGAAATAACATTTACATAATTAAATAAACAATTTCAATTGATAATGGTTCAAACAACAATGGAGGACTGATCATTTCGCTAACTGACTGACTGGACAAACCAACCAAGTATTGTTTTTTCTTTTCTCTTTTTTCATATTCTTATGTTGGATTTGCCAGTTGAGACTTTTTGGCATGAGACTTTGTGACTGTGGTTTAAAGTGCTGAGAACTCTTTTTCAACTGCACAGTGGACTGGTTGCTCAGTGCTGGCCTGAATGGACTCTGAAAGGTCTAAGTACATGTACAAAAACTATGCTGAATTGAGAACTTGGTCAAGAGCTGTTAATGTGAACTGTGAAACTGTTGGTGTTTACACCCTCAATGAGTTGAAAGGAAAATAATCTGACTTTGAATGAGCAGATCTGATTTTGTTTGAATACTTGTCATGGTAAATGAACTAAATGAACCCCAGACTTGGGAATTGAGTATTTGAGTTGTTGGAGAACTTTTGAAGAAATTGAAGAACTTTTGGTTTCTGATTTAGTTTTTGTTTGTTTGTTTTTTTGCCTTTGTGAAACATTAATGTTATTTTTTTCTCACTGAATGTTATCTTGATCAACAAAAACTAATAACAGTTTATATGAATTGAGCCTATTGCTGTTGTTGTTAATTCTTCATCCACATATTAAGGGTTCTACTTTATTTGTTTTTTTTAAATGTCTGAATCCTTTGTAAGGTTGACTGACTAAACAAAATATAGTAGGTTTAAAAACCTGCTTGGCACCCCAGTCAATTAGGTCAATCCGTTACAATTTAAAATTAAAATTAAAACCAATACCAATTACAACTGATAATAATAATATCAACTAATAACTGATATATAGTGCATGCCCAACCACAGAAGTAGTCGTTAAGACACCGGTTACACAAGTTTGCTTGTTTTTACCAAGTGTGCTAAAGTTGAAGCGTGTGCCGGAGGGCGAGCTGATTGTAGAGGCAGGGGTGTAGGGGGTTGAATCTGAGAGGCCAACAGCTGAGGGGGAACACAGCCAATCACCGGGCTCCTCGTGACCTCGGACCTGAGGCCCATGGGCATACCTGCAGGTTTAAAACAAGTGTACATAAGTCCGTAGAACAGAATGTTGTTTTTCTCTTTCGCATGAAAGTTCTCATGAAAAGAGCTCCAAGAAAAACGCCACAATGCCAGGAAAATCACAGTTATCCAATTTATGGTGGGTAACAGAAAACCAAAGTCCACAGCTATGAACTCCCATATTTATTTGCATACTGCAATATTTAACCTGCAGGTACATATGAAATAAATACCATATTTCATTGTGGACTAAACAAATCAAAACTCTGATTCAAGAGTTGATCAAAACTCAAATATACTGGTATACTATTATCATATGGTATGACTTAATCAGGGCTCCAGTCTATGGAGCCACTGGCTCATAAAATGTTACATTTTGGAGATAAGTTACATATTTAGAGTGACTGAATTAAAATATGTATTATTAAAAAAAAAATCAGTTGTGAACGTGTTTAAAAACAAGTAACGGTCCATTTTGAATCAGACATAAGAATGTCGAAAAAAAGATTCACTGACAGACCAAGCCTGAGTCAAACGAGTTTGAGACCGTTTTATCATTCTTTTTGACTGAAACTCATTAAAAGAACCAGTTCAAAAGATTAATTTGTTTGTAAATTGGTGAAACTGTGAATTCAGGAAACTTAAGTAATCAAATCCACCTTACAGGTAGATTTTAAATCACAAGCCCTAATCAAAATGCACACAAGCAAGACAAAACCATGAAGCAAAAGTGATCATTTGACCACACATACAGTACAGTATAGCATTACCTGTCCTGTTTCCATGGCAGAGTGTTGTGGGTAAATTTAGGGCTAGCAGAGGGAGAGGACTGAGGGCTAGAGAAAGGTACAGGGGCAGACAAAACAAAAAGAAGCAGATAAAAGAGATAGAAAAAGGAGAGGAGATAAGGAAATGATTAAAGAGGAGTGCATGTAAAGGAAGGTAGATCGTAAGTAGAGATAGCAATGCTATTTTCAATTCACAAACAGCTGGAAGCATCATTTGTGTACATGTTGAACAGTTAATTTCTTACCTGTCTGAGAGGCCAGTTCTAGCACTGTTGGTCCGATTAAGACATAAACCTTCCTTTCCCAAGGAAACATTTATAGAGTCACTACTGGTGTGGTTGGAGCTTTGACAAGGGAAGCCCAATCCATCCCTCCCTCCCCAAGGAAAGAAAGCCGATCCTGTGCTGGAGGCCACAGAGGAAAGCGTCTGCTCTCCATGACCTCCAGAGGGCACCGTCAGATTGTCACTGTAAACTGGACCGCTGCCTCCGCTGGTGACAGATGGTGTCTCCAGACAACCATTCTGCTGGATGGACTTGGTATGGGGATTGGAGATGATGGTGGAGTTCTTCATGTTCTCCATGGTGGTGACTGGAGCTTGCTTATTGGAAGATTTGCTACCAAAGAGTCTGGTTGCAAAGGGGGAAAGGGATTTAACAATGAGACCGAATAAAAAAATTTAACTAAAATGGTCGCAGTGCGACCAAAAGTAAACATTGTGTGACAATAATTGAAAATCTAGGTTGTCAGTTGCCAGCGTCACTTGCACGCAGCAATGACCACAGCTGTGATGTGATGTTTAGTGAAAATATTCATGAAACTATCTCAAACTCACTTGTAAGTTAGCAGTTTGAATCAGATTAAATCAGTTAGAGAATCGTTCATAGAGCAGGCATGCAATGAGTGATTTCCTAAAAAATGACTATTGTGAACCATTTGTTTTTAATGCGTCAGTCAAAAAGATTCTTGAAACGGTCTCAAAAATCACATGCAAATTAGCAGTTTGAATCAGTAAGAGAATCATTCATAGCTTAGGCCGCATTGACTGATTTGCAAACAAATGACTCTTATAATGTTTTTTACTGCGTCAGTTTAAGACTTACAAACTTTTTTTAAGTTAGTGGTTTAAATTAGATTCACAGTTATTAGTGAGTTCACAATTGACTCCCTCACTGAATCATGAGTCAGTTTTTGGTTTTGGTTATGGCAGATTTAAAGTGAACTTGGAACTGTAACTGTGATGTATATTTTAGGTTTGTAGGGATCATTCTATTTACAGACTGGTTATTAATATGAAAACACATAGTTAAAGATACATTTTCAAAACAGAAATCTGTTGTAATAAACGGTAATAAAAAAAACTGAAATATTCTACAAAAAATTGTATAAATTATGCTATTCATTAACAAAGTAAAGTCTTTTGTTGTTGGGTGTCCAATCCTGCTCCTGGAGAGCCACTTTGTTTCAAAGTTTAGCCTAATTAAACACACCTGAACCATCTAATGAAGGTCTTTGGGATCAGTAAATGCCTAAGCAAGTGTGTACGGGCAAATTGGAGCTAAACTCTGCAGGACATTGGCCCTCCAGGAGCAAGATTGAACACCCCTACTCTTCACAAAAGAAAATATGAGATAAAGAAAGTCTGGCATCTCTGATTTTTCTCATTACTTCATGGACTGACTGGTCAGATAACATCAGTCTGGTTCTACTAACTAGGAGAGCAATCAGTCAAAGCTAGCAAGCTAATCAGCTAGAACAAATACTAGCTTCTTGGTCTGTGCCATGTCTTAGAGAAACATCAAGAATCCCGAAGAAAATGCACTTGTGGTGGCCAGAAGTCGCCTTTCAAGCCTCAGAATCTCAACCAACATCAAATCGCTCAGATAAACAATGAGTTCTGTGAACGCCGTCCAGCACCCAAGGAGGAGAACATTCTGGAACTCACACAACACAGCTGAGAACTGCTGTGTAAATATTTGAGGGACCTAAAATGGTGCTTTCATCCACATCAAGTAGAAATCATGCTTTTGCTAAATACATTTTTCATCAACAGCCTTTCAAGTCTTCATAAGGTGGAGAACTTACCTACGAAGGGTTGGCGAGGACATTTCTGAATACTTTCCTCCTGTTTGCCTTCCAGCTTGGCACTGAGTTGGCATCCCCGTCTGGGTAGTTGCACTAGTCTTAAGTACCTGGCTCTCCACATCGGAAAATATACCCTTCTCTCGGTCCGTCTGGTTAGTAGTTCCCATTGGGGACTTGGCTAAGTTGCGACTCTTAGGGTTGGGAAGTGTGGCAGTACCCTTATTGCAAAAATTAGCGTCAAAACTCGAGATGTTAGTGCGGTTAGAACAGCGAGAGGTGCCGGTACGGCTAGGTCTCGGTAAACTGCGATACTGAAGAGTTGTCCGAGCACTTGGAGGAAGGTATCCATCATCAAGAGCCGTCTGCCGACACACAATTCGACCCCCAGAAAATCCGACCGATTTTGGTAACTTGCCCACTGTAGCGGAGCCGCTAGTTACCACGGCACCACTCGTGGTTATCGTCCCCATTGCGCCCGGAGCCTTCTTGAAGCCAAAAGTACTGGTCGGGGTGCGTACGGTTGAATTGAGTGGAGGTTTCTTGGTGTCATCAACACTTGAGGAATGAGTGCCGTTGGAGCGACCTTTCTCTGACACCTTAGCATCGTCGGTCTTACTTGTGGGATGATCGACGACACGGACTGTCGAGCACAAAATGAAATCATGTTTTCAACAGTTTTGAATACAGTAGCACAGTCCATGTCGTGACTCATCTGAACATAAGCCTTAGCCAAGGTGATATGTGATAAGATTTATTTGGCTGTAATCCCTCAAGAAACCACATGAAATTAGAGACATGGCTCAGTCAGCGTTGTTATCGTTACCTAAAACTATGTATAAAAAATGCTAATTGAAATATTCGATTAAACAAACTTTAAAATATTTAAATCGATTCAAACTTAAATAAAAAAAGAAACAAATTTGCTAAACTGAAAGAAAAATAAAGCAAATATTAACAAAATATATAAATGACTAAAGCACATAATATAAAAAAAACTAAACTTAAAAAGAAAATCTCAATATAAAAATCAAAATATTAATAAATACTATAATGCTATATAAATAACACTGGACTGTATTTAAGCCCCTGTAATTCTTATTTTTTAGCTCTGTAAGCAAAAAAAAAAACTGTAAACAAAATATTTTACAAAATACAAAAAATAATCTGTTTACATTTCAGTTATTTTTAAAGGAACAAATCAACCTAAAATGAAAATTCTGACATCATTCATTCAGCCTCATGTCACTCCAAACCTGTATGACTTACATTCTTCTGTGGAGCACATTGAAAAATGCCTCACTGTTTTTTGTCCGTACATAAAACATGTTAGTGTTCTTCATATTAACTTCTGTGTTCCACAGAATACAGGTTTGAAAGACAAAAGGTTATGCTAATTGTAACATCCATGCAACATCATGTCTAAACTATTACCATTTGCCTTGAGTGAGCTGCAGTTTGTAGGTGTTGTTGCCTTCGTCCGTGGGGAAGTGACGGCCACCTGAGCGCTCATTCCCCGCCTCCAAGAGCCCGTCTGGGAGATAGTAGGAGTCTTGCGACCCATCAAGCTCCGTTCTGATTCATCGGAGAAATCTAAAGGCTTGTGGTTCCATTTGGTTGTGGTCTCCATGTTGATGCCACCGTTAGAGCAGCCTTCTGAAGGTTTAAGGTCGTTGTTGGACCAGTTGGGGTTGTGTTTCACTGCAGAGTGCTTCTCTGCATCCGTCTGGAGCTGTGAGAGAGAAAACTAAATCATTAGCCGCAAAGAAATGTTCTGGTCTTCAAACCTCAGAGAATATAAATCTGCTTTTTTGCAAATCTATGGTATGTGTTATGTGGTATGAAATGTGTTCTACAACGGTTTAATTTCTCGTTAACACAAACATCAAATAAGCAAATCACATGGCAGCAACTCAATGCATTTAGGTATGTAGACATCTTCATGACGATCTGCTGAATCATCAGAATGGGGAAAGGTGATTTAAGTGACTTTGAATGTGGTATGGTTGTTGGTGCCAGATGGGCTGGTCTGAGTACTGTATTTCAGAAACTGATGATCTACTGGGATTTTAAGTTTACAGAGAATGGTCTGTAAAAGAGTGAGCGGCTAGCCTGGGTTTCCCCAGCGTTTTTTTTTCACGCTGCTAGGCAGCCTGGACACTATGAACCAAATTTTCACCTGAGATAGGGATCTAATCACAGAACGGGGAGGGAGCAGATGACGTACATGCGACATACCGAAGCAGTTTGATATTTCTCATACATGGTATAAATTATTGATTATATATAAAATCATTTAACAGTTTTCTCATTTTCAGAAGCGGAATCCTGCCAAAGGGATCATCATATTTGAGAGAAGTTTGCATGAAAAAGTAAATAAAAAGTCTCTGGACAAATATATATATATATATATATATAAAAAATGTCTGTAATGACTGAGATGCAATTTCGCCGACAGCTAATTTGCGTCTTATTTATTCAGCAACACCATCAACAGTCATCATAAAATCTGATTATGTGAGACATGAGGGCCAACTCGTTCATTACATGATCTTCCACAACGTAGCCAAGATGACATCACCCCCTTTTAGACAAAACGTTGTTCAGCTGCTACTGAAAATCCACATTTAAAATTATTGCCAGGGAAAGAATGTTAATAGTCTCCAGTTGTTATCAGGCCAATTCCAAAACATTGTTATCTCAACGCCAATACAATAAATCCTTCCTCCACTCCAGCCTGAAGAATGAGGGGAGACTATATAGGGAAAAAGTACAAGGGTGTGGAAGTGAAAGGTGGCAGATATTTGGCTTCAGACGCACTTTTGAGTCACGGTTCTAAACTCTTTGACTTTGAAATCAGGTTACTAGCAGGTTTATTGTAGTTAACTAAAACCCTAAAAAAAAACTCAGCCAGAGCGGCTCCCATTAGTGACTAAAATGCTCCGCTCTCCACCCAGATATAAAAGCTGCTGTCGTTTGATGAAGATATATGACGGATGAACTCGGGACCCAAGTGGACTCTTGTCGTGTCCAAAGAAATAAGACTTTTCAGTTGTATGGTGGACGCCATCTTTGATATAACTTTGGTTACTGTCGTTATGGTTACTGGTAAGAGAATACAGGCTTGACTCCTGTTGCACATTCACACAGACAATATTCGAGACGCTACTGTAAGTTGCTGTTTGAACGGGACATTTCGAGACTCAAACCTGTAAGTAAATGCGGTTGTCATTCCCAAAGACTGTGTGAATTGAAAAAATTTCAGTTTGAACGTAGTCTTAGTTTAAATTGATGTACTAATATAAAATACAAAAATAAATTAAATAAAAAAAAATATAAAGAAATATTTTAAATAAAAACATTGAAGTGAAAAAATACACTAAAACATAATTAAATTAAAATAAACCTAAACAAAAATAAAAACTAATTTGAAATAATAATAAACAAATAAAAACTAAAATAGAATCTCAATACTACTATAAAATAACACTGGGTACTGAAAACCACATCTGGGCCTTTTTTTCAGTACCAAGATCAAAAACAAATGGAGAAACATGAGTGTTTTCATCTAAGGAGATGAATTTGGAAGACTGTAGATAAATAAGGTCATGGATTTAACATTTAAAGACCAACACAAATGCACAAACCGAGAAGCCAGACTTATTGGCACAGAACCCAGGGTGTCACGTCTGGATTTACAAAGCTCATCTTGTTAGAACAGGCTAGATAGACACAGTGTCTTAGCTTCACTGTACTGGTCCATTTGTTCAGCATATGTTAACCTGCTTTGAGCTTGTAAATATGATCAATCACTGGGGCAGAGTTGAGTCAGTCTGCTGACTCACACTCACAAAGACTGCACACAGCGGGTTCAGGCCAATTCTGATAAGGGCCCACCAATATTTCATTGAATCAAAAGGGACAATGAAGCAACAGAACCGCTCCCAAAGCAGTGCTATAAATTTGCAGGCCTGTTTTTGATTGCATGTAATGCTAAACAGAGATGGTGAATACAATTAAAAGGACTGTTTAACAGTTCAACATGATATTTGTAAGACTGCAAGATTTCTCTGTATTATGGCTATATATATGGGTGTCTTCAAAGTTAGGCACTTTTATGCCCCAGGGGTTGATTTTTATTAAAATGAAAAGATTTCAAAGTTTTATTTTAAGTTTACGATGCATTTATTATTTATATTAACTATAAAAAAAAAAATACAGAAATGTATTTGAAATTTGTCTATTTTAGGCTAAGTGTACAATAAAAACACAAATAAAATTACATATTTATATACTTAATATAAATACCCTGCAATTAATTTAAGTATACATTTTTTTGTAAATTTACTAAATTGGTATACTTAAAGTCTGCTAAATTGGAATGACTAAATGTGTACTTCATGCACTTAAAGTTAACTGAAAATAATGCTGAGGTCAAACTAAAGACACACTTTACTAAACTATTGCAAGTAAACAAATGTGTGCAAACATCTCTATAAATGTAATTATATATATTGTATAAATCTAAAACCATTCTATACATCTTTAAATATATAATTAAAATATAATTTCTCTTTCTATCTATCGTTATACAGTATATATAGAACGATAAATGTAGACTTTACAATGTTAATGTTTTTTAAGTGCTCTGTTGTTTCCCATGTGAAGTTCTACAGATGTTTCTGATTCGACCACGAGGCTCTGAAGTTGCCTTTGGAATCAATGACTGACCTGTTCATCTACGTCTCTGTGTGGGACAGATGGGGTGTTGACGTAGGAGCTAAGGGACGAGCTGGTGTTGAGGTCATCTGTGTCCAAGGTGTCACTGATCCCGCTGCTGACTGAGCTGCTGTCGTCCCAACTGAGAACAAAGAGGAAAGAGAGAGGAGCAGTTTATTCTCTCTGAGGAACATGATATCAATACGCTGAAAGGAAGACTGCGAGAAATAAAACAGAATACATGGATTCAGAAAGTTCAGCATAATATGGAAAATGTAGGAATGGAAGGAAAGGTAAGCAAAAACAACATCTGTGGAGAGTCATGAAGTCTGCATCGGGACAGTGAGGGCATAAAAACCTGCATTCCCATCATGCTTCAGACATTAGGCACGTCTCTCTGCTCCTCAAAACTTGTTTTAATTAGCTCTGCGCCTCAAATTCTCAGTGCGCTCTGCTTGGCTATCCCCCCACGAAATCCTTTAGGATGCTCAGCAGGACTCAACCAAAATCATATGGACCAAAGGCACAACTGGATAAAGGGAAAACCTAGCTGTGAGAGGATTTGTGTTGTACATTTTATTGTCAAATCATAAAAACTGACAGCAATAGAATTAACAATTGTGTTATTATAGCTTAAATGAGGCTAAAAAGGTGTGCTAATTTTTAAAAACCTGACAAAAAGAGCAGTTTTAGCTTAAATATTATTTTTTTATTTTTTTTTTTTAAAGAAAATTTGACAACAGAATTATCAATTTTAAAAATTTATTTTGAATCGGGCTAAAAAAAAGAGATATGATTCTGGTATTTGACAATACCAGAATCAGCATTTTGCTGCTTTAACTCAAATCACGAAAAATGATTTCTTGTTCTTATTCATATATGAGCAATCTCTCATGATTATATGCAATATAGCTCCATATCAGCATAGCTATGATTCAGCAATAGGCAATCACAGCTGTGCTGATATAGAGCCATATGGCACGCTCATATACAAGTACAAATGAAGAGTTCAGATGCAAAAGCCTCTAAATGCCATTTGAAATTTTTTTCTGATTTTTTTTTTGATTTTTATCAAACTTGTATATTTAAGTTCAGTAATTTCACTTAAATAACAATTAATAGGTAATTATCATTGCCATTTAAGTGAAATCACTGAACTTAAATATACAAGCTTGATAAAAATGATCATTCTAGAAGAAAATTTCAAATGGCACTTAGAGGCTTTTGCATCTGAACTCTTCAAATATAAAACATACTTTTGACAAAGTCTGACAATAAAAGAGTGATACATTTGGATAATTTGTTTTGAATGAGGCTAAAAAACACAATTTATCCATGTTGGTAAAGCAAATATCATAAGACCTGGGAGAGAGAGAAAATGACATTTGCTGATATGAATGTATTGAGGGTGTGTAAACAGGAAGTCCCTCCATGCTATTTGCTAAATCCAAACACAGACTGCCCAAACTCCCACAAGTCACCAGCTATGGCTACTCCAGCCTCGAGTGATGCTAAAAGAACTAGCTTTATCAACAGTGTGTGGCAACAAAACATCTTATCAGCACCTAAGACACCACGTAATCCTCCTCATTTCTCATGATCATTCAGGCAAACAAACCAGCCCATAAGCTCATTCACAGACAGTCATGAATCAAGAGAGGCGCGTGTTCAAACATCCACCACAGTTCTGACGTCCTGCGAAAGACCTGAATAGATACTTGTTTTGATTTGAGCAAAGTCCCCATAGCTCAAGTCTATCATAACTGACTCGACATAACTGGCGTGGAGGGACGTCTGTGGTTCCTGTTTTAATGAGCTGTGAGAAAGTTGGTCCCATTGGAGCTATGTGTCTAATAGCTCTCACACACACACACTGTGCTTATGTGTTTGTCTGGTTCCACGTGTCTGCTTAAATGATCTGCTTCATTCATCATTTGCCATATGCTGTCAGATGCTATAGATGGCGAATGCAAACAAACACCAAAAGCCCCCAAAATGGAAAGAAAACAGACACGAATGAGTCACTTCTTCCTTTTTTAAGACGCCATGAAATCCAAATCATTGTTTTGTGGATTTTAGCGCATTTAGTTTATCTGAAATAACAGATTAAGTAAAAGTCTTTGCCTTCTAAGAAAATACAGCAAAAGTATTAAAATTGAATTATTGTATCAATTTTGAATATACATTAATTATACATTTGATACTATTCAAATTATTAATTAGAGAATATTTTTAAAGAGATTTGAGAATATTTCGCATAACATTAATAGATTATTCAATGGAATGAGAACGCCTCTATTAATATTAAATGTAATTTTTATATCAATTAAATATGAATTTACTACTACTAGTAATAATATTAAATTATTCATAAGATATTTTTTTAGATTATTTTAGCATGAGAATTAAACGTTTTATTAAATTAGAATGAGAACCTGCCACCTAAAATTGGCTTGTAAAAGTAAAAACGGGGGGAAACTATATTAAAAAAGTAAACACAAAAGTAAGTAGGTCCGTATTTATTGTAAATATTGTAAATAGTAAGTAGTATTTTATTGCAGTGTACATTTACATTTATACTACAACTAAAACTAATTAAAGGCACAATATGTAGGTTTTTTGCCACAAGAGGGCACAGTTTCCAACAATAACAAAGGTGTAGGTTTATGACGCAGTGATGAGCTGAATGATGGGACTTGCTGTCAAGCTGATGGATCTAATAATGTTTATGGATGAGTACAAACATTCATAGTGGTATGAAGCAGGTCGTGATTGCTAAAGAGACAGATATCACACACGAGTCCCGCGGATATAAAGGAATAAAGACATTTAATTCTACCGAACTACCCGCAAGTGCTGGATTACTCGCACAGGTCAGTTTATAAGACAAATTAAACTTGAGACTGAGTTAACTCAGCACTGCTTTACTTGGTCTAACATTACACTATCACACTAAACGGCATTTAAACATACGGTATGTCATTTTTGGCCACCAGGGGTCACTAATCTCTTCCAATAACAAAGGCGTATATCGATGACGCAAAGCACCAAGTGTAATTATGGATCTCGTCGTCAAGATGATGGATCTCTCGGAATTGCTAATCAGAGACGTATACGTGTCGCACGCAATGCAAGTCCCGCGTATATAATGGAATAAGAACATTTCATTCTACCGAAGTACACGAAAGTGCTGAATTAATACTCACACAGGTCAGTTTATTAGACAAATTAAACTTACTATCACACTAAAGAGCATTCGAGTGTTTTGAATGTTGTTAGTTAGGCTAGGTTGTTTGTTGGCTGTATGAGACTAGCTTTAGCCTAAACTAGATCAACATTAGAATAACTTACAGATATTCTGCCATTTTATCATGTTGAAATAAACAACATTGATTAGTATTTATGTACATTTGCTCACCTGTCTAATACAATACATGAAGCACTCGCGTCTCTCTCAAGTCAAAGTTAGTCGCGAACGTGGAGTAAAAATTCTACATATTGTACCTTTAATGCTTTAAATACGTTGTATTGAATAAATGAGGTCAACGCGAGCATCTCCGATGCAATATTGTCCAGAATAACAGAATAGGTCAACATACAATTTCCTTGTTGACCAGCATCTGATCTTTAAAACAACAAAACAAAGGTCTGCAAATGTTCCACACAATACTTCTCACATGAAAGCGAGAGAAAGAGAGGGTGTGGGTGGTATAGAGGGCAGAGGTGGGTCAGAAAGTGGTACTTTAAGAATTTATTCCTCTCTTTCTTTCTTTCCAATATAATCCAAATACATTCCTCCCCTTGCTTTGCCCAAGTGCAAACCAACCCAAAATAGAAGGGGAGTGAGCAAAATATCGCCTCTGAACTCTTTAGAATGAGGCATGGAATTTAAACAAAGAGATTTTCTGAAATGCCAGAGAGAAAATAAACATTTTGAATAAATTAAAAGCACAAAACAACAAACTAACTTAAGAACTATTGGTAAAGAGTGACTACAAAATATTATGGCTCATCTGTCATATTCCCAATTAAAATAAGACAATTATTAACATACAATAATAGTACAGCGACAATTTGTTCATGTTGAAATATGACTTTATTGTGATTCTAGTTATGTGCATTTTTATATATGTGTGCAGGTTTGTAAATCCCTAAAAAACCATGCCTGAACAAACTACTTTTCTATAGCCAAATGAACAAACCATTCTGAATGATTTGTTCACAAATGACTCAGTTCTTGAGTTCAAATCACTGACTCGTGTGATCACAGCTTACTGGAATAACGAAAAATGACTTAAATTTGGTCAGTTCCTTACCTCAAGTTATTGAATAGCTTCAGAGTACTTCAAATATAGCAAATGGGTTGTGTGGACTACTTTTATGAATCTTTAGGATTCTCTTAAGGCGATTTTGTGTCCCTTTTTAGGCTTGATGTCTTTAGCATTCCTTGCAATTGTATTGAAACGTGCTAATTTCTCATCTTCTGTTCCACAGACATAAAAGCAATTTGGGTTTGGAATGACACAAGGCTGATTAAACAATGACAAAATGTTCTTTATTAAATCCCAACTGCAGTCTAAGAGGAAAATAATAGAGTCTATATCATAAACAGACACCCATCTGAGATTGGCTGCTTTGTTTTTCACACACAATCCCTCACCCTCAACACCGACAACATTCGCCAATAATCTTAAACTAATATTATGAATTGGCAAATTTAATTAATTAGCAGTGACAGCGGACACAGGTGTGACACGACGGAGCGCAAACCGCCCCAAAACAACCTGTCATCCATCCCACCATAGTCAAACACGCGCCTGCATGCAGAAACACCGGCACCCGTCCCTTCCCCCGTCTGGGACATTAGATTAGTGTCAAGCCCCAAAGAAGTAAAAGCATATAGTGGGGGTTGATCCACAGGGCAGGAAATTAGTTTTTTTTCTAAAGACCTGTTATTAGAAGAGCAGAGTGGAGTTGTGAGCTACAGCTTGACTGCACACACCACCCTTGTCCTGTTTGCTTTGGGTGGCCTATCAATTAGTTCTGCAAGGATACCCATCTCTACAGCAACCCCAGCCCTGTTGCCAGGCATTGTGGGAGATCGGGAAAGGTACTTTAACCAGGAACAGCAAGAAAAGTGTATGGGTCATTGATAAGCTTGTTCAAGTTAATTGTTATGGCAGTGGCAACCATCATTTTTTAGCTTTCCAAATGTTGGAAAATGATTTTAAAAGTTACAGCACAGTACGGGGTGGGCAAGATTTGTTGTTTGTTTGTGAAAGAAGTATTTTATGCACATGCATAATACATGTACTGAATATTCACCAGCCATTACTTCAGTCTTTAGTGTCATCTCTCATTATTATCAATGTTGAAAACAGGATTTTCTTTTCAGGATTCTTTGATGAGAACAGAATTTAGATCAAATAGAATTTTTTGTGACCTTATACATGTATTTACTGGAATTTTTGATCAAGTTAAAATACAGAATAAAAGTATTAATTTCTTTTTTAAAAATGATAATGATACTGTGTTTAAATAAAGTAAAACAGATCAAATTTTGTGACAGTGTCCTAAATTTTGAGGTTGTCAATACCTGAAAAAAAGCAAGAAAGACGTCACAGTCCCCAGCGTTCATACCGTCACAAAATACATAAAGTACATAAAGTGAGTATATTGTATAAAATTAAACACGACAACAATCATTATCATACACATTTACTGTAAAAATCCAATTATATAATTATAATCCAAATATATATCTTTTTTGGTCAACAAACAATAAAAAAATCTTGAGAAGATTAGAAAAACACCTGAGAAACAAAATAGCATGAAGCGTCAATTTTCACCTGTTTTAAACATTTAATTTTTATTTTATAACAGCAATATATTTAGCATATATTAAATGTATATTTCATTTAGCACAATCTAAGATCAGTAAAGCGGTTTAACCACACACCTTTCTCTTTCACACTCAAGACACTCACACAAAAACAATCCCACGTGGCAAAGCAACTTTCCACCCCATAAATCCTCAAACAAAGAAAATTCCTCCTCTCTACCTCAGAGTGTCGGAGCCAGGCTGCAGAATTCCCTGGCAAGAGCCTGATCCCGGGACAACCGGCGAGAGGCCGCTAAAGTTTGGCTGAGTGGCAGGCAGCTTCATGAGTAAAGCTCCACTGCACTCCTTCCCTCACTCTGCCTATCGCTGCTCTGAGAGAGAGAGAGAGAGAGACACCGATTCTCCCCGCAAACACACACACACACACACACAAACCCAGCAGCCAACCACAAGCTGAGGGGAGCGGCTTTACCAACTGAAGGAATGGTAATCTGATCACAAAGCAGTCTTTAAGCCCAGCAGGACTTCAAAAGGAGATGGCTGTTGACTCTATAAACTGGTCTCAGAACAGAGCTGGATTAGAAAGAATGTCAAGATGTTAATTAAGTTGAATTATTCATGTGTAATGAACTAAAGCTTTAAATCAAATTGTGTTTTCAAGTGGACGGAAAACCTGCTATTATCAACTAGGTTGTTTTGTGAATATTCACAATAAACAAAGTTCTCTCAGATGGGGGGAGGGACAATTAATGGCAAACAGTAGGAGTATAGATCTATAGAATAATGCATCTTAATGGTCAATGCTGATGCTAATATCTAATATATGGGAAAATATGGAACAAAGCAAGATTTTTAGAAAAATGTCCATACGATGTTGATTTGGACCCCATTGACATCCATTGTAGACACAAAAACAGTTCTTCAAAATATTGTATTTTATGTTCCACAGAAGAAGAAAGTCATATAGGCTTGGACGATTTAAATTTTGGGGTGAACCATCACGGAGGAGAACTGTTTTATTTTTGTATAATTTATATTATATTATAGTATTTAATTAGCTTTTATTTGCATTTTTTTCATTGTTTTAGTAATTTTGTTTTGTGCATGTGTCATACTTAATTTAAAAACTATAATTCTATATAGTTTTAATTTATTTGTTTAAGTAATTTTAGAACTTTTTTCAATAATCGTGCAATTTTTCAAGTTAAAATTTTTCATCTATTTATGTTTATATATTTTTTCATATATCAACTGGTGACAAGCGAATGTGTTTTCAAAAGTTCGTCTTTCATCTCAGTAGGGCAGGTTTGACAGTCACCGTCTTCACATGAGTTAGATCTGGACATCTGCGTTGTGTCGTAAATCCCAGGTGACCTTACAGGTTTGAGGCAAGGCAGGTTCCTACACGAAAAGTGTTTGTGTGTACGTTAAAAGTGTGTGTGTAGGTGTGTGAAGGAGTAGGCTAATCTTCTAAAGCACACCATCTTTTGTGATAAGTTACGGCTTAAGTGTGTTTTTACAGCTTGGAAACATAGTCCACCGCGATAAGAGTGTGGGAATCCATTTTCGGTTTACAGTTCTTTCTGTCTGTCTGGGGTTTAGCGTGTGGCTAGCTTGTGGCTGAAAGGCACAAAGTCAATAAGTGACTAACCTACAGACTTCACCAAACCCGGCCAATTAGTTCATTCTGTAATGCTTCACGTTCTCATGCTCTGTTGTTCACAAAAGTTTTTAAGGGTCACATCCCATAGTTAAAGGTCAAGCTGCCTTAATCCTTAGCGGAAAGATCCTGCTAACAGACAAAGATGCAATTTTGTTGTGTTTAACAAAACCGCAAACAACATTTTTGGCCTTAAACATTGGCACAAAACTTTGTGGGCAAACGAGACCATATATATGTAGCATCTGAGCTGTTTTTGTATACACAAACACACAAAAACACAAGTAACTGCTAATCTCGCTAGCGTTAAAAGTGGGAATGTATATATATATATATATATAGTGTGACTGTGACAAGAGGTTTCTGTCTTCATAGAGCAGTTTTGAGTGTGCGACTGTGTTATTAAACAGAGGCAGAGAGAGAGAGAGATTCCAGCCCTCGTGCCCAAACCTTTGCCGCCAGACGTTTGTAATGACAGAGCTGCTAGTGAGCATGAGGAATTCGGAGTAGTTCCTTTCTCCATCCTGCTCGCATTCTCTCTCTTCTCTTCAACACGAATTAAACATAACACTAAAATATAACAAGACAACAACTTTACAGCCCTCAAACGACAGTTGTTGTGACTCTGGGCTGTTTTCTAGGGAACCGCAGAGCATGATTTGAATCATTTTGAATATGGAAAAAAAATTACACATGCAAAGGCAAAGCAGCTTGCAACGGCAACATAATAGATTTGCATAATACGTGATAAAATATGCGTCATAAAAACAATCACAATTCAGTATATAACAATGCCTTCATCGCAAATATGAAACTGTGGATAATTGTTTATAGGATTCTTTGATTAATTGAAAGCTCGAGAACATTTATTTGAAATAGAAATGTTATGTAACATTTTAAATAGCTTTACTGTAAATAATATAATAAATAATATGTTATTTGTATAAAGGGTAAATTACATGAGCAAAGGTACTTAGGCCCCATCCACACTACTGCGTTTTCGTTTAAAAACGGAGAATTAAAACGAATACGATCGCGTTTTATCTGCGTATTAGAATTGATCTCTGTCCACCTTAAAACGACTGAAAACGCGGATCACGTGACCATTCACCAATACTGGACATGCACGTGCCGGTTTAAACAGTGGTAGACGAATCAGGGAAGGACACGTCATGACTGATGACACCCAATCATAGAGCCGAGTGTGAGCCTCTGCGTCATCGTTTCTAAATTCCTCCGTTTTGTCCCGTCTACACTAAAACTCCCTCCGAAGATTCAAAACGCAAAACGGAGCTGCAGCGTTCCTAAATTTCGCGGTTTTAAATTTTTCCATTTTAGGCCCCGTTTACACGAAGGGAAAACACAGATATTTCCCTGCGGACTGGCCTCTCGTTTATACGAAAACCCCGTTTTTATCACAGAAAACGATTATTTCTAAAAACTCCGGCCAAAGTGGAGATTTATGAAAACGCCGGTTATGTATTGTCGTGCGAAGTGGGAGAAACGGCGATTTAGGTTCTCTCTTGTCGATTCTGAGGATTCTGATTGGCTTGCATGGCTTTATCCTTCTCCCTACACTGCCGCCAATACGTTTGGCATAGTTATGATGGCGCTCGACGGCGTATTTATGCGGGTGTGTGAACAATGTTATTTTTGAAAACGGAGAGGGGGAAAATATTAGTTTCGCTAAATACCTGGCTTTGTGTAAACGTGGCCTTAGTCTCGACGGGAGGTGCAAACGTAGCAAAAGGTCTCCGTTTTTAAACGAAAACAAAGTAGTGTGGACTCTTTACACGGAAAAGATTCTGAAGAGAAAACGCAAAAGTGGCGTTGCATTATCACTTTTTATTTCGCGTTTAGACGAGCGTTTTGGGTGGGAAATCCGCGGGCATATGGTGACGTAAAAGTGTGTGAAATGCAATGTAGTATGCACTCCAGGCGGCTAGGTGGCAATGTGGAGCACTGCCACACAACAACACCAAGTCCGCGCGCCTGCGTACAACCTTCACTGTCAAGCAGACTTTTGCGTTTCTACCCTTTACGCGGGAACGCGACGGTGGAGCAATTTCCTCTCTGGATGGTGGTTTCACTTTTTTTCGTTTTTAAGCCCCAAAAACGCCGTCGCCGTGTAAACGAAAGGCACATCCGGTAAAATATTTTTACGCTTTCACCCACGAGCGTTCTCATGTAAACAGGGCCTTAGTAAAAATATGCTTTGCCAACAAGGCAAAACATTTTCATTTAAAATTAACTACAAATTTGAAAAGGTAGAACAGTTCTCCCCTCACAAATACTGCAAACAAAAAAAAAATACAAAATACACAAGATAAAAACACATAGATAGATAGGAGCTCTATTGTAGCCAATGGGTCTGTAGGGGCCAAGAGGACACTGAACACAAGACTATTTCTCTATTGTTGTTCTCTTTCCTTCCTGTGTTTCCATCCCTCTATGTGTTCTTTTGTTGCAAATACACAAGCCACACTGACACAACACAAATATTCTCTTGTTCTCGGTCTCTCACTTTCAATCACAGAATACACACAGCGACAGCACATGATGGTAGACAAAAGCTGCACATTTTCCATAGTTTTTTACCCCTAAAATATAAATTCACATATGAATTTTGATTGCTCATACTATAAGTTAATCATTTATAGTTAAACTAGACAGAAAGGCAGACTGATTTTAAACGAATCAATCCAAAGGAACAGATTCCCTAGTGAATCCTCTCAATGCTTTACATTAAACAGCAGACATTATTATATTCACCATTGCTGTAAAGTTGTGGGTGACAAAAAAATAACTTTCTGTAGCATTTTATTACATTAAACCGCTACTTGGTGACTGGAAAAAGCTTTTTCAGGAAAAATTGTTTTGAGAACAACTACTGGCTACTGTCCTGCTCCCAAACAATGTAGTTAATTACGTATTACTGACACTTTCCAATCCATTTATATGACTAATTCTCCTTCTCTTTCTCTCTCTCGCACACACTGTGGGGGGAAGGGGGTCCCATGTGTTGATGGATATCCTCCTCCCTCTGTCTTTCAGTGTGTTTCTTTTCTTTTCTCCGTCCCTCCATCTCCAACTTCCTGTTGTCCGGCAACATTTGCATGTGAATTGGCTGCTGGGTGTGATGGCTGTGCTGAGTGATTAAGATCATTGTCTCAAGCATCCAGTTAGCACTGTTAAAGGGTGTTAAAGGTGCGATTCCTCCCCATAAAAACAATCGCATAGTCCACGTGAACAATTTTACACGTGGACTTCAGAATCTACCAAGCTGCAAGATCTCTCTCATACTGTAATGTAATATTTGTAATATGTATGTGTTTTTTACTGCACTTCATGTTGTTGAAAATAAAGAATGAAATGCAAGTATGCAAATCTACCCAGAACTGGATATTGTTGTTAGAATAATTCAAAATATAAAAGAACAGCAGAGTCCAGTCGCACCACAACTATAACAATAAAGGCACAGAGAAACAATATAGTTGGAAGCACTTTCAGAACGATTTTTTTCCCAACTGATCGACAGCCAATCAGAATCCATCCTGCTTTTACAAGCATTTAAAAGCAGCAGACAACAAAACTGTTGCACGCTTAGAACAAACAGAATGATATTGTGTGCCGCTGGTGTGAACGCTAATTTATTTATCGTTATATATTTATAGTTCTTGGGGTGAACAGGCATTTAGAAGTGTTCTCAGTTAAGAATGAGCTTCAGCTTGCCTCTAAACAAAAAGT
Source organism: Pimephales promelas (assembly GCF_016745375.1). Next base: position 1,301,047 of record NW_024121521.1, on the reverse strand, counting down.
CAAACAATAATACTTGGTCAACAGCTCCAGTACCAGTATTGGATGCCAGTCGTGTTTTGTATGTATAGACTGTGGTAAAGGAAGTAGCTGTTTCCTCAGATGTCAGATAAGAGCTCTCTCTCTCTTGTCCCATCCATTTAACTGTTTAGAGAGGAGTCCGCTCTGATGTGATTGCTAAGCCCCCCTCAGAGCCCATGTTCAGCCATCCTAAACCACAGAGGAAACAGTTCTCTCTACATATCGCTTTCTCCATCAATACCAGACGTGTCAAGGGCAAATGGACGGATGTTCTTTTGCATCCTTGATTTAACCTGAAACAACAAATCAATCAATGTTTTGCATTTAAAACATCCAAAAGATAAGAGTTCCCAAATATTCTGCCTCAACACGCCAATAAAAAAAAAATTGCACGGGTGGCGACTTAAGCAGCTTAAGAGTGAAGAATGCTTCCCATGCTGTCATTGAGCTTGTCCTGAGGGCTTAAGGTGAAAGAACCAGACCTAAACTTATCGCAGTTTTGCCGATGGATGAGGTTAAGCGTAACAGATGACAGTAGACAGAGGCTGCGTCTCCCTTTGTGCAGGAATTCTTCAGGAAAACTTAAATTACTTTCTGGGTTTCACCCATGTTACTACACTCTAAAAAATGCTGGGTTGTTTTAACCCAATTTTGGGTCAATAAATTTAACCGAATAGCTGGGTTTGTCCATATTTGACCAAAAATTGGGTTAAACAACCCAACATTTTTTAGAGTGTAGGCCAGCCCGTTTCAATAGCTATTTGCCATTGTAAATGTGAAATATGATAAAAGTGTTAACACATGTGATTCATTTTAGATTTTTTTTTTTTACTTTTTAAATGTTTAACCAAATTGTATAATATTTATAAAAATATAACCAAATATATAAAATATAATAATTAATATTTATAATAATATAACCAAAACTGAATATTTCATTGAAAATGACAGACTTTGCTCGCCCAGACAGATAGAGTAAGTCCTCGTCTTACATTAAATTTTTTTTCTTTTTTGATAATCTGATCACTGGGATCATTGTGACTATAAGAGGTCTTTCATTTGGTCCAAAATTAATTAAAATAAATAAATAAGTAGTAAATAAATTAAATGAAAAACAAGAATGAATAATAAATTAACAAAAACATAAAATATTAAAAATCTAAAATAATAATTATACAAACTAAAAAAATGAGAATAAAGCAAATAAAATGAAATACAAGAAAACCTTCAAAACAAAATACTGCAAAACAAAATAAAACGACAAAGACAAACAAAGAAAATAACTGACCTAAAAACAGCTATCAGGTTATGTAAAGCGTTAACACTTAATCAGAAGTGTTCGAGACCAGCCAAAACAAACTGCAGGTCTAGTTACTGGGCACACACATCTATAAATGCACACAAACTCACACAAAAATACAAAGAAACCTCAGCTGTCACCCTCAATAGCACACTTCACTGCCTCGTACAAAAGCTTTAGACCGGTCAGTCAAGTCTAATGTGTTCAGTTCTCTCAGTCTATTTCTATCTGGCACTCTACAGGTACAGCAGATCACAGGGACACAATATCAGATCTCGGAGAAGTGAACCAGACACACCAATGCTTTCAAAGAGCCTAATCAGCCACAGCTACTGTGCTTTTACTGGAGAGTCTGGGTGTGCGGTGAGGAGCGAGAGAAGCGTGAAAGTGCAGAGAGATCTTTTTTCAGCCCTACTATGAACTTCATGACTGTACCTGCTGGGCTTGCTTGTTGGCAAGAAGGCAAGTTGCCAGCTCATCTTTTTTTGCATCTCTTTTGGAGAGCACGTTTGTGTAGGCAGAATGTCTTGTAGCCCCAAAGACTTCTGGTCAAATTCAGTAGGCAAAAACATTCATTTATCAACAGCCAAACAACACTGGCGGATAGAAACTAACAAAATACAAAACTGCATTATAGAGAAATATCAGCAAGAAAATTACTTTGACATCTAAAAACAAAGATAGGAAAAAGAAAGAAGCACATTCAATTCCATGTAAATGCCTTCGGAAAAATATTGGTTGCAACGCAAGACATAAATCAAATATTGCTTAAAGGGGGCATATCATGTTACTGCTCTAATGTAAAAAAACAAAAAAGAAGGTTTCAGATTATCAAGATAAATGTCTAATCAAAAGGCTGAAAAATATATGAACATATATTAAATAAATAATTTAAATATATTATTATTTTTGTATAAAATAATACAAATACAATAGATAATACAAAAAAAATTAAAAATTATAATTATAATAAAAACAAAACAAATTTCAAATACATAAATATCAAGAAATATTTATTAAATATTCATATTCATATACATTTTCAGTTATATTTCCCAGCTCTAGTTAATGAACCATGACATGATTAACAGATGACCACTTACATATTAATGTCTATTCTGTATTCAGCAACTTAGCCAACCCTGATGAATGAAAGTCTACACTGGTAGACTTTAGAAAATCATTACAAATAGGTCATTTACATGCAGAAGTCTTAAAGCTACAGTAGCGAAAACTGATCTGACTAAAAGCTTGATCTGGTTTAGAGCATGTAGAATACCAAAGGCATTCACATGCAATGAAACCTATGAAAACCACTGACCCACAAATGTGTGCGCAATATGGCACATTTCCTCTGTGTGTGGGTGTGGATTTGACCAGGGCTCTCCTTTCAGTCCAGACATGGTCCCCAAGCCCCTTTCTCCAGGGCGAGACGCCCCGATCACGTTTCAGAGCCGTGTTTGAAATGCCACGGCCAAATTACACAGTCACACACAATGTAGCAGTCATCGTGGACCTGAAAAACGGACATCCCTCCACCGGCAGGAAACTACACTGAGATTCACACACCACATGCTTGAGACGACTGTCATTTCTGAGGGTGCGTCTGAATATCTATGTAAAAGTATAGGGTGGTCCTATTTCCTTTATCACAAAAAAACAGGTGCGGCATGCTTAATATAAAAATAAAAATAAATATATCATGTCTCTTCAGAAGACTTGGGTTAAACCCACTTTATTCATCAAAAAATATGACATGATATTAAAAAAAAATATTATATATATATATATACAGTTACACTAGAGTGCTTATGTGAATATGCCCTGGTTCTACTAATCATAGCATAATATCAATAAAATACAATTTATCATCTGCAAGACAAATATAGTCAAAGCAAAACAAGAAGAATCATCAGCTGCAAAGGATCACCAAACCAAAAGCGAGAGTTATGATCTGATCAAAGGAGCGTTGACTGAATTTACAGTATAGCAAATTAATCTAAATAATTTTCTACAGCATCCACATCATCCAACTCCAAAACCAACATGGCTCCCCTCACGATGGAATTTAAGCAGCTCTCAGAGGGATGCACCACTGAAGTTCACACCACCTCATCTTTCTTCACTGACCGGAGTTTGTTTTGGAAGATTTGATGACAAAGCAAGTCGAAATAACGTGAGCAAAAAGATTTAATGCTTTTGTTTTTTACACCAGCTGCTGTTAGAGAAAGAATTCCAAAATTAAACATGACATTTCCAGTAAGAAAGAGGACAGAAAAGGAATTCCCATTGGATTCTCACCATTCCCACCCTCTAGCAACATTTCACAAGGTCTTAGATCATCCCTCTTTCACCTGTATCAATCTGGGCACTAAGATGATATCTTGACAGGTACTGGGCACAGAATCCTGGGAACACACCTGGCTGGGCTCAAGAAAATTACCTTATTTGGAAAACCATGGATAACAAAACTGGTCTGTAGGTCATCAATCTGACTCTGACTCTTTTTCTGCCAAGATTGTGATCAAATGCCAGTTTATCAGCGAGATCTTCTCCACTGACTTCATCAAGGACAGGGGTTTAGTCTTGAAGAGCCAGACTTTTCATTGCAGACAATGTCTGGTCCACTTCGCAGGACTGGACTGTCAAACCAAAATGTCAATGACCAATCAGAGTTCGCCCAACATTACAATTCTGTCGACATTTGCTCACTCTCATGTCTACACAAACTTTTTTTCTATGAAAACACAACAAAAGATATTAAATTCAATAAAGTGCAACAGTGCCTGCCAACTTAAGCCATCTTGGTTACAGAAGTATTTTTGCATACATTTGTTTTTCAAATGGTTTTAATAAAAGTCCGTTACCAACCATGAGCTACAAGGTAAATTACAAATTTACAAACTTTGATTAGAAGCAAAAAAAATTGGACAAAAATGACAAGACTGTACTTAACCGTACAAGACTTTTGTAACGACTTCAAATAGGGAAATAACTACAATCCCATGAAGCATTGCAAATGACAATCAAATTAAAAATGGTAAATGTGGCGAGCAGGACGAGGCCGAGGGCCTTGAGAGAACGGCGCGAGGCCGGTGGCGTGAGTGATAATGAGCGACACCTGTGTGACGCACCGGTCTCGTATCTCTCACAGAGCGACGACAGTGAAGGACGAGAGAGGCCTTTACTTTCGTTTTTGTATTTGTTTATATATTTTATTAAACGTTGTTGAATGTTCGCCGGTTTCCGCCTCCTTCCCATAACAACAAACTTTGTTAGAGAGAAATATAAAACTTTTGATTTAAAAATGTTGCAAAATATATAATATACAATTATGTTAGTACTGTAGTTTGAGTAGGTAGAGAGAGTGACTCTTACATCATTCGCAGTGCTTCATAGGAGACGGTGGGCACTAAAGTGTTGTTTTGCTGCAAATCTACTTTTTTAGATTCTTTGATTGGCGATTCTCTGTTGAATCATGGGTAAAGTAGTTTATCACATAGGAATTTTGCTGTTAAAGGGTAACTAAAACCCTGGTCGGAGCCTGACTTCACCCACTGGCAATATTTGAAAATGCTGAAAAAGTGGGCAGACCCCAGCGGAGATAGAGGGGACGAAATAGATGCTAAAACACTCTATCCTGATAGTTTTCAATACTCACAATTCCAATTCCTGACTCCCTACAGTGGTTTTGACGACACAAGATGGTTTTTATACTGCCAAGGGCGTAGCTCGCGGGGTGAGCTGAAACCTGGGTGCGTCACGAAGTGCGAAACATCCAATAGGAAAATTCAACTGCAGTAGCCACCGTTCAACCTGAAGAGGGCAGCACTAAGACGTTTTTACACCATATACTGTAGAAATAGAACACTTTATAAACAAATGTCAAAAAAGTTACTCGAATCAATGACTGGTATTAATAAAGATCCATTCTTACAGATCATTAACTAAAAAAAGTTGGTTAAGTGTTTAGTTACACTTTAAACATGATTATTTAAAAAATAAGTTGAAATAACGTGGACTGATGGCTTCAACAAATAGATATACCATTGTTTAACAACATTGTAGCTCACATTAGGCTGTCTTTAAAGGTTTTTATCATTAAAAAACACATTTATACTTGCGCAACCTGACTGTTGAACTCTATGGGGTCCAAAACAACAAAAAAAGAAACAGGCATTTTTCAAAATATGTGTTCCACAGTATAGACAACACGAGATGCATGAATGATCAATGAGAAGCTTATAATGATCACTAATAAAAACTCTTGAGAAGAAATAAGGAAAATTAAGTCTTTTCTGAGGCTTCTTTCAGATCCAATCCTCCCATCAATCAATCATTCATACTTACCTACCTATTATTTGTTTTCGATCTCTACATTTTTCATTTTCCCTTTTAAAGCAGACAAATCAGATATCTTTCAGTTCTGAACTAATGAGTCACCAGACGCATTTAATAATAAATATGCCATCCACTGTCAGTTCAGAATGTGTTTAGTAAAAACACAGACGGTTTTCCATGTTCACAGACACTATTGTTGCGCTTGAGGAGACACAGCACAAACGGTGAGGGATGTGGGATGTTAAACAGCCGCAGGGCTTGCAGGACGGCACAAAAGCACACCGAATGTGAGAGCAAACGCACACACGCAAAAAGAAGTGGATGTATGCCTAAACTGATGCATTAGTTGTTGCCTTTGGCGCTCACAAAGACAATGACTACTCTCTTCCATTGTGAGGAAACAAAAGCAACTCTGTTGCCCATCTGAAATGCTCCGGTTTGACTACCATACATCCTGTGGCGATCTACACTCAGGACTACTGATCATAAGAAACAGAATACATGGAAAATGAGAGTCTACAGGGTGAGTTAGTGCATGCAATGCAAAGGTGAAAGGTTAAGTTCTACCTATCAGTGTCTTCTTGACTCTTGGGATTAAAGTGGTGAACGGTCCCTCTCACGGAGTTCATGCCATCCGAGACCCAGTTAACCCTCCGGGAGTGTAGGTTGAGACCTCCGTCGGTCATGTAGCTGCAGACACACACACACAAATGCTAGTTTAACACACAAGATATTAACAAGACGCAATTACGGGTGTGATGCGGTGTCTTATCTGTTAATCGAGCATGGACAGGCTGTCTTGTGAAACACTGGAGTTAAATATGTAGCGAGACGCAATAACAAAAAGATATTTTACATGACGTTGCCCGCCGTCTGGTGATCTATGATCTATACTTATTCAGCTCCTTTGACAGCATGTTGTGTCTGGACGTTCACTTTCATAACAAATGAATTCAATTCGCTCAACTAACAGCGTAAAGACAAACGTTTGTCAATGTCAAGAGAAATCCACCACAGGAAAAACCAGTTTTACCACATGCGTGGAAACGCATAGGTAGAGACGTGCTATAACGTTAGAAGATCTTGTCATTGATTGTACCGAAAGGACACATATACTATGTATTTTTATATACTTACTTTATATCGATTTTCAGGGCGGTCAGATCAGTGTTATATTGGTATACTAGTATTGGTATAGTAGTATGGTTTTTGATAAGGTTTAATTCGTTTAATTTTTTTTTAAGTTTTAGTTTTTTTGTTTATTTAATTTTAGGTACTTCAACTTAAACTAAACGAATATGAGAAATGTTACCTTGACAACTCGCTGAAATATATTTTATTTCATTTCAGTTCATATTTTATTTTATAAAAAAAAATGTTTTAATGGTTTTGGTTTTATTTAACAATAACCATGGCTGATTTGATTGATATGGTCTAGCAATTTTAAAATAAACCATAGTGAATTACTCAAAGCCAAGATTTTGTTATTATAACTGACATTTTTTATGTTATATATTGATATTTTGGGTTTATTTGTGTAAAAAATAAATATAATAAATACAATTTTACAAACCCATATAAACGTATTTTTCAAACCAACAAACCAATTAATGCATTTTTTAATAAAAAAAAATAAACCTCACATTGAATAACTTTACAAATCTCTTTAGCTAGTTAAAATGAATCTCAATTCAAAAACAGTTCATTACCCAAAGCAGCTATAACTAAATTTAGTACCTATTTCAGTTTAACAAACAAAACCATAACCAACATGCAACTCAAAATATTCACTCACCTCCCAAAAAGTCACAAACTAGGACTGCGACAATCAAGAAAGTCGTTGGTTTCACATGACCAGGTCTGTTGACTGTTAAGGTGTGCGCTTATGTGTTTATGTTCTTACTGTAAGCACCTATCAGTGTTCTTAGTATCCCTAAGGACAAACTACATTAAGAAGTGAGGAAAGAGAGAGAGAGAAAATAAGACTTGTGGGTTGGACTGCAGGCAGAAGTGGACAGGAGAGCTGTGTGGGACAGTGTGTTTTAACCTGAGGCACAAGGTGGATGAGTGTTTACTCTGTTGACCCATTTAAGTGGATGTTCTACAGGTTCTCAAAGAACAGTCATTTGCCCTCTGGCGACAAGCAATATGAACCAAACACTTAAAACTACAGCAGGTGGGAGAGCATTGCTGATAATAACAGGCTGATCCGATAAGCTTTGTTTCAGGTTAATATGATTTTCACAGTAAAACAGGTACATCTCATGCAAGACAGAACTACTTGAAAGTAAATGAATTATCCTGGTAAAATTAGATTTAACAGAACAATTATGTGTTTCATCATGATAATTACTAATTCACATTACAATAACATTAATGCTAACATTTATTTCCCAATGAGCAATACATATTTATTTTTAGTTCATGGTAGCACATTTATTAATAATGTATTACAGTTTGAATTTAACATATAAGCTAACAAAATTAATTGGTATTTTTCATTGTTAACTATTACAAGCAACTAATGTTAAAAAAACGGAACATTATTGTAGGTGTTATTATCATATGATCTATTAAATGTTTACATACAGTGACATTAACACATAATATATAATCAAGCAGATTTATAATATAAAATAGGCATTTTTACTATATCAGATTGCTTATTATAATGTGAGGGAGTTCGTTTTGGTTGTTAGGTTTGCAGGAGACGGCACAGCATCTTAAAAGACACGCATCCTTTAGCTTGATCTCTCATTTCCTGCTGTGAAGCAATCACACTCTGACTGAGTCAGGTGACTGTTTCATCATCTGGGCGGCACACTAACCTGCTGGACAGGTGGGACATTTCCCAACAGCATACGCCACACTAATGATTTATGGTTTATAATTCATACAGATAATGAAATAATAAATGAATCATCAGGTGTGATTCAGATCAGAAGACAGGAAATATAATGAATTTCACAATCCTGGTTAATCAATCATAATTTTGCATCTTTGTACAACAAAAATATTAAATTGGCTTTTTTGTAGTAAACAGCAAAACTGTGACAAAACCAGTTTAGTAGATTTATGTGACCATTTAATATTGATTAAACTGAATAAATAATAAATCATGATATGAAACCATCCCTTGCCTGACCTGTACTATACTTATTGAAGAAGTTATCTTTGTGAATAGTGTTTAAATGTTATAACTGGACAATATTTCCTATTATATGGGCACATTTGGGATCAACGGCTTCTGTTTAACTTTAGTTACTGAGCAATAGAGGCTTGTTAAGATTATTTCAACTAGTTAAACACTCAGTCCCATGGAGTTATTCATTTGCCCCGACCTGGTGACCCGCTACAAGTCATTCAACAGCAGTCTCGACAGACTGACAGCTAGATAGATAGACAATGTATAATCAAATAATAACCTGGTGCTATAGTAGAAAACCCTTCAAACAAAAACATCTTTCATCTAAATGTAATAACTTTCTCTCTATAGTGTCTGTTGACATAACCAAGGCTGAATAGGCAAGGAATGATAAATAAAAATCGGCAGGAAAAACTAAAAATAAAATAGTCCTTTATGTTTTCTACAGAAAATTGAGTTTTGCTTAGTTAAAATTATTAAAATAGAATAGAATAAATAAATAAAGAAAAAACACCTCAATCAAATCTCAATGGATAATATAAATAATAAATAAATGTTCAAATAAAATGTATATACACATACAGTATATAAATCACAGCATCCACAATTCAGTCAAATCTCAGTGGATAAAATCAATACGATCCCTACATAATCTCCCACAAAACATTGTTCAAATGCCTTTTATGTAATCCTTATCCGATTATTTGAACATGTAACTAAGATGGGACTAAGATAAGCTAGTAAAAAGACACTAATCCAAACCAAAGCATCTGGTTTTAGAAACAGAATTTGCTGTAAGTACCCAATGTTGACTGCGTTTCAAAATCCATCCATATATGGTCTCAGTAATTGGGCTTAAAAGCTTTCCAACTATGATCATATGTCTCACAAAGATTTTCTTGTGGTGACAGAATCACTCTACTGGAATTCAGCACTGAGCAGAAGGAATATGAGAATCCAATAAAAGGTGTCTGTCTGATTCCTGTTTGAACAGGACTAGGAAAAGATTATGCACGGCATTTCTGCATTCGCTGCGTGTGTTGGTGCATTTAGTCGCATTTCCAAATTTGGATCTAGCCTCATATCTCTTCCATGGGGTCAAAAGGTTGCACATTTTTCCACGAAAAGTCAGCTAAATGCATCTCTGTGAGGTAAATTCAAGTACTCTCTTTCTCTTCGTGCCCCAAATATTCATATATTCACCCTCTCTCAGGATTCAACTATGAATATTTCCCATGACCCTTGACTCCCGTTCTCTTACCACAGGCTACATGATGCGTTTTCATGTCCTACTGATGGACTCCGAAATTAACAGCTGATAACAGACATATGAACAAAATAATTACTAACATGAAAGAGCTATTGAGGCTTCTCATATTTATGTCAGTAACTAGCTACTGAAAGCTGCATACAGAAGCAGACGGGCTATTGGGATGTTGCATGATGCAAAACAAAGCCAAGAGTCAAGAAACAACACCATCTAAACATACTGTAATTTGCATGTTGCCACAAACCACACCAGTGCACCGGGGACTTTGAGCATGCAGGCAAAAACTGGCAGAGCTCCTAGGGAACGGCACAATGAAAGAGTGAAGTGAATAAAGAAAGCTGGATCTGTGTTACATGATTACATGCTAAAAAGCTGTGGCTAACTGCTCATGGGACACAGTAGAAATTCAGTGCAGGGCGCGTCGAGCCACTGCGCACTTGCATTAACAGTGCATCTTTTGATATATAGCGTTAAACGGACATTTGAACTTGTTAAAAGGATGAGTTGCACATTTTTTGTATATTCAAAAAAGTTGATTGATTGAAAATTGATTGATTAGAATATTCTGTTTGAAAGTAAATCAATCAAAATAAACTAGTCAAAAAGGACTAACTAAAGAGCGCCACCCAGAGGCAGATACAAAGCGATGCATTCTTACCTGTATTGATTGAACAAACATTTTTTGGTCCTGAGACTTCCACAGAAGTTATATGCACATGTTTTAGTTTTTAGATCACTTCTAATATTGATTGCTATCAGGATGTGAAATGAGTTTTGTAACCATTTATTTTATAAAATAATTGCCTATCCTACTTTAAAGCTGATGTATCGTCATCTATCAATATGTAACATTTGAAAACTTTTGCAAACACAGAATCAAACCACACTCACCCAGTGGAAACACCATCCACCCTCATGCTCTTGCCCAGGACGTCTCCATCACTCATGTACCCTGCCGTTTCCATGGCGACGCCCTCCAGCTCCTCCACCTTCTCTGAGAGCTCAAGGCCGCAGACGACTCCGTTGTGTGTGCAGGTCTGACGTCTGTGCGTGTGCCGCTCAGAGCCACTGCCGTGGTGTACGAACGTGTTTCCTGAAGAGGGGGCATCACCAGCTTGTAGACGAGGACTGGATGAGCCCAGCCGCCAGGGCAGTGCAGAAGCAGGGCGGGTAAGCAAGGCCCTCTCATTGACCTCTGTGGTTACTGTGCTGTCAAAGGTGGTCTCAAGAGTGCTGGCAGGCAGCGAGAAAGAAAAAACATGAGAAGTTAATGACATAATAACCATAAACTATACAGTGGGTTTATTAACATCTTGACTTTGTTCTTTATTTTATTCTGATTCAATATAACATCACTGACTACGTATATGTGACAAATGAGTTTAAGATGTTCAAAAAACACACCAATGATCAGAGAATAATCAATAAATAATTACGTATATTTATGTTATTTATTGATTTTGATTGGACACTTGTTAGACCTAGAACATAATTATTCTTTTTTTTATTCTTATTCTTAACCTAATATCAAAGAAGTGACAAAAGGAGAGGTTTACATGATAAAAAGGGTTTTTTCAGGCACCTGATCAATTCAGGTTTTTCATCAATGAAATAATTTGTTATTTTAGTATTATTTATGCCATTATAGTATTTACTAATATTTGAAATAGGCTTTTATTTCTGTGGTTTCAGTTTTCATTTCAGTAATTCTGTTTTTGTCACTTTTTTAAAAAAAATATATCTATTTAGCTTTAATTTATATTGGTTTTCGGTAGTAAGTTGCCAAAATATATATTTCTAATATTCTTTACTTATTTTTTTTCCAGCTTGATTTCAATAAAGAATTAAAATTATTTTAAATTCCCTGTAGTTTTAGTTAACTAACAAAAATTCAAGCCACAACTGAAACTACATTCAGCAGACATTCGGTAAAATATCTAAAAAAAAAAAAAATAATAAAAATAAATAAATCCTTTTTTTGTTTCAGAAAAGAAAATAATATGGGGTTGGAATGACATGAAGGTGAGTAAATAATGTAAGTTTTTTTGGGAGTAAATATACCTTTTTGAAAGAAAGAGAGCAAGCATCAGGCAAAAAGCATTGTTGAATTTTTGGCAAAATTATGCATCCTGTCGGGACAGCGTTTCATTGGGATATTAAAACAAGCTTTTTATCTAGTATTAGCAGGCAGTATGTGGCCTTCAGACGATTTCACGGCCAGCTTTTGTACCCTGGAAGGCCGAGACGCGTATCAAACTGATCACGGCAAAGACAAAAAACCCGGCACCCCCCAAATGAGCTCCTAATGCCAATCAAAATGTCTTCCTCAAAGCCATTTAGAGTTTAACCCCACAAACCCCCAGAGATAAAAGGGTTCACACACCCGGGAACAATGGGGTGCTTTCTGAACTGTGCATGCCCAGTCATTATTAATGTCATGTTGTACTTCAACCCTACTGAATAGAAGTCATTTAGAGTCTGAAGAAAATGCAGTAAGAAGTAACTACCACTAGCGGGAGCCCTTTGGGTTGACCACCAGTTCGCCAGATCATTGTTGGGTAATCAAAATGACACTTTTAGACAATTGAAGTGCATAGGGTCTATTTTTAAATGAATGATTTAAAAGAAAACATTTGGTGCTAATAATTCTACAAAAGTACTTAATAATAATAATTCTCCTGTTAAAATTTAATAGTAAATTTTAACGTTTACGGCTTGGCCCCATTCGCTTCAATTGTAAGAGCGTCACTCTAATCCTTTGCTTTAAACTTTCCTTTAAGATAAGTCATATTTCAGAAGAATTAAACAAACTTTAGTCACTTCTATCAGGCTGAAACATACACAAAATATGAGAAAAAATAAAACACATCACACTGGCTTTTACCTGTGACTGACATGTGTCGTCCCCCTCAAACTGGACATGGTTTCCTCAAGGTTTTGCCTCAGATCAGCAATGTTTTTCGCAGTACGTAGCCTCTTGTTTTCGGAGTCCTCACCTGAGGAAACCAGACTCATCACCATCACCAAAGTCTGCAAACAGCTGCTACTATAACTCTAAAGCATGTCTGAACACACACACACACACACACACACATTCACACACCTAAAATACTTCAGAAATGCAGCTAAAACCCGAAGAATCATGGGCTAGTGTAAATGAAGCAACTCCGACCTCTGTATTGGCATCACAGCACTAACTCTGCCCCTTTAACTTCTTGTGAAGTTAAATCTCCTAGCGTAAAAGAGCTTTTTGTTTTCTTGCACCAACGTTAACGTACGGAACGTTAGCCAACCGCTGCTTAAAAATAAACACGCAGTGTATGCCGTAGGTGAGAGGGGATTTGGCTTGGATTAACGGCTGTTTACTGATCATAAGAGGTCCACAAGGGGCTCAGAAGGTACAGAGCACACTCACTCACACACACACAAACACTCACACATGATGTAAAACGTGTAAAAGAATGAGTGCCGTGGAAAAGTACATTCCTAGAGGCTGTAAAAACCACAAACAACCTCTTTCAGAACTGCTCGCTTAGGCTAATGCTAAATCTTTGTTCTCTTCCCACCTTTTGGGTAAAAAAAAACTAGTTTCCTCTCAAACTACTTCAATTATAGAACATTTTATTTTTAAAACAGGATTTAGTTTGGCTTTATTTGCAAAGATATCTGATGGGATGAAAGTGATAATGCAACGCAAGTAGGCTAAGCATTGGGCGCTAGCGTAAATTAGCATAAATGTCTATAGACCATTTTGCAAGATGTTAACAACACTGGTCCAAAAACACTTCCTGTTTCAGTTTGTAGCTGTTTTCTTTATTTCACATGGAAAGAAAAAATCTTAAAGATGTTTGTTCAACTTTTTGACTCAGTTTTATATGTTCTGTCGGTTGTATTTTATCCCAGCTTGTATGTAGTGTTAAAAAACTGAAACAGGAAGTGCTTCTGGACCAGTTTTGTTTACATCTTGCAAAATGGTCTATATTCAATTTTTCAAGTCAACTGCTGTCATGCCAGATTTCAGGGTCATTATCTAAAACTAATAAAAATAAAAAAACAACAACAACATTAACAGATTTGCTTTAGCCAAGCAGTTAACGCACATGATTATAATTGCCAAAAGGGGCACTATGCGAAAACATCCTCTTGTATAGTCAGTTTTCTCTTTCAAGCCAACAATGGCAGACTTCCAAGAAAAAAAGAGATGTCTTAACAGTTACTACACATTCTAATATAAAATTCGCAGGTCCATTTCTCCTCTTGTTACTGTCTTTATCGAATAAAAAGTGACAAAAAAAGCAGCCAAAAATGGAAAATCAAGACTTCAGGTGTGTTAAATTCCTCCTAGTTTTTTAAAACAGTCATCCAACACTCATCTACTCACTTTCATGCTTCTCAAACATGTCCAACATGGTTAGAAGGATCTCCTCATTAACCCGAGCAATTCCATCCCACACACAAGAGTGTTGGCTCAAATGCAGCTGATATATAGAGCTGATAGTGTTGAGCTCCCTTTCATTCAAAACACTTGGTTGAGTGTGTTCAGCCAAACATTTAGATGATGTTGGAGGTCCACCAGAACTGTCTACACCCCAGAACCTGTCCTTTCTCCTGAGACTGGAGCAGTCATCCAAGTCTAAGATGTCCTCATGAGAACCATCACTTGTTCCTTCAGTTCGGAGAGGAGATGCCAACGGACAATGGCGTTCTGCTTGGTCCATTGAGAAGATGATTCATTTAGGTCTTCTTCTAGTGGTACAGATATTTGTCTCGTTTGCAGAAAAAGACTTCACAGAGCTACTAATGTCCTGTGCTTTTTCTGGTGGCAACGTGTCCCTGACTCTCCTACGCTTCTATTAAGATGGATAAAAGGTCTGTCTGACACATTCAGAGTTGTTTTCCAAGAGAATGTCCCGACTGATTCGTGAAAGAAGCTCTTGTGATGGCGGTCCTGCCTTTTTCTTTCCTCCATGGAAAAGAGAGGGGAATTTATAATACAGCTCTCATGTCCACACCAGCCCAGGGAACTTCCCCTGTGGAGAAGAGTTTTTCTCTCCACACAAAGTTCTGACAGACTGAGACAGGACACACACACACACACACACATGCTGGTAGGCCTTGGCAACTCCTTGACATTCATAGCCTTTTACATGCAGATGAGTGCTGTTTTGTTTTCTTGTTCACTCTCAGACTGGCCTGACATTGGCCTCAAAGTTCGGAAAACACTGCTCACTTATTCTTAAATAATCAGTGTTGTTTTATACAAAGACACAGTTAATGACCTTGTCCTAACCAGGCATTAGATTTGGGGAGTAACTATCCAAAAGTGGCAACACTACTAAAATGTTTAGTAGAGTGATATTAGACTGTTTCGAAACAGTTTTTTCCAGTAACAAGTCCAACATTCAGCCTTGTGACATGGTAAAACAATGGTTTCCTGAGCAAGTCTAAACTGAAATGTCTGATTCATTTAAGTGAACTGTTAAATTATTCAAATCATTTGCTAAAATTATTAACACTATGAAACATTAAAATGATTTGCTATGAAATCACTAAAAAGATTTGCTACCAGTAACGTCTCGGTTACGTATGTAACCTTCGTTCCGGAGACGTGTCGTCGGGGAGTTCCCTGACGAATTGGGATCACGCTAGGGAGTCTTATTCCAATTCGTCAGGGAACTCCCCGACGACACGTTGGAGTTCCCAGGACAAAAGGGAACTAAAATTATTTACTATAATTCTGCTAAATGCATAATGGTGCAGTTCACTAAAATGATTCACTGTGAATCACAAAAAAATAACCGTGATTTTAACGGTAAAATACTGTAAAAATGCTACAGTGCAAAACTGTTAATTGTTAAACAGAAAGTTTCCGTACTATACACGGTAAATAACTGTGATTTAATTTTACAGTAAAATACCGTTAAATTTACAGTTTGTGAAAAAGAACAAATCATTGTATAATTTACAGTGAAAAACCGTAAATTGACATTCCCACAATTCCCTGTGTGACACTTCACATTTTATGTATTTTTGTTGAAATAACTATGGTTCTTCATAGTTTTATTGTTTTTTTTTAATCAGTTATGTACATTAGGGTTATATGTTACATTTAATGTTGTTAAATTAATGTTTATTGCTTGTTTATTGTTTTGTGTTACCATGATGGTGCTTAATGTTTGTGTGAATGACATTGTGCAGCTTCTTGAATTAAGTATTGCTTTATACAAATATTCACTTGTGATGAGCTGTGATTACTCATGTAACTCTCATCACTGCTGTAATGATTGTTGGTGGTCAGTCTATTACAATGGTCTAAAACAGATACCAATACATCAATAAGTTGGTAAATCCAGATTTTATCAGAAAATAAATTACGGTTTATTACTGTAAATTTTAAGTTGAGTCTGTAAAACCATTAACGTTCCTACAGTATTTTTAACGGTAAAGTTCTGGCAACCACAGCTGCCGGTTTTTTACCGTAAAATTTACGGTTTATTTTTTACAGTGTACAGTGATTAAACAACTCACTTGTGGCAGTGACTATTTATATCATTTTCAATTACAGTTTCAAGTAGCTTCCCCAACACTCAAGTTTATTTTTCTGTACTCATTCTCATTATTCTCATAACGCTTACCTGTCAGGTTCTCAAGAGAAGTATGGATAGATTTGCTGCACAGGCCTGCTCGTGTCACCAGCCCAGTCTTATCAATTTCAGTTTGAGACCTACATAGTGACAGGACAACATACTAGTTTAGAACCAAATGGAGTAAGCAGGATAACACATTAAAAGCCCCACAAAGGTGTTACCTGTACATGAATGGGGCGACAGTGGCCATGTTGGGATGGCTGTATTGTTGCTGGAGCTGTGGAAGTTGCACACTGACCATATTGCTGGTTGTTGAGTGGGTCTGCGCACCACCAAGGGTGAGATCTTGGCTACTTTTCCCATCTGAAAATGCTAAGCTAGATGTAAAGCTGTAGTTTCTGTTATCTTTCTGCCCTTTATGCACAGACAGACCTCCTATCTTTGTGCTCCGTAACCGCTCTCCCTCCGCACCACAAGGGGGCGACGCTACAGTCTTATTTGCAGCTGAACCCTTTCCTCCTTGGCTTGGTTTGGGAATTCCACTCATGGCTGACTTTGCATTGTCTTTTTTTGCTTTGTTTCCTTTGGGAACAGCCTTCTTCGAGTCTAGTACAACAAGTCCGTCAGTTTTTGTGTCTCCTTTAAGGTGTTTGGGATCTGTAACAGGAAGCTGTTTGAGCTTTTCTTTCTCTTTAGGCTTTGACTTCTCTTTAAGGTTTTCAGACGCTTTTGCCGAGGTTGTTTTCGGCGCCAAAGATTTTCCAAGCGTCAACTGTGCAAAGCCTTTCAGAGCTAGCTTGGGACTTGAGCTGCCAGAACTGCTGGGGGTGACAGGCCGTTGGTTTCCTGGGTGGATGGGGCAAATCTGGCCGCCTTCTGGTTCAACATGCTCCACATCGTCTGTACTGACAACCTTGGAGGCTCTGGAACCCGTTTTGCTGTTGAAGAGCTTGAGCTTTTCCAGCATGGACTTCTGGGCAATCACCTTAGGAGGAACCTCAAGAGAATCTGGAGCTGGTTGTTTAACCGTTACCATGGAGGATGTGGCAGTGTGTTTAGCGCTGAGCGACTTGCTTCTCCAGGGTTTAGAGGTGGAAGTTGTGGTGCTCGTACAGCTGGGTGAAGGAATGGAAGAGCTGATTGGTCCATGATCAACCATTATTGGTGATGAGGTGGTTTTCTCTGTAAATTCACAAGAGAGTTAAATATAAACATCAATTTAATCCATTGCTTGGTGTCAACTACTGAAACAGGCAATTGGACAAGTAGGGAGGTCAAATGGTCAATCTGGCACAGAGAAAATGGGTCAAATCTTTTAAAAACTAGCAAGTGCAGTCAAGCTGTTGCACATAGACATTAGCAAGAGTGACACCCGTGGGAGTTTGAAAATATGAGAGCGTATTGGATGAAGTGCTGAGAAAACTATGAAGATAAATATTTAAAGTATGTGAAGTAATGTATTAATATTTATTTTTGAGATCCAGGGTTTTTAGTAAAGGAGAGTGACTGTGGAGCATTTCTTGACATGAGTGAAGAAACTGATTATTTGGTTAAATATAAAAACAAACCATTTCCAAGGCACATTTTTTATGTGCTTTCAGTCATAATACTAATGCAAAAATATAAAATAAAACAAAAATGGACAAATATTTTGTATTATTATTATATAATACATACAATAATATTTAATAGCTTATACAATTAGCCTGAATTGCATGAAAATTCAGTATGTGATGAAACCAAACTCTTCCAAAGACTAAGTAAAAAAGTTAAACGTTTCATTTGACCTTTTCTGATCAGTCACTGTCTTTCCCTGATTTTATTTTCCTGCACTGCTAAACTGGTGATTCCCATTGTATGCATTATTTAATTATGCAATTATTTACTAGCCTGTTGCATAAAAACTTAGTTAAGCGGTGCTTACCTTACAGGCAATCGGAGTAAAATTCACATAACAGTCCTATTCCTCGCATGTCTTCCTAGCCGTTTGATCTCACTGTATATAAAGCTCTGTCATAATCATTGACTTTTCTCTCTCTTCTTGCGCTGGTTTTGCCACAAGTACACTAATTAGAGCTGAATCAGTGAGAAGCAAACGCCTCATCATCAACATACCAGATCCAGCAGTGTGCAGCCGAGAGTCCACACGAACCACACACAAACACAGATGCATGCATGCACACAAACGTGTACATCATGATTGTGCAAAAGGGAAAAATACTTTTTATACGGTTTTATGAATCTCTTGGATACAAAAATGTGACATGTTAGTGGGGAAACAGTCACGCTAAATAACTAAATGCTGAAGTGTGTAAACCAACAAGCCCACCTTAATGTAACAACAGCGTGCCAAAAATGTGTCAACAACATGAAATTAAAGAATCATAAAAATGTGAACAAAATGAGCAGTTACCAAACTTTAAACAAATCAAGGGAGGATGGTTTGGATCACTTATCATGAAAAATTTTGGTTCAAAATATTTTGTAGAACTTGAAGTAACAATTCATGTCCAATAAGTGCTGGTTCAAAAAACGAATGCAACTATAAAGTTGTCTTTATGGTCAAAAGACCCATAAATTACCATGAAGTAAGTCCATTTACTTGTGCGCTTCTTCCCAGCCTTTTTAAGCATTGCGATAACTTAGCATGAGGAACAGACCTAAATTCTCTTCATTATCCACTTCTGAGAGCTTAAAGGTTTAGATCACATAAAAAGTAAATTCTGTCATCATTTATTCACCCTTATGTTGTTACAAACCCCTAAGACTTCCGTTCATCTTCGAAACACAAATGAAAAATCGCTTCGATTTTTTTAACAATAATTTTAATAATTTGTGTTTTTCGAAGATGAATGAAAGTCTTACAGGTTTGGAACAACATAAGGGTTAGTAAATGATGACAAAAATGTATTTTCATTTTTCTACTATTTGTTGAAAAAAAAAGAGCAGCTTGGACATTCTTGTAAGTAGCTTCATTTTTGGTTCTATTTTAATTTCTGGGGGGAGAAATACTTTTTGAGAAATATATTTACGTATTAAAAAGACCAGTTTTAGTTTCTGAAAATAAAAATCATAAAATTTCTTGAAAAACATTTTTTTTATCAATAATACCAATCCCAATTTGAGCAAGGAAAAGTACGATAAATCTGTAAAAAAAAAAATCACAGGTAATTCTAGTAAAAAATAATACTGAAATAAAGCCTGCCGACTCCATGGGTGGTGTGGCCTTGTGGTTAAAGATGTGGGTGAAAGGTTATAGGTTCGAATACCTCAGAGTTATTCATTGTGCACTGAGCAAGACACCTTGGGTTTTTCTTTCAGGATGATTTAACAATAACAGTTTTTACTAAATGACTGCTTACATAACAATCATTCTCAAGATTGTGTAAATGGATGTGATTAACTCACCTCTTTCATGAGCGTAGGCAGAGATTGACGGCTTAAATCGGTCACATTGGTTGAAGCTTTGGCTGCGTCTGTTGGTGTTTCGAGGTGTACTCTCTGTGCCCGTTCCAGCCGCCCTCACAGAGGGGCTCTGAAGCCTGACAAAGAGTTCAGTCAGAACAAACTCAAACTTTCTCTTTAAACAATAACTATTTATGCTGCAAAGACCCAGGACTGGAGTGCAAATTATATAAATAAACCTCAGTGACCTTTTATATTAAAGTCCACATCTGATCATATGATCGAGAACAAAATGACTATTGAAGGGGATTCACATGTTTTTGGCCCTGAGGAAACAAGATGGGCTTGTGTAGAATCACACGATCATCAGTAGATGGTGCTGCTGTGAAGTAATTTACTAGGAGGACAAGTACAGTAGATCAGGAACATTGTGATGTTTTCAAGAGTGGATGTATAAATCTGGAAAGCTGACCTAGAGTTCTTTTTCTGAGCAACTGAGAGTCTCATGGCTTTTTTCTGATCAGAGCCTTTTGATGGATGACTTCAAGATCAAGAGAAAGACAAAAGAGAAAGAAAAGGGATGAATAGAAGAGTTAGAGAAATAACCAGTGTTGTTATTGTTAACTAAAACTAAAATGATTAAAAATGTTTTAATTTTTTTTTGTTAATTCAAATAAAGTTGAAATAATTATTAATATAACTAATATTTCATATGAGATTAACAATTTTTACTTAAAAATCTTAAATAAGAGATGTTGCCTTGGCAACAAACTGAAATAAAATAAGTTTAAGTCGTGTTACTACAATTCTTAAAAAATTTATAAAAAATGACATACTAACACTAAAACATTAAAATGAAACAGAAATAAATAAATATATATATATATAAAAAACGACAAAAGCACAAAACTATTTCAACTAAAATGAAAATAAAAAATCAAATAAAAATCAAAGTCTCACTCAAAATATTAATACATACTATAATGAAAGGTTAATCATTGGAAATGTTAAGGGCATAAAAAGTTAAAGGAGGAAGAAAAAGAAGAGCAGTATGAAAGCATCTAAAAATGTTATATGTTTGTTTATATAATATGTTAATTTATATATATATAAATTTAAATAAATATATATATATATATATATATATATATATATATATATATATAAAATAAAATTTCCTCCAACCAAATTATTTAAAGATTAAAAATTGATTACTGATCTTTCAATCCAGGTGATATGTTATATGTCCATGAAAAAGCTATCCAGTAGATGAATTGAAAATTATACCTGGACTGCAGGTCTGTCTGTGTTTTCTGTGCACATGGGGAGGAGGTGTAGTGTTGCTGAATAGGAGAATGACAGGGAGAAGTGTGAGGAGGCAGGGCAGGACTGGCGCATCGGTGGGCCTGGTTGTTCTGGAGCATCTGAACATTGCTGGAGGTCTGTTTCCAAGTCTGCTGCTGCTGCCTGAAGCGCGACAGAATGAAGAAAAGGCCTAAAATGGCTTTCAGATTGCCATTGCGGATCTCTGTGGTTCGGCAGAAAAAGAAAAGAATCTTGTTGACATCTTATTTTAAATATTATTGAGCATTAGTTAACCCTTAAAGAGTCCGCTCACCTTCGGCACAAAGTCCCTTAATATTCACTCCTTTAGCAGCCAGGAAGCACAGACAGGCATCAATGTTCTCAATCTGTTTGAGAGAGAAACACGGACATAAATCAAGAGCTGGCTGTCCCCTCGGAAAACTTCCCCTCGGAAAACCCACCACACTTGCACACTTACTCAGGTGTACAGGAAACAAAACCAAACAGATGGTGCTCAATAGGGTAGTTTTGTGGTTTACAACCATGTGGGTCCATCCTGCGGTGTTCATGTGACATTACAATGTATATCCTGACCACTGGCGAGACGACAGACTACAGCATGCTGGTTAACACCAGGATTTTAAGGTCAACAAGACCTGCCATTGTCATCCCTGAGGTTGTTTCTTAAAGGGCCAGTTTAACCAAAATTGGAAATTCTGTCATAATATACTCTCATTTATCATATATATTTGGCTTAAATGGAAAATCTACGAATTATGGGATAATTTTCTTTTTTGATTAACTAACTAACCCTTAAAGCTAGCTTGTCCGGACAAGTGGATTTATTGAAGGGGCTTTCACTTAAGTGAAAGAGATTTTTACTTTCCCGACCTGTCAGGTATAGTTAGCTTAAAACTTTAGAGACAGAAAAATAAGCATCAAATGATTATGATTATATTACATTCGGCTTAAACAGCGATTGATAATGGTGTATTTCCGATAACAAAAGGCGTGCTGTCAGGCTGTGACTTTCGTGGAGAAATCAAAACAACTGAGCATAGCAGCACACAGAAGAATTTTGAAAATGTTGTTATATATAACATATATATATATATATATATATATATATATATATATATATATATATATATATATATATATACATATATACATATATACATACATACATACAACTGAACATAGATATAGTTATGTAACATACATAGCACGACCAAGGGAGCAGTTTTGCTGAATATTAACACAATTGCAAATGTACATTGATTTTATAGTTCAATAAGTAGTAAAAATTAGTTTAGTTACTTACATTTTAGACACAATAGACTGTTTTGTTCTATTTCAACGGCGAAAATCGAAGGAAAGCAATACTTTCGCGGAGTGTTTTGTTCCTAAATGATTCAATATTTGAACGAACCGTTTGAATGAACGACTCAATGACTCACTCATTAAGGCGGTCACTTGCCGCCACCTTTTGGCGCTATTTTTATGTTTAAACGTATATCATTGCATTTTATGTATATTCAAAAATTTATTTACATTATTAATCTCAAAACATTATTTATTGATGTTGTAATTTTGCAATGTAAATTATTCCATTTCAGTAGGCTAACAGCCCTATATTGTCTAACTGAATTTATTGATCAAATGTAAGAATTTGACATGAAACATGCTGCAAGGTTAAAGAAATTGGCCTTTATAAAAGTAAATAATAAATATAAAAAATATCCAGATTTAAGTAGCCTATATGTAAAAGCTGATGAGAAAAATGCTTTATAAATTAGCAATATTTACACCACCAAAAAAGTGAATGAGCGATTTACTTGTCCAAAAGACAGCACATGACAAGGACTAAATGTCAAGGCCTGTCCATATTCTCAAAACTATCATTTTCAACATCTTCAAAATCAATATTTTGATCACTTCTTCATTAGATCCACCACCAAGTGATATTCGATTGAGAGTTTTAGCCTACTTATTTGTTTCTTTTCCTATCACTCCGGACAGAAATTTTGAGTCTTACCATTTGAGAGCGACTCTCTGGGAATCCGTTGATATCTGCAATCTTCTCATTTGCTGAATGGAAAAAAGAAAACAGAGGCATTGAATTAAAGTAACACCATTTTTTACCTGCTAGTTGATTTATGAACACATCATCCACTTGGTGTGGTCTTCAGGCTTTTGTATTTGTAATAGGAATAAGAAGGAACGCGTATCCTCCTCTTGCATATGTTAATTACATTTTGGCTTAATAAAATGTTCACAAAACAGTTTGTAGCCTCATAAACCATCCACAAATTGGCCCTTTTTAGAAACTGATCTCATAAAACAGCTTCAGAACACATTCAAAATAACAGAGGTGGTGAGTTTTCTTAATACTTATGTGTGTCCATTTCTTTCCCAGTTCTCCTCCTCGAACCTACTCATTATGGTTAGATTTACTGGTATGGTGGAGCAAAATTGTAGGTTTTATGTATTAACTTTTTCTGAAGGAAGAAGAGGGGTTTGTTAAAATATGGAAAATGATTTAATCTTTAATCTTACCTACAACCTGAATGATTTCTGCCAACAAAACGCCATCGGCAACATCCTGTTGGAGGTCTTTAATCAGGCGTGTGTGTCCGGATTTGGCTAGGTAGTGGTTGGCCCAATCTGTATAAATCTATTCATCCAAAGAAAAATAGAGAGAGACAGAATGAGGAAAAGGCACTTAACATCTAACTCTGGGTTTAGAGCTTATGGATGAAAGACAAATGCCACATTGTGGCCGATCAGCTACCATTTAAATATCAGAGTGTAGACAGGGAAATTTCCAAGAAAATTAATAAAAGCAAGCTGTCAAAAGAGTCTGGAATATCAGGTTGTACATCTCATTTTTTTTTTTTTAAATGTAAAAAAAAAAATGAAAAAAAAATCAAACTATCTTTAGAAACATATTTGATTATTTTATGATCAATTATTTTTTGGGATTAAATTCTTATTGTATTTATTTGAATAAATATTTTTAAATGTTTTAAAACATTTTATCTAAACAATGGAGGTGAAAAAATATGAAAAAGGTAATTGTTAAATATTAAAAATATATATATTTAAATATATTTGCACAAATTATTAATGAAAAAAATGGCAGTCTGATCAAATATTTTAACATTTGTTTTTATTTTGTGAATAAACATATAAATAAATAATTTAAATAAAACACAAAATTATAAATGGAAAAAAAGTAGCAGTAACCTAAAAAGTTAGGTTGTCATGGCTTCCAGACCATTACCCATTCTCAAAAATGGTATCAAGCTAGGCATATTGCATTGTGTGATACAGTATGTCATGTGTTCTGGTTGTATAATGCAGAATAAATTTGACATTTTTTGCATACAATATATTTGAATACTGCAAAATTACCATGTGTATTATGGTACTATGCAATTCCAAACATCCCTAATGCCTTTGTATATTAATCATCATGCAACTACAAAAAGTGAGCACTGGGAGGCAGCAGAGTCTCAATAGGCCACTAGAGGTCAGAAATGAAGGGCTGTAGGTGTTTTGTTGCTGGTCTAGTTATATCCAAATGGGTCTAAATGGGACATAAGAACTGGTGTGACTGCCCATCATGCAGATCAGAGCTAAGCATGGACCATTTAAAACTGGAGCCACTGCTGGTTTTAATACAGAGACTCCTTGTGAGTTCTGCAGGGGGTTGTTTGTATTTCTGCCCACAGAACTTGGAGAACCGCTCCACCCCTTCACTGTAAACAAAACCTCTAGGCTGCGGTGGACAGCATGTGGGAATAATAATCTTGAATAATAAAAACACAGGGGAAGAGGAGTAACCAGGTTCTATGTTAACATGAGGATGCATTACGTGCGCAATTACATTAGAACAAATCAGTGTTTAGCCATCATGTTCTGTTTGGGGTCAAAAAGACCCCACATTCATTTTAATAACAAACATATTGGTTAATGATTTTTCTGAGAACTGTAAATAAACGTCATTAAATTGATCAATTTCAAGTCATTCTGAACAAAAAAAATGAGGGTTAAGATTAATCAATTGTAGATGGTCAATCGGCATTAATGTTTTAATACTATTATAGGATTTATAAACATTTTGATGTGGCATTTTTTTTAAATGTAAAATATATATTTTGTATTTGTTCTAGGAAACTTATATCAGTTCAGCCTAGGCAACATTTGAATTTTTTTTTTTTTTTTGTAGAGGCGGATACAAGCTCACACATCATTGATCTGATGACATAATTCACTCATCATCGACACACATGTATATTGGACATGTCCCCTTTAAGATGTTCATGTGGTTTTGGGGTGTGTTAATGCACGTTTTTTCTGACACATGAGTTCATTAAAAACACAACTGTTGTTGTTCTGACACTGCAATCCTGCCTCCGTGTATTTTTGATGGCACAAGAGCTACAATTTAAGCTTTATTTCAATTACTAATTTTTATTAGTAGTTTACAATAACAACACTCACTTACAAAAGTAAGTAACCTGGATGCCTCAAAATATTATGTTATCTAAACCAGATTTTTTTACAGTGATGCTAAAAACAAGATAGCTCCAAAAAAAATAAAAAATAAAAATAAAAGGAGCACTCTGGTATTACCTTGGTTTTCATTTGAAGTACCACAAACTTGGAGTATAACTGCTGCATTTAAATATAAATCCCAAATCAAAGTATGGTAAACTACGGTATTTGGACAGAATCACAGCCAAAACACTTTTTGTAAAACAGAGCAAACATGCCAAATTGCATTTCTCCATTTAAGGTTCAAGATCGAGTTTTTAAAGATCAGCTCAATAAAACCCAAGCAATTCAATTTGTGAAGGACAATTTAGAGAGCAAAAAGTGGTCCCTAAACTTGTAATGGACTTTCCATTCCTTGTCTTTGGTAATTCCATCATTTCCAAAAACAAGACTAAAAGCAGATATTTTACAAACTAGTAACTGCATTCATCACGTTGTTTTACAAGGCAACCAACCGTGACTAATCCTCACCAATGCTGTCCCAAAACACATTTAGTGCCATTTTCATAAATGTGAAGCATTTTCCACCTTCCTGGCCAAAACAAAGAGGGACAGCAGTGCAATGTGGGGGCATAGTAGTATATTAGTACCAGTGTCTGCTAAAGGGTGCCCACTATTGGCCTTTGGGATTGGTGTGTGTGGCATCCCATCCATATGGCCAAATGCCCACCTGCAGTGCGGCTCACCGCCGCTAATGGAGCACTGTAGTAAAACCTCCATGACCGTGTCTATGTGTGCGTGTGTGCTGTAATTACAGGCCAACTGGCTGAGCTTTTTATTCTACCTCGCCACATGAAGAACTTGGCTCTTCGCTGCCTTCAAAGCTCGACTGAACGTATGAAGCTATATAAACACATGTACGCATACACTCATAGACATAAACTTACACACTGCTGCCGTGGACCAAAAGAAGAACACTGCGACTTTTCATAGGCAATTTGCTTTGACCAGGTCAGCAGGATCTATTCTTACAAAGCATAATATTTTTAACATGTAAATGTATAAACACATGAGCTTTCAGCGGGAAGCTCTACAAACAGTAGTTACAATGGTGGTAATGTGGCCAAAGAAGAGAAACTGTTTCGAAGACATGAATACAATGTACACAGCTGTTGTAGGTCAAGTCATGTTGGAATATGGGCACAACTCCGCAAAGTTTGAACTTCAACATGACAAACCAAAGCATTTAGCAGTTTTATATTCTGTTCATTAATATTCCAAAAACACAATTAACACTAACACCTTGCAAGCAAGCCTGTTTCCATCATAGAGTTATTTTATAAAAGTTATATTGTGAGATATAAAGTTACAATTACAAGAAACAAAATGTCATTGTGAGATATGAAGCCACACTGTGAAAGATTTAAAGTCACGATTGAATTGGCATAAAGTTGCAATTATGAGAAACTTTAAACTTTTTTGTTCCGAGATATAGTCATAACTAGATATAAAAAATGTCAGATCTAAAGTAGCCAAAAAAAGTCGTAAAGTCGTAAAGTCATAAAAGAAACTTTAAACTTTTTTGTTCCGAGATATAGTCATAACTAGATATAAAAAATGTCAGATCTAAAGTAGCCAAAAAAAGTCGTAAAGTCGTAATTGTGAGACAAAGTCACATTGCACGGCATAAAGTTGCAAATATAAGAAACAGTCCCAATTATGAGATAAAGTTACAAGAAAATTGTGGTTTTGAGATATAAAGGAGCAATGACAAAAAACAAAGTTGTAATTTTCAGATATAATAAAGTGTCAATTATGAGATAGTCACACTACAAGATATAAAGTTGCAAATATAAGAAACTGCCCCAATTATGAGATAAAGTTACAAGAAAGTTATAGTTTTAAGATATATAGTAGCAAGCAATTACAAGAAACAAAGTTTAATTGAGATATAAAGTCACATTGCGAGACATAAAGTTGCAAATATAAAAAACAGTCCCAATTATGAGATAAAGTTACAAGAAAATTGTAGTTTTGAGATATAAAGGAGCAATGACAAGAAACAAAGTTGTAATTGTGAGATATAAAGTGTCAACTATGAGATAAAAAGTTACAAGAAAGTTAAAGTTAAGATATATAGTAGCAATTACAAGGAACAAAGTTGTAATTGAGATATAAAGTCACATTGCGAAACATAAAGTTGCAAATATAAAAGACAGTCCCAATTATGAGATAAAGTTACAAGAAAATAGTAGTTTTGAGAGGTAAAGGAGCAATGACAAGAAACAAAGTTGTAATTGTGAGATATAAAGTGTCAATTGTGAGATAAAAAGTTACAAAAAAGTTATAGATTTAAGATATATAGTAGCAATTACAAGGAACAAAGTTGAAATTGAGATATAGTCACATTGCGAGACAAAGTTGGAAATGTAAAAAACAGTCCCAATTATGAGATAAAAAGTTACAAGAAAGTTGTAGTTTTGAGATATACAGTAACAATTACAAGAAACAACATTTTAATTGTGAGATATATAGTTGCAATTACGTAAAACAAGTAACGAGACAATATAGTCTCAAGTATAAAAACAAATGTTAGAGAAAAGTTACTAGAGATTTGTAATTTTAACATATAAAGTAGCCATTGCAAAGTCGTAACTGTGATATAACGTTGCGATTACTTGAAAATTCACATTACAAGATATAGTCGCAACTCTGAAGTATGAGGAACAAAGTTGCAATTGTGAGATATAAAGATGCCATTACGAGAAACAAAGTGATAATTTGCACAATTACAAAAAAAATACCTGTTGTAGCCTGATACTTTAGATGAGGTCGATGAAGACGATCAATAGTACTATAAAGATAACTGACCAAATGGTCAATGCACAAATTATTCATATTTTTATTTATTTATTTAATCAAAGTATAAAACTGTCTGTGTGGAATCAAACTACCCAAACAAGGATGATTATCTGTTAGAACATGAATGCAACCACAAAGCCACATACAAATTAAAAGCATCAGTGTTCCAACCTGAGGGTCTCCTGATGTGTCTTTGGCCTTCTGGTACTTTTTCTGTAAAGTTGCAGTGCCTTGACTTTGCTGTCTGTAGATGGGAGACTTCAAGGGGATGAGGCTGGGCTGCGTGGGCTTCAGTGGTCCATTCTGTTGGGCTGCCACCCTAGCTGGAATGGGTAGCGCGGTAGCATGCACAGGCTTGGGCAATCCCGACTTCATCTTGGACGCGACTAGAATAGCAGGCATCTTCTTATCCTTTTACATTCAACCACGCACACGCTGGCACAAAGTTGTCTGGTTGCAGAGGCACAAGGCTCGGAGCAACCGCACACGCTGACTTAACAGCTGGAGCAATGCAGTGGAAAGTGTGTCCACAAACTCACATTCATGCTGCACTGGAAAGCTTGGCAGCACACAGACGTCTTGCTAAACCTTCTAATAATGTGATTTTCCCATGACAATCAGCCAAATCCTTCCCCGTCATCAGTATCTTCAGTGTTCTTCTTATCCAATGAAGCTCTACTCCATATTCGACTTGGGATCTGGACTCCGCCCGCCACCTGCTACCAGTCCCACAGCAGCAAAGAGTCGCCCAATATAGCCCAGAGAAGCGGACACTCTCTGGCAGGCACAAATCACAGATAAGTGGGAAGCGGGCAGGATGCAATTTGTTGTCAGAGCAGAAGAAACCTACAGTTTGCACATGGAAGTGTAACCAGACCCCAGATGCAGTGGCAGCAAGGCATGAGTCTCAAGCTTGAGAAGGATTAACAAGCCATTAGCAAGACAGCAGATGTGTCTTATGGGAAAACTCAACGCTAACACCCCTGGGCGACAGCCTAATCAGCCATAATATCACCCTTCTTTCTCACCAATGCACCTGAGAAACGGACAATTAGCAAGCAAAGAAGAAAAGTCTTGCTTTAGTTTTGATGAACTTTTAGTTTTTAGTTTTGATTAAATTTTTGATGCCACAAACCCTAAAATATTAAAGACAGCTGCATGTTTTTTTAGAAAAAGACCAATTTATCTTGTGGGGAAATAAAAAATGTTATCAATTTTTAAAATACAAAATATATTATATGGAAAAATATTGATTTTAAAATGTATATTTTTCTACTCACAATTAAAGTAATAAAGAGAAATAAAGCTAGGGCTATCAACACATTCAACTAATTGTGATAAATGTCATGATTTCCAAAGAATATTTTTTAAAGTGTAAAAAACATTATTATATTATTAAATAATTATTATAATAGCCTATATACAAAATCATTAATAAAAAACAAACTGATAATTAGAATTATTGTAAAAAATAATCTTTTCATGATTAGTAATTACGAAATTTTTTCTTTTGTCAAATCAACTTAAAAAATTGATTTAGTTCAGATAACAAACAATTTTGAGTTTCTGATGATTAAATCACTCTCCTTCATTGTATATATATATATTTAAAAAATTACAATTTTTAAATAAAAATCTAAATATTTATATATTTAAAAATGTAAATATCAAAAATGAAAATCCAAATGGATACTTTTTAACAATCTGGCTATGTGATTATAACTAACTACAAGTACAGTAAAAATTGAGGCAAAATGGTAGGAGAATTGTTTGTTCTTGTTGTCATCTCAACAAAGCAATTTACCCACTGCCAAAAACATCTATTAGGCATGATTAAAATCAGTAAATAACCAAAACTGCCTCGAAGCCTAAGTATTTTTACATGCAGTTAAAATTTTGTATGCGGTTTTACCATGATTGAAATGTTAAGTCTCATTTGCCCTGTTTTTCGGCACTCGCTGAATTCCCATGCCCGGTTGCGTTTCTAACAGCATGCTGAGAGAGGGAGTGTTTGGTTATTCACGCAGCCCGAGCCGAGGCTTTGGGAGGATGAAATTCTGTTGGAGCAGCAGTTTTGAGTGTCTACAGATTGAACCCAATAATCCCTGTGGGGACAAGTGAAACCCACTGCCTCTCTGAAGCCTGGCACTGATGCATTGTTTCCTCAGAGAATCACTGTGCACTGACTCCACAACTATGTCGAATGTGCAAAACTGGAGATGATGCCAGTCCATCATGGATCTGGAAAACTGAAATATCAACTACTACCGAACAGATATGTGTCAGCCAATGTTTTCTCATGAATTTGAGATATCGCCCATTTTCAATCTCAACAGGTGCAAAAGAGCCACGTTTTATGATAACTGCACCACCAAACCATTGGTTCATTTTCCATTGGTTAAACAAACAGATATTTTCGCACCAATGTTGACGTGTTTGGACTTGGATTCTCATTATACTCATTTCAGATCATTAAAACAGCACTGGGAATCAAGCAGAGGACACAGTAATAAACCTACCGCAGGAATGGTGGGTGGTAGGTGCAGGTTGCTAGGTTGAGGCTTTGGTAAACACACATGTGCAACCACAACACACAGCATGGGATCAGTTTTACAGACCCATGTTGTTAAACTGGATTTGATCATTGAACCCATAATGTACTCCTTGAAGGCAAACTGCTTTTGGACGGCAGCATCTACAGCAGTAGTACATGCCCAATCTATTTCACCCACATTTCATTTTTAAAATAAATTATGTAGAATTCAGAAACCTGTGTTATTAGCACCACTGGTGGCCGTTCAGTGAACTGCAGCCAGCCAGACACTGAACATGATTCAAAGATGTGAGTTACTCACAACACACGACAAAAATGACAGCAGCCAGCGAGAAAGCAGCAGTTAAGAAAGATCATAGCGATGTGGATATGTTCGTAAAAGCACTGTCATTCACTGGCATCATGTCGACAGATGGGGTAATTAAAATTACACTGTTGATAGCACGCAGGGATGGATGGATGGATGGATGGAAATGCCTCTAGATGCACCAGAAAGCCCTGGGAAATGTAATGATGTTATTTAAATATCATTACACAGCATAGAAAATACTCTAATTAAAAACTAAAACTAATTAAAAAACACTGAAGAAAAACAAAAATGAAACTAAATGAAAAAGACAAGCTAAAAAAAAATCTAATTCACCGGAGGGTCATCTGACGCTGACAGTCCAGTCCATTAACAACTCTTCACTAAAGTTAGCCTTTAAACAGAGTCCAAGAGAAGCAGCTTATTCCATATGGTCACTTGTTGTGAGTGGACATCTGCCCACTTTAAACTCAATACGTTTCTGCGGACAGAGCGTGCCAGGTCACTTCTTAGGTCACAGTAATCTTAAACTGTAAGGACAGGTAGACATTACGCTGGTTTCGGGATGGACAATAAACTTGTGTAACAGTGTACAACTTTATTAAAATAGTACAGTAACTTATTATCACCATCCTACACTCTAATAGTACACTCATTGATTAGTGGTTCAACAGATCACAAAGCTCACGGTTCGGATCGTATTACGCTTTCTTTTTTTCTTTTCTTTTTTAAAAGGTTGGATAATTTAAAAAAATAATAAAAATAAGGACAAACACAAATTACAAGCACAGATAAATACAATATAACAGTTACAAGTAAGGTCTAACAATTAGGTACAGAAATGTAAAATACCACTATAGTGTTCAATGTATAAATTAAATATAGACACATTTTTGCTAAAGCTGTGTTTTGTTGTTTGATTAATGACACCGACAGCAGCAAGTATTTATAGGCTGCTGTCACTTTAAGACCTATTATACACCGATCCAATAATATGATTCATATCCAATTTATGTTGACCATCATAATACCAATTTACGAGAATACTTGCTGAGATTGGTATTTTGACATAATTTTGTGGCTGTGTGAACAAATCGAGTTCTCTTTTGCCTCTTCTTGCACTGGAATGGTTTAAAATCACTTGAGTTTGTAAACTGGCAAGACAAAACATGTGCAAATTAGAAAATTTCACATGCGTGCCAAACCATGGGGCCTGGACTGTACGGATGCATCGATGGTTCCATGAACAACCTTTAGCATTCATGAAAACTTTCCATCACACAAAAGGTTGTTTAGAGTGAAAAAAGGTTCATTAGATTGTATAAAAAAGATCTTTACACTAAGACAAAATTGTTCTTTTAAGAACTGATCAATAAAAGGTTCTTTGGGCGACCAAAAGTCTCATTCTTCTATGGAATCACTCGTGAAAAGTCACTTTTGGAACAATTTGAACCAGAGGTCATCAATGGACCGTATCAGACAAAAGTGTGTGCAGGATGTGAAACAGACACACCACTTCAGCAAATCTCCACAGTGCTGCACAGTCACAGGACTATCTTGCTGACAGAAACACAATCACATCCGGATCCAAAACTATGCCGACACTTTGAGGTACATCTTCATGCACACATGGACACACACCCATTCCTGTTAATAATTGAGAACAAAAATATTGAACAAAAACTGATCAACACATAACAGTATATTCAGGCATATTCCAACTTGTGCATGGCCAAATGTCAGCCGCACATTGACATTGGCAAGCTTCTGCGGAACAGGATGCAGACACAGAGATAGTGATACACTATCAGAGAATGATTGATGCCAAAAGCGGTCCGTACTGCTTTTTAAAACCTGTCCAGAGACGTGCCTATTCAGAGACATAATGTTTTAAAGATTTTTAAAGATGTGTCCACTACCTAATGTTGTGGTCACCAGCAAAAGAGGGTTATGCATAGATTTTGACCTAGTAAATTCAGGGTCATTATGGAGATCTATTCCACCCCATGCATTTCCTTTCACAAGCTTGGTGAGAAGCAGCAGACGGGACTCTTGGAACGGCAGTTTATTCCACTTTTCCAAGCCAATGATCAGATCTGACCCAGTCAGCAAACAATCTTGTTACTGGCTTATATGCTGGGTTCAGGGACAGGAAGATCACACCTTCTGAGGGATCAGAGCTAAATACATCGCCATTCATCTCAAATGTCAACAGTGGTCATAAATTGTTCACGTAAATAACCTTTCAAGCAATAAATACGATTTAAAGGTATAGGTAAATGTGGGTGAGTAAATGACCTTTTAAACTTCGGGTTGCCATTCAGCAAGAGCCTCTCAAAATGATTTGACTATAATTTCGTAAATGTTCCTTTCCACAAAACAGTTCAAACAGAGGAGGACTCTCAGCTTTAACATGGCGTTTCCAAAGTACATGCAGTGCTCAGAATCAAACGCTGAAGGTCACGTCGCCACACCAAACACCACCTGCTTCTGAATCCTCTTACCAAAACCACACATCTCCAGCTCAGTCAGTGATAAGCAACATTCACAAACTGCTAATAGCATAAGGGCATTAGTGACATATCACACAAGATTAGCGTCTTAGCCTAATGCTTATCAGCCTGTTAGCATGTACACCCGTGCCACGCTAGCAGCTGGAGGTTGAATCTGTGAAAACATTGCCTACTTGTTAAACCCCTTAACTTATTAACACTACACATCAACCTTGAAAAACAATGTTCGATATGAATGTTTTATTAAATTAAATTTGTATCATTTTTAAATTAGTGCTGTTAATTATAATTAACCATTTTTTTGTAGAAGTACTCATTAATAGAAGTAGGCTACACTGTAAAAAAATATTGATGGTTTAACTTAAAAAAGTAAGTAACCTGGTTGCCTTAAAATTTTAAGTTCATTGAACTGGAAAAAGTGAGTTAATACAACGAAGGAGAATGATTTAATCATCAGAAACTCAGAATTATATGTTATCTGAAATAAATAAATTATTTAAGTTGATTTGACTAAAGAAAAAATGTTGTGATTACTACACTGTAAAAAAAATATTGTTGGTTTAACTTAAAAAAGTAAGTAACCTGGGTTGCCTTAAAATTTTAAGTTGATTGAACTGGAAAAGGTGAGTTAATACAATGATTAATTGAGATTAATTTAATCATCAGAAACTCAAAATAATAAGTTATCTCAACTAAATAAATCATTGTAAAGTTGATTTGACAAAAGAAAATATGTTGTGACAACAAATCTTGAAAATATTCATTATGAAATGTACTCATTTACAAAAATAGAATGAATATAAATGAATGATTTATAAAGTAGCAAATAAATAAGATATCCTGCATATGATATCTTGTATATAGCATGCGTAAGTTTAATTGCAACAAACTTCATACAAATGGTCAAATGTCCGACCTGGGGTCAAACCTGCTTGTGTTACAATCTTAAAGAGCACCAGGCTATCCCCACTACCATACAGTATGCATTACTCATCAATACAACTGTGCCATTTAAAAAAAAAAAGGGAGATGTTACTCAACTGAAATCAATCTTTATGGTTGACGGCACTTCTACACTCCCTGATGGCCTTCCCTCCTATAAGCTAGGAGGAGGTCAAAGCCTTGAGCAGTGCTTCTTGAACTGAGAGAACATGCAAGGAGGTATAAATAGAAGGAGATAGAGAAGAGAATCCCAGCGGCACGCGACGTGTTGGCCTGGAGGAAGCAAAAGTGTGAAACGGGAACACACACGGAACAATGCCTCTGATAAGACGAGGTGTCCGAGATTGTGCTCTTCTCACTCCCTTTGGGGAGATAAGGCACAAGCAACTGCAATGAGATAAATAGTTGCTTTCTTAAAGAAACAATGCTGAAAACTTAAGCATTATCAGAAACTACAGCACTTAGAAAATCTCCAAATTGTCTCATTTGAAAAGGTTTGAATTAGAGGAAAGGAAGAACACATGTTAAATCAATTGCCGACAGAGCCAGATAGAAATAAAAACAAACCATCCGATTAATGTCATATTTGGGGCTGTTCAATTGTAGACTGCTTTGCTGCCAGATCCTCATGGCTTTGATATTTGGTTAAACACACACCCGCTTCTAGACTCCGCAGTCCAACTTAACGCTAATTGCAGGAAACACACAAAAACCCCAAAAACACATCAACCTGTGTGATGTCACTCATCCCCAAAAACTTCTGAGCTCATGGCAAATTGAACTAGAATATACCAGCCTGCATGCAACCACTGGGACAAATTAAGTCAGGAAGTACTTTTTTCAAGCCTTTTAGTGAGTTAGCCAAGGGATTATCGCAGAAATGTGGAAATGATCCCAGAATATTCAGCAAGAAGTAAAAACAGTAACTTGATTTTTACATTGCAAAACTCACCAATGCCTGAGTGTTGTTAAAAAAAAAAAAAAAAAAAACAATTCAATAACTACTCCTTCGATATCTATTAGATATTTTTTCATTTAAACATTTTAAAATTCAGGCAAAAATTGTAGATTTAGAAATTATATAATATTAAGTTATTCAAATGTAACTATTATGGGTAAATATCAGAAAATAAATAAATCAACACCTACCTTACTAAGCTTATTTGGAAACCTATAGATATTATATTCTCTTAAAACGCAATGATTTCTAATGGTCTAATTCTAATAAGATAGCAGGCTAAACACAATTATTTTGAAATATATGAACCTGAACCCTAAGTGTAAGCTTAAAGGCATTTTCAGTTTCTGTAATGGATAAAAAAAACCCTGACAAAAAAAAGTGGTATTTAAAACCTTTTTAAAAAGTCTTAGAGAATATTCATTACCTTAGCAGTAAGTGTGCAATTTGCAGTAGTGCTGCCACCTACTGTTAGACTGACCCCATCACAGCAAAGGGCAGTAACATGCTTTTGTTTAAATACGTGTTCAGATAACATATGAGACAGCACAACTTTCTTCTGCTCTCACAAAGACATCAATGTCAATTTTGCAAAGATTATACTTTGCATTTAAACTGCAAGTGCTTTGCTTCACTTAAAATTAAAGAGTGCAAATATAAAAAAAAATAACTAAATGTTTCACAGCGATCAGGCATTGATGTAATTGAACTAATCACACATAGTGAAACTATTCAATTGAATTCCATCTGGGGGTCTTTGAGAGGCTTGTGTTCAGCAGCCCCGTACTCTGATTGTGAGGCGTTTCTGAGACTGAATCTATTATTTAGAGAAGCAAAGCACGGATGGGGGAGGTTTGCCCTTTGAAAACACACCACTGCCATGAGGTGGTCTTCACACTTTCAGTCCCAGTCACTTACTTATTAAAAAGCCACATTCTCCTTTCTCCACAAGGAAAGATGGAGGACGAATGGATGGAAGAGATACGCTTGAACAGTAGTCTATATTAGTTGGGCAGTTTAAAAAAGTAATTCTTAAAAGTTAACTTTATTACATTTAGGGTGAATTCAGGTAAACCAGGCCACTTTTGATATAACCAAAGTAGCCACATTCACCTGAATTCACCCTATACTTATCTGCATGCATCTGATCTTCAATAGCTTCAATAGCATAAAAGATAAGCGGTAAGAGACAATAGCAAAGACAAAGGTATAGTTAAAGGGAAAGAAAACTCAGCTGCCCGAGTCTATCAGAACACCAGTCATCTCCCATCACATCACTGAGGCCATTTACAGTACACTGTGCCACGGAGCTTCCAGCTCAAAGGAAGGACAAGAAGAACAGAAATAGGCAGGGGAACGGGATCTGCTAATACAGACTTGGAATTTCCTTATTATAAAATGTTTACAACTCTTAAATTCCAATGGATTCCAGACAGACATAACATGTCTATCATAAAAAAAAAGTAAAGATGCAATGATGCACTGATAAGTATAGCATATGCATCTCATTCTGCCTTTTTAAACTCCAGGGACTTGAAGAGTACAATCAATGCAATTAAATTTAAAACCAAGATGTAATATTTTTCATCTGATGTGAAACCAATTTGAATTCAAACATTGTTGAGATTAAATGAACAAAAGATTTCCACAATGCAACAGTGGGTAGTCATTCACCTAATTTAACTCAAACTGCAACTACAAAAAAATGTAGACTTCCTTAGATTTCCACGATGCATGCGCGAGAACTGAACTGTAAGTAGTTGAAGGAGGTCGCAATTCTCGCGCACGCGTCGTGGAAATCTAAGGAAGTCTCGTTTCAGGCCAACAAGGAAGAAAAGCAATAGTCGAATAAAGTCGTTATTTTTGTTTGTTTTTTCGCACAAAAAGTATTCTCGTCGCTTGATAAACTTATATTCCTTAATATTCCGTAGTCACATGGAATATTTAGGCATTTTCTTCATTGACTTTTTGGGCCGTCAATAGCCAGTCCCTTAGGCAGCCTATGTGGTAGTGAGACAGCTCTCAAATTTAATCAAAAATATCTTCATTTGTGTTCCGAAGATGAACGAAGGTCTTACGGGGTTGGTACAGCATGGGGGTGAGTAATTAATGATTTAATTTTTGGCTGAACTAACCTTTAACTTGACAAAAAAAAAAAAAAAAAAAACTGTTGATAGATTGAATAGTAAATTAGGACTGAATAAAATTCATTTTTTTATTTCATTGCTGTTTTTACTCACCTCAAAGCACCTTCACCAAAAAAATCACTGATTATCTAAAATGACATCAATGCACCTATTGGTTCAACAGGGCTACTTTTCAACTTTCAGTATTCAATGAATTATAGTGAAAATACTGTATGTCAGAGTTTAATATAAATATACACACCAAACCACATTCTCTGTTTCTAAGTACAGGTGAACCAACAACTCAAACAACGGAAAAATTGTGCATTGAAAAACTTAAAAGACATAAAAGCAAACCACAAACTTCAAAATGTTGAACTTCAGCCCAGTGTAACCTGATTGGGCGAGTGCCTGGAATAGAAAGCTAAATCAGAACAGCTCACATGTGCATCTAACAAAGTTTAGCAAAAAGAACTTTAGCTTTACTAGTCAGTCAGACCAGTAGAGCCTAATGTCTACTGGCAAGCTCGTCTTCATTGAGAAGGAGGCTTTGGACAATTCTTCGTTCCTCATGGCCCCTATAAAGTGATTAGATTCCGTGTCAGTGGAACCAGTTAATGGTGATGACAGGGCTAACAGTGAATTAACACACAAGTCCACAGGCTGAGCGAAGCTCAGTCGTGAAAGAAAAGCATTCAGAGGGGGGGTGACTGAGAGGGCTTCAACAATTTAATCTGGATTTATGTTGCAGACCTCAGTGGAAATTTTGCTGGAAAACCACACATAGATATAAAACGTTTGCTATAAAATCAACATCTCGTTTTAATTCAGAGAAATGGGGTATGCCAAGGGTTGGTGAGAACAACCTGTTCTTTGTTGAACTTTCAAGCTGTGACACCCTTATCGTCATAATGAATGTGCAGCTGCACTGCAGGTGAACTGAGCAAACACTCGTTCTTCATTGACCACGGAAGGAGGGAAAAATCTGAAGATGAATGTTTCATCCATTCTTCAAGGAATAGAACATGCCAGTATGCAGTGACCCTAAAAAGTATTCTGACATGTAAGCTATGCTTAATAATATTAGTATTTGATATCACGTTCGAGCATGGTTTTTAATTAAATGGTCTCAAGGTAATTTTGTGTCATATGTGTGTGTGTGTTGAAGTAACACATGCTTTGACTAATCATAAACCTAGTTCATCCAGACAATTAGCCTGGCATACGTCAGGAGAGATTTGAGTCTGATTCTTTATGATGTTTAAGTTCCTACGAGGGCCTCTGGTCCGTCTAACACCCAGCAAATCATTAGATCTAATCACCCTCACTTATCATGGCAAATTAACTAATGGATTTGACAGTGAACACGGAATGTGGCTTCTTCAAAGCACGAGCAGGGATGTTGCCCCAGCTGTTCGAATATAGGCATTTGGGGTACCGGTGTCAATAGAAACACTCCATAGACCATATGGATGACGTGCTGCTTGAGCATTCGCTTTAATTTATTCTAAGCATGTTTTGGAATATTTAGGACTTGCCATCCATTTGGAAACTAGTATTTGATGTATTTGTTTATAAATGTATAATTTACCCAAAAATAGCAGTTCTGTCATCATTTAGTCACCCTCATGTTGTTCAAAACTTTTTTTTTTTCTGTGGAAAAAATGTGCGTTGGACCCCATTTACTTTCATTGTATGGATGGAAAAGATTTTCTTAGAATAGTGTTCTACTGAAGAAAGAGTGGAAAAGACATGGGATTGGAAAGTTAAAGTTAAAATGCTTATATCTTCAAGCATTCTTGAATGAGACAAACGTGGGAGAGAGAACTCTTGGTCTAAAAGAAATAACCTACTTTACCAAACGTTCACCTTGCGATCAAAATAGGCAAGGAGGTTTCAGAAAGGTTCTTTGAGCAAATACAAGCTATGAATTTTTCGATAATGTGAATAAAATATGCTCAACTTACTTTTTTCTGGTCTTCGAGAGCATGCGTGACAGTCTTCCTCTTCTGTTGAAGCTGCTGTTGATGGTGATGGGGACAGAGGTGTTGGCATGTCTCTGAACCTACCTCCATTATATAGGAAACCCCGGGGCTCCCAACCAAATCTACACTCTGATACGTGCGAGATATTCCGAGATCCTTCCTCGAAGATGTTCCTTGATCCCCTTATCAGACATTAAATGTAGTCATTAAAGCTACAATCAAACGAGGGGCTTTGCTAACCTTCATTTGGCTGCTCCGCTGCTCAATGGATTGATCCAGCACAACAAGAGGATCTACAGAGACACTGATCTTTGGTTCATGATCCCAAATGAGGAGTAATGGAACTTGCTGGGGGACTGACAGTGGCTCAGTCCTAGAAGGTTCGTTTTTCTCCAGCAATGCACGAGTGAGCATCTCAAGTCACGTTTCATTTTAGCCATAGAGCTGTCATATTGGAAATCCTCTGCCACCTAGAGTCACGCATGGATTGAGATGTGTGTGTGTGTGTGTGTGTCTTAGTGAGTTAGGAAAAGAGAGAGAAAAGTAAAGGTAAAAGTGTCAGAAACTGGTCTGTACAAATTAACATCTCTGATGGCAACAACTTTTGAACATGAAGAGATCCAACAGAAAGGATGATTTTTGACACACTTTAAAGAAACATTTACATTTAGAATTTCAGTGCAGTTGAGTAGAAATTAAGGTAAATGCAGTTCTCATTTGCATTAAAATCACTAAGAGCAGTAATTCCCTAAATACGTTCGAACAACTCGTGCAATTTTATAACAGAAAACTAGAAAAAGTGGAAAGTAAATTACCGCAGTATGACTCCATTTGGTTAAGAAAAACGGTGCAACTCTTCTTTTGGGTCGCCTACTACAGCACCCGGAACCGGCTGGGAAAAAGCGGTGTTGTTTATGACGTCATGGCCAAATCAAAAAACGAACACACACACACCAACCCCACCCCGTCTATCAGCAGCATTTATCGTTGCCATGGGAACTTTGTTAGTGAAGAATTTGTACGCCATCTAGAGGAATCAATTCAGATTGACACACAAGGAGATCGAGGCTCGTTTTACCTTTTATTTCAGTGAATGTTTCTCAGGGCAGAATTTGTATTGACTAGAAAAAATCTACTGGACTTTTCCACCGTTCTTGCTCTCACACACACACACACACACACACACACACACACACACACACACACACACACACACACACACACACACACACACACACACACACACACACACACACACACACACATATAAAAATATAAACGAAAAAAGAACACGTTTTGTTAGTTAACTTAGGCCTACCTTCATCATAGAATTCTATGAATTTTTACATAGGCTACCCAACTAAATAAATATGATGTTTTTCTTTATTAGTTTGAACTTAACGTTTGACTCAAAGCCCTGATATGCCTGATATATGTATAATTATATTTCTTGTTGTATTGAAGATATAACAGCAAGAGGCGCCAGAGAGCTAAAATAGACACACACACACACACACACACACACACACACACACACACGACTCGAGAAAATGTAATCAAAACAGTAACTTCTAAATGTTTTTTTTTTTTTTTTTTTTGAAAAATGAAAAATCACTTATTTCTTGACAAAAATCTTGGCTATTTAATAAAAAGCCTAATATTATCACATATAGGCCTACTGTTATCTCATTCAAAGCTAATTAGTGTAAACTTTTTTAATTAAGCTCAGCAACAGCCGCTTTGAGGGCTGGTAATGGGATTTGGGTCATAGACACTCTGATTAAGGGTTTAATTTGTGGATTACTGTATGAAGACTGAGAGGAGGTGTCATGTTTACTTGTGGCTTTCTGAAGATCCATCATCTGTGATTTTGAACATGACTCCTCTATTCAAATCTGCTTGAATTCTACAGAATTAGTCTGACTGTGTGATCAGATGGCCTAAATCCCCACATAATAAATATTTACATCCTTGTTCTTACTTCCAGGCCCTAAAGGATTTTATGATAATGCTTGGGGTTATGAATTTTGAAACCTGAAATCATCATCATCATCCTTAACATTAAATTGACATTTAACAATAAATATTCATGTTTCAGACAACATAAAGATGATTTATTTCATTGAATTGTTCAATTAAATTATTTTATTTTATTCAGAATTACATGAAAACAGCATTGTGTGCTCTGTGACCGTTTTGTGTTTGAGCGCCCCCAATTTATGGTTTACTTGTCTCTTCAGAAGCTCCAAACATGTGAGCAAAAGCGGCAATCTCATTGGTCGGATATTTTTTGACGCGTTTTTTTAAAATGACGCTTTTACGCGTGGTGTTTTACGCGTCGGTGTGAACACTCACATTGGCGCCATTTGTTTAATCACGAGGCGTTATACGTTGGCGAATTAATTCGTCCCGGTGTGAACAGGCCAGACAGTCATTTGTTTTTATTCTCAAAATTTGCAGGAATCAGCTCAGTGAATGATGCATTCATACATGTTTAGTTCCCAAATTTACTCATTGTTTTGAACGAAATGGTTGAGTCGCTTGGATTCTGACTTCATTTCATTCTTGAAAGCATCGGCTGCGTTTAATAGTGTTTAACTATATTTACTATTCCATGAGGGCATTGGGAATGCCAGTGAAGTGACAGAACTGATGCTGGTCACGTGATAATTTTCAGAATGAATGAATGAATGAATGAATGACAGTCACATGGTGCCACCTGCATACCGATGTAACCTGAAACACGCAAACACAGACCAGTGCAATGCTGCTGGAATACACATTAGCGCTATTGTAGATTCAAGAACTGGATTTCTCGTATAATGTCTCATAAGCTACAGATTGTTTGTATTTGCATGAGGCAAAACTCCATGACCGCCACCAAACTTCTTATTTCGCAGCTGGAACACAAATGCCTCCTTTCCTTTGTTTCATTC
Organism: Pimephales promelas; assembly: GCF_016745375.1. The sequence continues at coordinate 1,257,990 of NW_024121521.1, read as the reverse complement.
GATTGAAATTCACGAGGCCACTTTGAGCGAAGGAGGCCGGCCATAAAATCTATCCTGTTATCGTTGTTTTTATGACACAGGAAGAGAGTTTGTCACTGATGTGAAATTGAATACCATAATTCCTCAAACAAAGCTCCTGTCTGTGCTGTCAGCGAGTCTCGACGAGGCAGTTCATTCGCTGCTTCGCCAATGCGAGCACATAATAACCAGACAGTTGTCAGCGGCGCCCGGAAATTTATGACACAAAAAGATGCATATCATTGCAGTAATCTCTGCTGCTTTGCAAGCTCCCCACTTGAAACATATATTAGAAGTGAGGCATTCAAATTCATGAAGGTTCTCGGTGGTCCTAAACCCATGTGATCTGGAGGTACGTATGTAGATGTGATGGACTGATCGTGTTTAATAGAATTCCATTCTTTAATTTGAACAAGTATTAAGTACAGCAGTCCTTTGTGGAAGACTGCAAGAACTGTAGCCTTTGATAAACCTGCTTTGGCATCATCAGTGATTGACAGCAGAAGACTTAATTGAATCAGAGATTGAGAAAAACAGAGGTCCTGAGATGACAGGATAAGAATGAGGTTGAGGTCTAAATAAGCCGAGACATATGACAGTCTATGTGTATAGCTTTTTTGCCCTCTCTCTCTCTGCATAGCCCATAGAAACTCTCTCTGTATAGCCCATAGAAACAAGTCAGTGTATAACAGCGTTGAGGACAAGGTGATAGCAAGGCCAGAGAGACACAAATCAATACTTCATTTGCTGGGCAAGATTTACTTTGCCATATCAGTTGATGTAAAAAAAGGTGAAAATCGGAATTGGTGGAAAACTCCTAAGATCTTTAATTTTCCCAAGACCTGATAAATGTCAGAGAGGGCACAGGCCCATTATAAGTCAAGGCACATTTGTGAGGTCAGGCCCTGTATAACTTTAAACTCCGTTTTTACATCTCTGCGAACACTCTCTTTTTGAGAAAGAACATTTAATGCAATTCACAGAAAAGTTGTTTTGCTAATTGCTTGATTTAATTGAAAAAGGGGAAAAGAGCCAAAAGAAGCCTCTGAGAAGTATCCTGCTTAATGAAACCCTTAGTCTCATCCTCAGGAGAAGGTTTTTCTTAACTGCGGTAGCTGTCTATACAGAGTTTAAGGCTGATGTGTTTATTTTACTCTTTTTTAAAATTTACATTTGCTGAAGAAAATGTGAGGTGATTTTCACTTCTTCTTTTCAGTGCAAAGCCAGCACTATGCTTGGGTGTTGCTATGCATTTGCTAAGGGGTTCTAGCTGGTTGCTAGGGTGTTGCTTTATGGTTGCTATGGATCTTTGGCTGCTATAGAGAGTTTCTAAGTGGTGTCTTGGGTGTTCAAGTTTGTTGCTAGGATGTTTCTTGGTTGCTTTACATTTTTTTTAAGAAATGGTGAGTGGTGCTTATCAGTGCAAAAACCAACACTATGCTAAGTGGTTGGTTGCTATGTGTTCTGGGTGATTGCTAGGGTGTTTCTAGGAGGTTATATGGGTGTTCTGGGTAGTTATTAGGGTGTTGAGGTGGTGGCTTTACACTTTTTAAAGAAATTATAAGTGGTGCTTGTCAGTGCAAAAGCTTACACTGTTGTTGCGAGTGGTTGCTAGGGTGTTTCTAGGTGGATGCTTGAAATTGTGAGTGAATCCTTTCAGAGCAAAAGGCAGCAAGGTGTTATGAGAAGTTTGTAGAATCTTTTAGTGCTGTTTTTAAGGAGGTTGCTAGGGTGTTCGGAGTGGTTGCTAGGGCATTGCTATGATGTCTTGGGTGGTTACTAGGGCAGTGCAATGTTGTTGTTAGGGTGTTCGGGTATCAATACGATTTGAGGACTTCTAATCCTATAGGACGCGCTTCGTCTTTGAAATAGTCAACATTTTGCAAAGCAAGTGGCACAAGGGATGTGTCTGGTATCTGAAAGCAGCATCAATACATGCAATGTGAGAAAAGCTTAAGGGAATCTCTTCCAATGATTAATTAACTTCAAAATCAATTTGCAATCCTATTTTGCTACAACCAATGTAAACAGCACCCACTGTACAAGCCAGTTCGATCAGTGATTGGTGAATAACCAATCAATAACTGTACACCACAGTTTGATCATAGTTCGTATAACCCCTTGATATTACAGTATACATCCTATTGTTTTGATGTAAATGCTGAAAATGCACATTTACTATTGACTACATGTCTTTTGGGATGACTGACAGCTGAGCTGGAGGAAAGCCCCCTCTTTCCTTATTCCCTGGAATAGCCAAGTGCCCCATAATTATACTCCTCAGTCCTCCTGTAATTATTGAAAAGGTCAAAGGGCACCAGGCCTTCCTCCTCCAAAGGGGTTCAACTGTGTGCTGGAGTTCCAAAGGTCCAGGAAGTGACAGTGCCATGTCACCTTTGACATATTGACAAATATTCATGTTCATGAAAGACGCATAAACTGGGTTAGCTGGGTTGCACGATCAATATCAAACTCTACATCAGTCAATGGCAGACAAACATATTCAGCATTAGTATAGTGTGGTATGAGGTCAAATAATACAGGCAAGCTTTGAATGTGATTCACCCATACATATATCACTCTTTCTCATATTACAACATCTATATAGCCTGTATAATTTTTTTATTTGTAATTTTAACATCCAAAATTCAAATACCGGTATTCATTCACAATGAATGGTTTGAATCAGCTGCTGTCTTATAATGGACATGAATGTGTCACTGTCAGAGAAGAAGGTCCAAAGAAGTGTGGACCTGCGCCCCCTTCACTAATTACCACAGCCTCCCTAGAGGTAATTCATTTCATAATGATTCCTGGCAAGCTGTTGCAATTGTGAGAACTCTGCAGGGGACAGAAAATGCCCAGTGAACACTGCCGAGTCCCCAAACCCCACTGCATTATGTGGAATTAGTGTGTATTGATTCATCCTTTCTAGATTATGGATTTGTTCCCTTATTCATTACTTTTGGAGGTCAGCTAACGGTCATCTTTTTAAAAAGGGATTAGTTTTACTGTACTGTACTTTGTGTGGGGTTTGGACTGCTAGAAAATATATTTGAATATTAACTTTAATGATTACTTCTTTAAAGTCAATATGCAATCCATTTTTACTTCAGTAATATGACCCATTTACTAAAGTATATTTAACTTTTCTTTTATCCATCTGAAATTAACTGGATTGTGAAAGGTGTTCATTTTTCTTTTTTATTATTATCAAGAGCAAATAAAAATTTATAAAAAAAAAAAAAATAGGAATTTTTGTTCTGGCCATATATTATATTATTTATTAAATAACAACAAGTATATTAAATATATAAATATGTTGATGTTCGTTTTTTAAGGCCAATTGAAATATTTATATTTATACAGCATATATATATATTGTATAATATATATATATATATATGCTATATTTTACATTCTCTTTAAAGCTTGTTTGAACATACAACAGAGAATCAGAGAAGCACAACATCACAAAAACTGTATGCTGTATATGGTACATCACCGGAGGGAGAATCATCCTTACAATGAGAGGATTTGATCTTGATCCATTCTTTGAAAGCATTCATATTTTATCACCGAAGAAAAGGCTTAGCAATGAATATGAACAACAAAGCAACCTAACATTGCTATAGAACCAACCAAAACACCCACTCACCCACCATCACATCCACCATCCTACATACACCAATACAACTCTGCTCTGAATGGAAACCAGCAGTAATGATCTGACGCTCGCTCTCCTGTTCTGAACAGACAAGAGAGCTGTGCTGGTGATGCCAGTCTCTGTCACGGAGCTGGATGACAGAAGGCATGGAAGCCTGAACAGCCTAGTTGCCATGGAATTGAAATTCTCTTTCAGCTTGCTTTCCCTGCTTCCCTCACCCACTGTTCTTCAAAGAATGTCTCTTCTCTCACACACAATAATGACAACCGTGCCCATGCAAGAACAAAATAAAGGTTTTAGGATGTGCATGCGAGCATGTAGGTTTCATCTCTTTTGCTCAGCAGTGTTACTGCATTAATTAAACAATGAAATAGTTATTTCTATCATATAGTATTTCAAAGAGCATCTCATTGGTGTCATAGTCAAGTTTATACATTTTTAACAACATAAAAGGGAAATTAAAATAAAGTATAAATAAATGGACATAAAGTGTAATAAAATAACTGGTTATTAACTGGGAAGGAGTCTATTGCAGAAGTCCACCCTGCTGGTAATGAAAAATGAGTTAGTGCCTAAAGCTTTGTAATATTGACACAGCCGCTTCCCTTATCAACCAGATGCCAGCCCTGCTTTTATGAACTGTTACAGATTTATTAGTGATAAAAATTAGCTGCAAAGATGAGAAAAGTTTTTACATTTTTTTAAAATCAGCATGAAACAGAAGTTGTGATTGTCTTTTCTGTGAGTTAAAGGGATAGTTCACTTTGAAATTAATTTTTGATATGTTTTAGCTTACCGCAAGAGCATCCAAGATGTACAGTAGGTTTCTTTGTTTCCACAGTATTTTCAATTTTGATATTTTTCGGTAAAACCGTTGTTGTCTATCAGTCATATAATGCAGATTTAGGGGGTCTACCTCAAAGATCATACACAGAGAAGTCCAAATTAAACATGATTTAATGACTCGATTTAAAAAGTACACATTGATGGCCTAAGACACGAAATGAGCGGTTTGTGTGAGAAAACAAACAGTATTTATACTGTTTTTACCTCGTGTAACCACAGCCATGTCCAACTGATCTGACGGCACGGTCTGCACGTGCGCCGGAAGTGATTGGTTGAGCGTGTAAGTCACTCATTGTTTACACAGAGATTTCGGAAGTTTTACCTTTCACTAAACATATATTTAGATATATCGAAAGTCTTCCATTGCGATTTCCTGTATATTTAAATATGTTTAGATCTTCACAGTGAAAGGTAAAACTTCCGAAATCTCTGTGAGGTGAACCCCCTTAACCTGCATTATATGACTGATAGACAACAATGGTTTGACCGAAAAATATCAAAATTGAAAATACTGTGGAAACAAAGACACCTACATTTTGGATGCCCTTGAGGTAAGCTAAAACATCAAAAAAAGTGAACTATCCCTTTAAATGGCGTCTCAAACAAGAAAAAATGTAGGACGGGATTTGATTTTATCTATCTATTTGATTGGATGTTTGAGGTTTGCTGTTGCTGTGATGTCATGTGAGTGACAGGTTGTCCCGCCCTCGCGCCTGTAAACACATCATCAGAAAAGAGATTTCTTTGCAAGAGGTAATGTTTTTTTTTAATACGAGGGCACAGAAATTTAAAAATAATAATGATGTGCATGGATAAATCATTTATAATGAAAGCTGCAATATTTCATAAAACAAGAATTGTCTAAATTGATATCACGGTGACTATAAGGCTGTGAATTTTTTTTTTAACACAGTAAGGCACTATTCTCTGTAAAACTGTTTTGGAACAATATTAATTATATAAAAAAATGTTCTATAAATAGGCTACATTTGAACTTTTTTATTACTGCATATTTGGAAACCTCTGTGCTAGACCATACAGCTAAATTGATATATGGAGCAGCTCTTGCTTATATAAACATAAAGATTTTACCTTAATGACAATTCATTGGCTGTCTGACCTATCGCGTGCGCTTCCGGTGAAAGGTGTAACCCAATGGCTGTCCGTCTTTTTACCTCTCGACTTCTCTGCTGTGCTCTCTGACCCCAGTGGCAGCGTCGTTCATTGCACTCGTCTCTCTCGGGCTCCCCCTCTTCCCACGTCGAGGCTGTTCTCTCTCGTCTGTCTCCCTCCTTCCTCGTCTGTCGCATTTCAGTGAGAGTGCTGCTGGAGAGAGACCCTGGGGGTCGAAGGTTCTGCCCTGCCCGCCGCGACCTCAACCCCTCACGGCTTGCGAATTACCCGATGACCGTCGTCTTTGACACATCAGCGGACAACCCCCGAGCGGTTCTGGGCCAAAAGAGAAGGTAACGTTACACACAAGTCGCTTTTGAAGAAGATCGCTAGGGGAAAAATAGCGAGGCACAAAGCGGTAATGGGTTAGAGGTGGCTGGTTGTCATGTTCGAGGGAAATCGTTTAGAATTATCTCGAAATACATTTGTAAACCAGCGCAGCGGACACATTATAACATTTTCGCAGTGATACATTCTAATATTTTCGCGCCGTCAAGTTTCTTTCACGTTCATAGCTCTGCATCTGAATAGAGGGATTATGTGGAAAACGGTTATATTCATTGACTATTATGTGCTCAGGATTACCCGTGCCTTGCTTTGTGCACTAATTATATGTTATTTACGGGTTATTTGTGCTATCTGAGTGAACGTTTTTGATTCAGTTGCCTCAGTAAGAAGAACAGATTTTGCATTAACAGTACAATGAAATATAGACTTTCCTCGTGCAGTCTGACGCCAGTTTAGAAGCTTGGCTTTTGTTGACAGATAATTACAGAGTCCGAGGCTTCCAGCTCACCCAAAGTGTTATTAACGTGACCGGTCTCAAGTCTTCCAGGGAGGGTGAGCAAAGTTCAAGTTTATGGCAAAAGGTTAGCCTGCCTGAGACTGTGTAGGAGGCGGTGCAGCTGAACAAAATAAATGGATGCAGGTAACAATGAGGGAGGTTTCTCCCCCCCTCTACAAAACAAAATATGTTTTGTGATATGTAAATTCAAAGCATTTTAACATGATTCATATCCATTATTCAGTTTTAAACAATGAATTGAGCTTTTGTCTTTGTAGTCAATGGGAGAAAGAAGGAAGGAAAGCATTGTGGGAAAGGTGCATTTGACAGTTTGAAATCTATGATGCAGGAACAACAGGACGCAGAGCTGAGGTTCTCAACCAAGGGAAAAACTATGAAGAATAAGTCATGTAATGGATAAAATCCAGCTAGATGGGAATTATCAATTACAAAATACACCCTCAGAATGTTTAGGACCACAATGCCAAGAGAAACACATTTTAAAATGTTTTTATTTTATTTAACTCTCACAGCTATCAATGATGCTTCTTCTATTGATCATATATATAGCACAATGTAACATATTTTTCTCTATTTTATGTTATCTGTTATTCCACTCTTTATTTCTTACTGGTTCTTTCAAGTACATTCCAATAAATTTTGGGACTCCTGAACTTTTAGATTTTTACTTATATATACCATAAAATTTATACTGAAGTAAACATTTAGCTTGCATTGATATGAAAAATTCTTAATATAACGCAGACTCATTGTATTCCGGACATTAGACAGTTTCCGCAAATTCTATAAATAGACACTTCATGGTCATTTCATCTTATGTCATCTTTGCCTCATCCTCTTTCGCTTATGACTAACCCAGCTAATAGTTGTTAAAATGTATGCGTTACATATTAGAAATGACTCCTTCTACCTGTCCGAAACACAGTGAGTAGAATTTTTCAGCCGTCCGTAACACCGTGAGTCAACGTTATATATTTTTAAAGATTTTTTGTTGAGATTTTTCATAAACTAAGATGACACATATACAATATACAACGCCTCTAAAGGAATATGGTGATGGAAAAAAGGAGAGAAATAAGATAGGTGGATCAGAAAAATATGTGGCAATCTTCTTGTGTTTCACTTGCAAAAACCTGAGTCTTTTCTCTTTTCCAGCAAAAATATTGCGTTCCTTCGTGAATTTTTTTATTTTTTATTTTTTTCTTCCAGCTCACATTGTTTCAATCATCAGTTTCTTGGTGCAACGTGATTTTTGCCTTCTCTCACAAATAGAAATTTCTTGTGGATGCAGATTCATGAAACATATTCTTTGTATTTTTTTCTATTTTCATGAAATTATTTTTATGAGCTATAGTAATATATTAATATATAGTTATATATTAAACATGCATTGAGGACAGATTACTGAATACTTTGTTGATACTCAGTAGCTTCTTATTTAATTTGGATTTGTATTTGCATCATTAACGTTTTGCATCTTGGTGTCCCTGTACGTTGTGACTCAGATCCAAGCCTTGGGACTAAAGGATGCTTGCTCACCAGATCTGCACTGTACCTTTGTGACCTGCTCATGCCCCAACCAGAGGTGCCATGGCTCGCAGAATATCCTCGCAGGGGAAGGTCACCATCTCTGTGGATGAGTACAGCTCCAACCCGACCCAGGCCTTCACCCACTACAACATCAACCAGAGCCGCTTCCAGCCCCCCCACGTCCACATGTGAGTGTCTGTGTACAGTGTTCCTGTAACTGAAACATTGATTTAATTGATTGATTGAAGACAGAACAGAATGCTGACAGAGAGGACATCTGGCCCCTTTTGTCTCATCTCACCCCGCCAGGTGATCAGAGGCTCCTGCGGCTTCACTTCTGTTGTAATGAATTCAAGTGACCTTTTTAACTTAATATTGTTGCGGATTAGGCATTTTAATTATATTTTTGAGGGGTACATAACAAGATAATGGCACTGCATAAATCCAGTCCAGTTTCAAATTGGCTATTTGTTAATAATTCGTTCTTTGTTTATAGACATAAACTGTCTTTCAGACTGAACGCAAGAACAAGAGACATGTAAACATTTCAGGTTGTGTGTATATATATATATATACACCAATACATTTAGGAAAAATATTTCAGCATTTGTGCCTAAATTTATTGTAATCATAATAGAGATCTTAGGGCTAAAACAGTGTAAGACTGTTATTAACCAGAGGAAGGTCAAAGGTTAGTTGAGTTGATTAGCTCTTTAACAATAGCTCTTTGACCCCAGGGTCAGAGCTCACCTCTAAAGAAACCTGATTATTGACTGATGCTGATGATGGCATAATGAGGCCCGGTGCAGATCCTAAAGAATGGAGCATGCTGATTAGCCGAGCCTTTGCTGCTTTAATGGTACCATGCAATTAAGGCACATCAGCACACGCAAAAGGGATCGACCAGGATGCATGTGCCATTGAATTGCTTTTAGCTTAAGTGTGCAAGAAACATCCATTTGTTGTTAAATTCTATTATGTAACCCGATGCAATGTACTTTTGTACAGATGTGCAGGATAGAGCAATTTATCAGCACAATATATGGCAATAATGCTGGGAAAACAAGTAGACGGTAACATGATTCACAAATAAAAATCTAAAAAATGGGATGTTCCGTTACACTTTCAATTCACCCTTGAATTTTATAGCAAAACTGTACGAGTTTTTAAGAATTGTTTAAGAAAGTGTTTTTTTTTTCACCTTTACAATGAAAGGCAATGGGGACCAAAGTTGTTTTGGACCCCATTGACTTTAATTGTATAGACATTTAAAATGAATGAGTTGAATTTTCTTTGGTATCTTTAATCTGTTCTTAATTCACTAATAAGTCATCTGTGCATATACCAAATAAACAAACACACTCTTAATTTCCACAGGGTAGAGCCACTTCCTTACGATGCGCCGAAGCCCGTGGGTCATACGCGTTTTGTCTGCGTCTCAGACACACACTCGAGGACTGATGGAATCCAGATGCCCTTTGGTGACGTGTTGCTTCACACGGGCGACTTTACAGAGCTTGGCCTGCCATCTGAAGTGAAGAAGTTTAATGACTGGTTAGGTAAGTGCGTAAAACCAGTCCTGTCACCTTTGCTGACAAGCACTTCCCCTGCTGTCACAACACGAACTCCCAAACAAAAGGTCAATATTAATGATACCATTTAAGTCACTTCTACCAGAAATGGCAGAATTGCCATTCAGCAAAACGGTTCATTTATAATCTTAAAAGCTGTGCTGTTTTTTGAGGATTTGTTTTAACTGCAAATAAGTGCCCTGTTTTAAGATTGAGGTACATCAGTGTTGTATATTTTGTAATTTTGATTCAAAAACTGACGTTAATGTTGCATAATTTTGACTGAATATTGGAAATTGAAAAATACCCATCTGTTGGCTTTAATTGGTGCCCTTCGGTCTGGTCTCGTTGGCCTCGGCAACAATTCACTTGGATGAAACCAAGGTTCTTTAGGGTTACAGAGGTCAAAACCATTGTTTATTTGTTGAAATCAAAGTCATGCTTTCGCCTATGACTGGCAGCCACAGTGAGCTGTAAATTCACTTCCGGTTGGTCAAAGCCTTTTGATAATCTTTTCTTTTTTTTAAGATTCTGTCACTAAAGTACTTGGTCCAACATGTATTTGAAGTCATATGTCCACAATGTTGCAAAATATTGTTCTGCCAAAATCTGTCATTCTCATTATCTCTCTCCTCTTACAGGCAGTCTACCCTATGAATACAAAGTTGTCATCGCGGGAAATCACGAACTTACCTTCGATAAAGACTTTATGGCAGAACTCGTAAAGCAGGATTACTACCGTTTCCCCTCAGTTTCCAAGCTGAGGCCTGAGGATTTTGACGACGTTCAGTCCCTCCTTACAAACTGTGTGTACTTGCAGGACTCTGAGATCACCATTAAAGGATTCAGGATATACGGGACTCCGTGGTAAGCATTTATAAATCACTTTTTTCAAACTGTTTATTACTTTTTGTTTGCGACATCTGTCAAGTAGAATATTTAGTGAAGTATCCAACATTTGAATCAGACTTCATGTAAATGGCTTCTAAGTTTTCTCAGGCATCACTGTGTACAATAGTTAAGCACATTTCCATGTTCCAGGTCAACATGAAATCTCAATGAATGGTTTTTCCTTTCTTAACGCTTAATTTGTACACAAATTCCAAGAAAAAAAGATTTGTCTTTTGATTTGTTCATCAAAATGTTGTTTTTTTGGCCAATGTCACAATGCCACTTAAAGGGATACTCCACTTTTTTGGAAATAGGCTCATTTTACAACTCCCCCAGAGTTAAACAGTTGAGTTTTACCATTTTCGAATCCATTCAGCTGATTTTCTGATATTAAGAAGAATATCAGTAACCAGACAGTTTCTGGTCTCATTGACTACCATAGTATATATTTTTTAAGTTACACCACACATTGAATATGAATATCTTGTTTCACTCATCTAAACATAATGTTACGAAAATTTCAAATGTTATTTCATGTTGAAGATAATTCATCTTGAATTGTTACTCCTAGATGGTACATCACGGGACTGGGATTTTTTTTTTTTTTTATATATATATATATTTTTATCGTAAAAATATTTTTATCTGATTTGATCAGATATGGTTCTCGGTCTAAAATTATTAAGAACCACTTCTAAAATAATTTTTGGAAAAAGATTTTTCCAAGATGACATTTTCTTTCTTTTTTTAAGGCTAATGTAGAATGTATTTTTTTGATAAAGCTCCATAAATCAGAATCAGTGCTCTGCATGTACTAAACAATGCAACATATGTCAAGATGTCAAGTCCGTTAGTTAAGTAACAGATTGAAGTTTGTGTTTGATTCATTGGAATCAAATAATTTTTATGTCTCTTGTATGATTTCTCATGGCTGTCTTCTATGTTAAGATCAACTTATAGTCTACAGAGAGACCTCTGTAGACCTGGGTCATGCTAGACACCGTTGTACTCTCTGCTCCGCTGGATACGAGACATGTTCTCACTCGCTACAGATAGTGTTACACACATACGCACATTCACTCTCTCTCTTTCATTCCATCTACTGTATCTTTCTTCCTCTGATACGCTTAACCCACACACAGACAGCCGTCATCACACATTGGCATCTTTAATGCAAAGACCTCAGTGTCTGATAAGCAGACCATTATCTCAGTTAACCCCTCACCCACTGGGCTGCCCCTCTCTCCGATGGGAGACCAACAAAGCTGTGTTAGACTTCAGGTGTGAATAGATGCCTAGCAGTGTTCGGCAAGGAGAGCTTTGTAGCAGTGACACAATTCGACAACTACTAGAAGCAGTTTATCAATCTGCCCCTGAAGAAGTCAGTTGAAATTGAATGACAGTTGCCTCTTTTTTTTTTAAGATAAAAATATGTGTACAAATTTAATGAGGTTTTTATTATGATCCATTTTCTGGTGACCATGTCCTTGGTATCTGGTTCTGCAGATTGTTTGTGGAAGATGAATTGGTCTTCGTTCACTAATAATTTCATATAAAAAAAATGCATGTTTGTGCACAGAATAAGTTAAGATGCAAAAAAAAAAAAAATTCTGCAAATTTCCCCTAATTCTATGTTAATGAATATTATTCTGAGTAAATATTATAAATCTCATTTGCTTTAATCAATGCACTGCAGGCTGATATTTTTATTTTATTAGATGTATATATTATTTATGTTTAAGTTAATTAAGTTAGTGTTATTGTAGTCATTTAATTATTTTGTTTCTAAAATAATAAATAATAAATTATATTTTAATTAATGAATCCAGATTATTCTGAATCAATTTTATAAATATTTGAAAGCTCATTGGCATATTATGATATTATTGTCATATATATATATACTTATATATACTTATATATATATTCTGTGTGAGTGAGTGAGTATACATAGTTTTTTTTTTAATTGGCTTAACAAATTTGTTTCTAAGGCCACCTTTTGTATGTGTGGTTTCACAAACGTTACACAAAAATGCATAGAGGGTTAGTGAATGAAACCCACTGTTTAAACCACCACGTTGTGATTTAAGTCTCGCGAGCTCAAACACCAAACATGAAACTATATTTAGTCTATCTAAAATATCTTGCCATCTTCAGCCAGGCAGAATTAGAATGCTAATTTTGGCAAGAAGTGGGGAAACCAGACATCTCTGATGGGTGGTCTTGGTGGGGGTGCTCTTTGGTCATACTTTTCCCAGCCTCTCCTGCAGGAAATGCTTTTTGTTCCAACACATCCTGGTGCTTTGTTCGGAGCCAGGATCAAAACGTGAGGCCGACCCCGGTGCGCCCCTCCAAGTGCATGCTCACAGTGAGCCGCTCTGACCTGCCTGACCCTGGGCCTCAGCTATCAAGGAGGTCATTTACATGGCTTCATTCTTCTTTCCTACAAAGTGCTCGGTCAGGCTTGACTCCCGTCTGGCCCAAGGTAGAAGACGAGCCTGTTTTATGTCAGTTTATTTATCCGTATTCCCTTTCATGGCAGTGCTCCCGTCACTACATTAGCCGCGTTTCCACTGCCGGGCTAGGGCTGGGCCAGAGCTAACAGCGAGCCGAGCCGAGCTAGTGGCCTCGGGCCTCAAGCACCGGGCTTGCGTTTCCACTGCCGGGCCAATAGCCCCACAGCGCTGCCCCAGACCCCACCCCTAACACGCCTTTCTGGATCAAACGTCACAAAACCCAACCCATTTCAGCAGGTATTATGAATTAATTAATTTTTTTAATTAAGAAGATAGCATGTGTATTAACTCACCTGCCGTAGTGGCTGCAATAGTGTCACGAGACCAGTACAGGCGATTCTCCATTTCAAGCAGCGATTTTTTGCGCGATATAACAGGCTGCGGAACCGCCGCAGCCTGTTAACAAACGCCGCCTGTTAACAAATAACAAACGCCGCAACCTCGAGATACAGAGTTAATTTTTTAACACCTTTAATAACTGATTGGACCCCATTTGAAACGAAATTAATTTATAGAAATAAAACGCAGCAAGTACGGAGCAGTTAAAGCCGCATTTCCATCACCCTTCAAACTGAAATTGCCAATTGAAAATAAGCAAAACGTCCATTTCACAAAAACTCCGTGTCTGCAAATAATAATAATAATAATAACCATCATCATCATTATTGTAACATTTTATTAGGCTGCATATGTAGAAGACGCCTTTATCCAAAAAAGGAACAGAGCACAAATAAACACAATATTTTTGACGCATATCAGCGCATATCCAGTGTGTGTGGAGCACGCACTGATGGCTGCGAGACGCCCATGTGAACACTTGCAGTTTCATTGCATTTCTTTCAGTGGAAACAACTTAAAATACTCTTTCATTTCTGGTCATACAGAAAATAATAATACATTATTCGCAAATACATTTATTTGCGTAAACTCACAATAACAAGAAAACGTTGTGCTTTAACAATTAATCAAGGCGCGCTTCATGATCTCCGTGAACTGAAGCGCAAGACCTGAAACAGCCACCGCATTCGAATTTGTTCGTTTTAAATTGGACATTTAAAGCTTTAGTCTTGTAGATTAAAGCTTTAAATGTCCAATTTAAAACGAACAAATTCGAATCGAAAGCCAATATCTTTCTGACTATGTAATTATGTAGCTAATTAATTTCTCTCTGTGCATCCGGAGATGCAGATGTTTTTAGCCGAAAATCATTTAGAAAACAATAGGCTAGTTTATTAATAAACAATTAATGCCTCGTTATTTTATATTATTTTATTAGCAGACACATTTATTATAGCCTATAAATCACCTATAATCCCCTTTCTGTAGGCTGTGGTTACGGCTCTTTCATTCAGCACTGCAGGGAAAATATCATTTCCAGGTTCTAATTTGGCCTCAAAACCAGTAAAATATATATTTTTTTCATATTCATTTGTCAAATATTTTAAATGTTTAAGGGGCAAAAAATCAAACAAATATCTGAAAATTCGTCGATATGTAGCCTATATATAGCCTATATATTTTTGCGCAGCATTTGGCATAGGCCTACAGTTCAAATTAAAATGTTATGCAATTTTAAACGGTTAATCGGTTAAACATGGACACCCGTGCATCTTGCTTCAGATCATAACGTTCCATAACACCGATAAACTCCGCCTTTTACCTTGAGCACGCCTCTAGCCCGAGCTGGCCCCCTCTGGCCCAAGGTATTCGACGGGCCAGAAATCCTGGCCGTTGGCCCTGAGGAAGCCCCGATCAAGCCCCGGAAGTGACAGTGGAAACGCGACTGGCCCTGGCACGCACTAGCACGGCCCGGCCCTGGCCCGGCAGTGGAAACGCGGCTATTGACCTTGACTTGATTAGTCTCTGTGTCGTACCAGACAAATATCCGATACACCTTCGTATGCCTAACCAGATCATTCTAATAGAAGCGGGGCTATCTTGCATAGCTTGGCAACCGTTATCCTGATAACGGCATGTTTGGTAATCCTACTTGCGTTACGACCTGATATCCACACCGATGCATGTCGCATATATTCCAGCTGGTTTGATTAACGTGTAAGCTTGTTGTGCTAGACGGTGGTTTGGCTTTTGAAAAATCAAAGTCTCTCTAATCCTCTTAGGCAAGGCAGACGTAAGTCATGTGATCTGAGTTCATCTTGGTTGAGTGTTTGCAAGGCCAGACTACGATAGATCGTGGGGGAGTGTCTCTTGCTGCCATAGAAACCGTATCACGGCTTCATCCTCGGTGCTAATGTGTTTTGATTATGGTGTGCTTGTGAATGAATGATCAGGGATGATATAAGTATGTAGCTGTTTATCTGCATTTATACGGATATTAGACATAAAGTGTGAGATTTTCTCAGTGGGGAAGTGTCCCCACCAATTTTTGCTTTGGTTGATTATGTCCCCACCATTTTTTGAAATGGCTTGTGATGCGTGTAATGCAGAGGAAAAGCATTGGTATAGAGTTTTCTTTCTGTTACTATGAGTGCTGGAAATTATTTTTTAATAATCATTTTAATGTCAACCCCAAACATTTGTATTCAATTATTTATTTTCCCTTTTCTGTCAGACTGATTAAAAACTGGGAAAAAGCCTTTTTTGCAATTTATCCATTTAGGGATTTATTTGGGTTTAAAACATTGATTTTTTATTTATTTATGAAAATCTTTCTCAGAAGCATAACAAATTGTTGTGTTAGCTGTAAAGTATGTAAAAACTGTTGGACATTTAATATTAAAATTGAACGTATGTATGTACAATATACATGTGAATAACAAAAGTAGGGGTGGGCAATATGACCAAATCAATAATTTTCTAAATAAAATTAAAACATATACTTTTTATCCACAAATGCCCTTTAGCGTCCAGGTCTATATCTATGTATCTCATCCTTTTTAATAACAAAAAATCTGCTTCAAAATCCCAGCGCCGTCGTCATCGTGTAAATCCCGCCCCAACGTTTCTGATTGGTGCCTCGATTTCAACGGATTGGAAATGGGCTTGAATGAGCTCTTTGCCAGACTAACTTTCAGAGCAAATCTAAATTTGCTGGAAGTTGTCTGGGTTTTCCCAGGCTACCATTCAAGGACAATAAGACATGAAAGAGAACTGAATTTGGGATAAAGCAGGTATTTTTTACAAATGGCTGCGTTTGTTGCTTTGCTCTAAACTGTCAAGGCACCGTATTGGGTTTCTCATGTAAATTGGCTTCCTTTCTAAAATATTCCATTTCAACCGGCAAGGATGAGAAATATAAACATTTTATGAAGCGTTAAATCATGTAATACACTGGCTTTAGTAGAGATGTAAGATTTGACGGGCTTGTTAATAACATCTTGAGAGCTTAATGTGAGTTAACATGTGCTGCACCTGGGTAGTGTTAGACTCTTGAAGGCCTGCTAATGAATATTAATTGCCTCATCTGAATTGAATTGACTGAATTAAGATGTTGAAAAGAATCTAGAACAGTCTGATGCTTCTCATCTCTCTTCTGATTTTCACACTCATCTATCCACAATATGATGGCTTCCACATGCTCCCTGTGACTCAATTCCATGGCCTTGGTGTTGCCAGTGCCACACTCTTCCCGTTGAGTTGCAGAAGCATATTCTTGTTATACTTTTCTAGCTTGCTCATGTTTTCAATTTTTTCGTTCGTTATTGACCTTCATGGAGGAAATGCAGAACTTGCATGCTGTTCGTAAATTACCTCTGTCCATCCTGTCCTCTCAGCTATCAACAGAAGCCTCTATAGAGGTAACGTTTTTTTCTGGATACCTGCTCACGTCACTGGTTGTAAGCTGACCCCTGGCCCGAAGGTGGCGTCATTTGTCAGGGATAATTAACAGCTGGCATCTCCTTTGCTCGGCCTACCTGTGGTTGATGGGAGGGTACAAGAGAGAGAGAGAGAATGAGGCAGGCTGTATGTCTGAGGTTATTTTTTAATTTTGTTGGCAAGTCGTTACTAGGGTGACCACCTGCTAATAAGCCCAAGGGGGGACAAGGGGTATGTTTCTGAGGGACAATGTGGGACACTGCTTGGCACGGCGGTGCCCCCACCCCACGGGCAGACTCTGATAGTGGTTTACCCATATCTAGAACTGTTACTATTGCCTTACTGTTTGTACATGAATAATTGTTCAAAAAAAAAAAAAAAGCACATACTGTACCTTACATACATTAATGCCCTATTCCCTAAACATGTGTAATTGCTGATATATGCTCATGATAGGCCAACCAATGTGTTTTTCTTTTTCTAAATAAAGATGAATATTTTGAACATTACATGAATTGACAGATGCACTTCCACTTACGATTTACTTTAGCTATTGAATTTTATTTATTTTTCATTACAATTAATTCACTTTAAATAAATAAAAATATAAAATTATAGGATTAACGGGAATTATAGTTGCTCAACACCACAGGAACAGTTTTTAAAAAAAGTCGAAAAAAAGTCTAAACTCCAGTGTTGTAGTCGAGACCACCTCACTCGAGTCCGAGTCCAGACCGAGACCAGAGAGAGTCGAGTCCGAGTCAAGACCGAGTCCATAGAGAGTCGAGTCGAGTCCGAGACCAGAGACGGTCGAGTCCGAGTCGAGACCGAGACCACTAAGGGTTGATTAAGTAATTTACTTTTATTTACTTAGAGAAATCCTTTTTTTTTTTTTTTTTTTTTTTTTTTACTGAATTTACTTGATCAGTTTAGGGTAAAAAGGCCACATAGTAGGTGGTGTTAAAAGTAATTTTATTACAATTTGTCATGCGCAGTTGCGCACTAGAAAATCACCAATCACTGGATGTGTCAATCAATTTAAAGAAATATTTTATTAACATTAGGCCCTAACATTAGGTAATGGAATTTCCCTTGCGGTAATATTGAGTGGCTCAATAGCGCGATATGCGGTATTACCGCCATTTATTTATTTAATTTATGTTTTTGTTGCTATATAAATAAAGTTTACGATGTGGACAAAAACGAGGACATTTTCAGTAAGCATTGTAACCGAAACTAAACAGCGTCTACAGTATGCACATTGAAAAACTTTCACTCAGCGCGCATATTGTTATGACAACGGACTTTGAGCGAGTCATTGAACCGTTCATTCAACGAACACGTTTAAAAAAGCTGATTCATTAAAAGAGATGTAAAGAAACAATATGTTAATTATTTCTAACATTGATGTTCAACTTTTCGAGGCTCAGCTGAGCAGCAATGCGTCGCATAGGCAACGATGAAGCTGATGCTTCACTTATTAGAGACCCATTGATTCAATGCGTGACTCACTGATTTTATTTCGGCTTCCTTGTGCTGTGGGATGTTGAACAGCGCTGCTGCTGACGCGCATTTATGGGAAAATACACGTGAAGAGAACGTTAAAATGATGATGCAACAAATATTTCGCTTCCCTTTGATACGACAAGCAGTACCTTTGGTACTCTCTCATTCACTATCTGTGTGAAGCCTGTAGGCTACACATCACCATGATAAACAGTCTTGTTATCATTATGAACTGGTTTAACATTCAATACACATGCATTACGTTCAAAACAAGAAGGGTATAGCCTTATTAAAAAAAATTGAATATCGCGGTTGCTGCGGTTACGAGCAATCCTCTGCGGTTGTCTTGTCAGAAGCGCGGTAGCTAATATTGCGGTTACCGCGACAGCCCTAATTAACATACATTAATAATCATGAAAAATATTTTGAATTGAACTCGAGTGGACTCGGGAATAAGTCCGAGTCCTAAAAAAAAAAAATGTTCGAGTCCGAGTCAATTCCGAGTCCAAATGCACACGAGTCCATGACAAGACCAAGACCATTAAAATATGGTCTCGAGACCGAGTCCGAGACGAGTCCGAGTCTCGAGTACTACAACACTGCTAAACTCACAGCTCCAGAGGTTCACGGAACGAGAAGCTGCGCTGTCATGACACCAATGAAAAAGTTGACATCAACCTAGTCAGCAGGTCACGTGGGAGTGGCAACCAGTCTTGGGGAAGTTCACTTTCTACATGAACTAGTTCAAAGTTCAGTTCACACATTTTAAAATGAACTAGTTCAGTTCAAAGTTTGCACAGAAATGTAAGATTTTTCCCATTTTCACCGACCTCGTTATAAAATCCGTTTAAATTATCATACGACGCCTTTGTCGACGGCGGCCGCGGTGCGACACTGGTGGCTTGTGTTGCCAGATTGGGTGTTTTTTCGCTACATATTAAGCCCTGTTTACGGTGAGTTTTAGCCGGGTTTTCACCTGGAAGGCTCTATAGAAATCTGGCACCCCATTGAACGAAGTTAAACTGAGAGAGCGTGCGTTCACAGACACCAGAATGAACGAGTTCCCACGTTCATCAGGACAGGCAGTAAAACAATACGTTCAGTTCACCCAAAATATGAACGAGTTCATAAACGTGAACGTGTTCAGGCACTAGGTTTGGCTGCCTGGGTCTCGAGGATATAGACTGACCGACTTTTTTTTTTTTTTTTTTCAGCAAGCATTGATTATGCGTGACACGGTCTCAATTTGCGGGACGCATGAATTGGGCTTCAAACGCTGTGCGCGCACGCGCTACGCGGGACGGGTGGTCACCCTAGTCGTTACCTAACCTTTTATTTATTATTTTTTAATTGTTTAATGTTCTAATATATTTGCTGTCAATCTTGCTTTGGGATGTGTGCTGTATCGTACCATCACAAAATCACGCAGGAAATCCCGTCTCATTTCCTCTACTCTCTAGTTTTTCTTTTGTCCCGGGTTCATCTGTGCTTTTTCTCTCCTGACCATTGATAACAGTCTCAAACATTACTTTTCACAATCACATCTTTCTCTGATCTCCCTCTTATTTTGTTGTCCTGCTGTCAGGGGCAGATTAATATTTCAGTTATCCTTTCTGCATGTGAGATGTTTGAAGGACTGGCAGGCCTGTGCATTAGTGTGTGTGTGTGTGTGTGTGTGTGTGTTAGTTACTGAGGCTCAGACGGCTGCTCCTGTGTGCCAGTGGGAGTGTGTCCAGGTCACTGAGAGTTCATCAAAACAAAGTGCTGATGCAGCCAAAACAAACACACACACACACACGCAGACACAAAAATACACTTGTGTCCCAGTACTGAACAGTTTCAGACGGTAAAAGCTTTCACTCTCTCTGTTAAAAAAAGACGATGTTTTGTTTCTTTTCTTCGTATTTATTTTCAATATTAAAAATACAATTCTATTTAATTCTAATATATATATATATATATATATATATATATATATAAACTGAACTGGTGGACAGCAGACACTGGTGAAAACACTGACGCTATACCTCAGCCTTTTAAACAGATGCCTTCTCACCATTTATAAGGACCAGGCAAATGTGAATCTATTTCCTTTCTCAGGGATGTTGTATATTTTGTGACCTTTAATCTGTTCCCGTGAACTCCTGTGAACTATAAATTAAAATATATAAATTTTAATTTTATATATATATATATATATATATATATATATATATATATATTCCCCCAAATATTTTGGAGCTAATTTCACATTAAAATTTAGTAAAAAAAAAAAAGTTAACATTTATTTTACGATCTTTAAATGTATTATATTAATGTTAAGCAGAGGTGATTTATTTTGTGATAATTACCAGCAGACTGTATATTATCTCACTTATAATACAGCTATTTAAATAATGAATGGACATGAAGTATTGATTGAGATATTTATACTGAGAAAAAAAGAGACCGCAAAATTGATATGAGAGGCATTAAAGCAATCGAGTATTCCAGAGAGCCCTGTAATAATACATTTCTTTTATCCTGCCTTCCTTTTTTTGGATTTATGTGAGGATGTAATGACATCACATTTGTGACTAGCTTGATGTGTATCCAGCCCGACTCGGACTCTGACGTTGATGTGCGAGTTAAAGCAGACGGGCCTGAGTATGTTTGCAGGAAAACTTACAGGGTTTGAGAGATTGTACCCAAGGGTACAGGCCTGGTTCGAAAGCAGCCACTCGCCTTTATTTGCCTTTCCATCAATCATCCATGGACAAGTCTACATACACACACTTACACTGAGACCTCAGCAGCCATTTCCTGTGTTCAGCCTCTATTTCAACCACTATCAACTCCATTCTCTCCAATCTATGAAGAAGCGTTAATGGATAGACAAACAGTGGATACTGCCGAGTCTATGAGCCCAGCCTGTGATGATGGATGTGTAGTATCAAATCCATAAATGACTGCGCTTTTACGTTTTGAGTACTAAAGTGACAGCTTGTATTTGAATATTTGTTTAAATATTTGTCTTAAAACAAATCAAAGACTAGCCCTATATGGCAAAAGCTCACAAGTTAAACTTTAATGAAAAATAAACTAATAAAAGCTAATAAATAATATAGTGGTATATAAATAATATCAAAATAACACAATAAAAGCTTTATTTTTTTCATGTAATTGTTTTGTCCTGACCAACAATGATTGACATTTTGTTGATTTTCTTAGATTCTATTTCTATAGCATTGCTTTGTGTAATAAAAAACAAAAGTATAACAAAAATCCCATTAAAGGTGTAGTGTAAAAAGTTAATATTCTGTCATCAACATTTACTCACTCTAATGGCTGTTGTAGCAAAAAGTTTGTGTAATAATTTTTATGCTAAATTAAATACAATTTCAACCAAGTATAATTATTTCCAAAGTTACTTTTTGAAATCTCTATTTGATGCTTTTCTCGTTTAACACAAAGATGACTCTGAATTATCTTTTGGGGGTATTTTGCTGGAAGTAGATGCTGGAACATGCAGATGCAGGAAAACTTTGTTATTTGACAGACACTGTTCCCTTGCAAGGTTCAACTGGGTCTCTAAGTTTAATTGGCAGTTATTTTAAAGCGACAGACTACGTTTCTATTTTTTTCCTCTAAAACCTTTTTCGTTCTCTCTGTAATTGGTTTTCAATACACTGCTCCAGGGCTCTCTCTCTCTCTCTCTCTCTCTCTCTCTCTCTCTCTCTCTCTCTCGTTATTTTGAGGTGGTACAAAGGACCGGGCCCTAGTTCCTTGTCTATTTCAACATTATTCAGTGAATGAAAAAAGATCCAGGTCTCGGGGAACATGCTGTGAAAACCTTTTCCCCCTCTAGTCTTAACCTCCTGCCTCTCAGAGGCTCCGACTTTGTCAAGTGCTCGTTGTAAAATGACCTCTGGACAACTGGGCATGTGTGCTCATGCATATATGCATGCCTGTGAGTGTGGCAGTATCAAGCTCTTTAAGACTCATTAATATTTGTAATCTCATCCTTCCTAATGTTTCTGTTTTTATAATCTTCAGATTTCAACTATCAGGTCATATCATAGCCAGATTTACTAATTTATGTAAGAAGTTAAGAAATTTCGTAACCCTCTGGGGTCTGAGGTGTTTTCTGGGCCCTGGAGGTGTTCTGACAAGCTCTGACATTTGTGCTTTTTTCTGACATTTCACGTGGCTTAGAATATTTGCTTCAAAACTATGTGAAAATCATCCTGACTACTCATTCAGATAAGACAATATATTGGTTTAAATTTTGTAAGACATGTTTTGTGTAAGAAAGCTTTATGCGGGGAGGCGTTAACCACCCATTAATATTTTGTGTTTCACACCTGAGAAAGACAAAGACCCTCCCCGAATGGCCCTATCAGGTGCTCTCAGGTCCTATCATTATGAGGAGCCTTGCACAAAGAATGAGGAGAGATTTAAAAAAGAATGTTTTTTAATGGTTGCTTGGATTTATTTAACACAACATAATCCAAAAAGACACAACAAATGACAAAAAAGCACATTAATAAACACACTGATCTAAAGACAGAGACTTGGTCAGTCACACACCTTTGTGCCATTCCTAAAATATAGTAGGCTACATAACTGTCATCTCCAAGGTGTTTGATTTTTCACTTTACGATGTTCATGTACAGAGAATCATGTGAATGTTTAAGCTGGACTCATCAGTGGCATTTGGTCCCTTTAAAAAAATCCACCTATGAACATGCTGATATCAAGAGAAACTATAACATATCATGTGTTACTTCAAACGTTTCCATACGTTACAATGTTACGAAATGAGATTGGAGTTAAAACCTCAACCCACACTGCGAGTGACTCAAATTCCCAGCTTGTGCAGATAACATTTACTGAAGCGATCGAGCCGCTCCAATCTATGAAACATTACTTTTACCATAGTATAAATATCTACATGTGAGCAGATATCAACAAACACAGTATTTAACAGTAAACACAGGTTTTTACAATGTAAAGTTTATGCAACAATTACATGCTACTGTTAGTGTCTTACCTTAAAAATCGTTCTCATAACCAAATCATGTTCTTATTATTCTTCTGAGGTAAATCCAAGGTAAACAGCACAAACACAATCTTCAAACGCAATGAAAAGCAGAGCAGGACTGATTCTTTTTTTTAGAGGTGATGAGGGTGGTAACAGCTCTGCGTTCCTCCGCGTGGATCATTTGCATATGTACAGCTTGTGTGGGCGTGGTCACATTAGCGCTAATCAGCTCGGCCTGGAGAAACGACATGTCGTTGCTTTCATACGAATTACTGATTTACGAATATGATTTATATCATTTAAAAATGGAGACTTCAAGCTTTGTAAAGACATGTTTCATGTCACAGTGACAAGCATTTGCTGAGTTACAGGTCATATTCTGTCACGTTTCAGAATGAACTTCACATTGAGAGAGAAGGGAGAACGCTCATGTTTAATTTCTTTATTTTACGAAAAACACAACATTTTGTTTTTATTATTAGTGCACACAAATAAAAGAAGACGTTTAACAGTTTTGAATGATCTATAACACTTACCTGTTTGACAAAAATAGGCAGTTATTTGAGTCTATTTTGCACTGATACGAAAAAAAAACGCGAGAAAAAAAAACGCGAAGAAAAACCTGTTTGACAAAAATAGGCAGTTATTTGAGTCTATTTTGCACTGATACGAAAAAAAAAACGAGAAAAAAAAACGCGAGAAAATCGCGCCGACCCCAGGGGGTTAAGATAAAGTTCATAAGTTATGCTCTTACCAAAGCTCTTTGCACTTCTTGCAGGTTATCATAATGATCATAATAAACACACACTATTTTCGAGTTCACCACATTTTTTAAATTACATTTTTAGATGACTTTTTTTAAATGTGTATCGTGTTAAAAAGAGCCTTTTATAATTATATAATTAAAAATTAATTAGTAATCAGCCCCTATCTAACTTGGTGTCACTTCAGAGTACTAGTGCGCATCCCTAGTAATAGTAGTATATATTATATGTATCTATTGTTACGTTTTTTTCACATTTACTGCTGCTCAGCAAAATTTCATGCGGGAAATCCAGTCATTCCAATAGGAATCCGCACGATGGGAATTTTTGGGAATTCAAAAATAAAATAAAATGGACTAAACACGCTTGAACCATGAGTGTTGGAGTTGTATTGTTTGTCCACCAGAGAGCTCTTTAAACCATTCCTGTTGGCAACACTCGTTGAGTTGGTCACGAGACATACATTGCTTGAATAACAATTAAAAGATCCCCATCAGTTCTCTTAACTCAAATAAGTATGACAAAATTTGTGACCATCATGTCCAGTTTAAAAAAAGAAATAACTAAATAAAATATCGGCCGATATATCGGATTTTAAAACCCCAAAATATTTGTATCGTTATCGGCCTTCAAAATCCTTTATTGGTCGGGCTCTAGTTTGTATGAAACGAGAGAGCGAGTCCATGATAGCTATTGGATGGTAGCTATCATTAAATAACTGTATACAAAATATTGATCTGAACTGAGTTTTAATATTCTGTTAGGTCACCAAATGCAAAACTTCCGCAAAGAAAAAACCTTCTGTTTTGAGAAGTTGTTATCTGGGATTAACTTAATGCTGGATGGTGCAATTGACCAATCAGAAACAAGAATTCCACAGCCGTGTAATAAGATTTTTTTAAAAGTACATTATTTGAGGATTTCAAATTCTCCTTAAATTAAAAGAAAAAAAAAAATCTTAACATTTTGAAGAAATGTTGAAATTCTGCACTGTAGTGCAGCTTCTGAAGTGGTGTTGAGCAGTTGCAGACATTTCTCTCCGCAGTGCTTCCTACTCTCATTTGTCTGCTCAGTCTCCATCTATCACCCAGCTCTGCTTATCAGCACGGGGTCAGTTCCTGCCCTCTCTACCAAGGCCTACATTTAGCCCTGGCCTTGCACAGCCTTGTCTAGCTGGGCGCAGACACTTGGCCCTTATCAGACTGGGTCTGAGAGTGGTAAATAAAGGTCTGGCCCGGGTTACCGCAGGCTGTCAGCAGGCCCATCCCAGAGGGGAAATAAAACTCTTATTAACATGCTTCTGCTCATTGGTGCTGACAGCTTGATCAATCTGCCTCCTCTGCAGATGACCTCTGCTCCACTCCAAACCGCTGGACGCCCTGATGGAGGCTCAGATGAATAGCTTCAGTTGTGCCGTGGCCTCAAATCTAATGCTGCAATACTCATGAGGCATTTTTCATGTTTTTTTTTTCTTTTAAAGAAAAAGTAATCTGATACTGTTTGGGTTCGATCATGATGGTCAAAAATTTTAAATAGAGAAAGAGAGATTAAAAATAATATATATAATGGCTGCAGATTCATGCAACCTAACAACTAGTCTATTTTGAAATCAGTTTAGCAAATACTGTCGACTTTTTGGCGTATGTGTGTGAGAACAGCATGCAGGCATGTGTATGATGATTTTGACATTTATGAAGTGTGTAAAATGCGTTTGTCTGCTCCCATAGGACCCCGTGGTTTAATGGATGGGGTTTTAACTTACCTCGTGGCCAGTCTCTCCTCGATAAGTGGAACCAGATCCCTGAAGACGTAGATATTCTTATGACACATGGGCCTCCTCTGGGTAAGCATTGAAGAAATGTGAATGTAACTGTAGAGCATGTTTACATCAGTTTGTGTCTGCAGATGGATTGTTGTATTTTAAAGTCATCATAAATGTGATGATACGCGACTAAGGATGTGATGTTGGACTTTGTCCAGGGTTCAGAGATTGGGTCCCCAAAGAACTTCAGAGAGTAGGCTGTGTGGAACTACTCAACACTGTACAAAAGAGGGTCCGACCCAAACTCCACGCATATGGAGGAATCCATGAAGGTGAGGGCTTAATTCTCTTTAAATACATATTATAATAATATATATTATTTTATATGTGTGTTTGTGTGTGAATATATAATTTTTTTTAGTATAGCATATTTAAAATCATTGAATCTAAATATATTAAAATATTGTTTAAATGGGTAAACAAGCATTTAAATATTTTAACTAAAATGCACACAAAATAAATTCATACAAATATTTTCTCGTTCTCAGGGTATGGAACAATGACAGATGGCTACACAACATTTATCAACTCCTCCACATGTACGGTCAGCTTCCAGCCCACCAATCCACCAATCATATTTGATCTCCCCAACCCAGGAAATTCCTGAGACTCATTAAAGCCCCGCCTCCTTTTTTCTACATAACTCTTCCTTACTTAAAATGAATGGTCTTTTTGTACTGCTTGTATTTAAAAATGCATGGAAATGAAATATTTTTTAAAGTCGGATTGAATCCGACACCATTTAAATGAGCATTGTTGGAGAAGAACTTGTGAATTCATACTTGTAATTTGTTTGCATCAGTTGCCTTCTGTTTTTCCTTTTTTTTATTGGTCAGGATCTTAAAAAGTGCATTATAAAGGTACTCCTAAAAGCGTCAGCAATACTTGACCATGTCTGATTTAATTGTGCTTTATAAAATTGTTATAAAGTTATTTAAAGTCATGAACTTATTGCATGGTGTATTCAATTTTGGATTAAATGGGTAAGTTCATACTTCACTCATGTCAAAGGGTCCATTGGGTCTGATATTTATTGCTGCAGTCAGACTTTGCTCTTTTCTAATCAAGACGACATCTTTATCTACCGGGTCATTAAACACCAACATGCGAGCATTTTGTACTCTCAACATAAAGAGTGGCACTGTATGTGTCAAAAGATGAAAGCGTTTTTAAATGGGGTGTTGTGAATTTCATTTTGCATTATCGCTGTGGTGTTTTGTCATAATTACAGTTTAGACTAGACTGATTGTGCACATTTTTGAGATCATAAAGATACTATGTTTTAAAAGTGGATGAAAATTTACAATGTGACTGCCTCAGGAGATATACAAAGACAAATTCGGTCAATGTCTGTAAAGTTTCAAACAATTGTTTATCGTATAGATTTGCAATTCCATCGCATTTGTTTCGAAACTGTATACGACATAACGTTTCATTTATCCTCAACTTCATTTTTAGTTGTAATATGTGTGTTGTATATTTCACTGTGGATCTACAATCTTGTGAACACACACACACACAAAAAATGGATTTATGTAATTTCTGATATTGTAAATGCTTTATGTTTTGTGACTTTTTTATCCATTGTGACTTTTAGCCAAGTTTATATGCAAATAAAACAAGGTTTTTATCTGATGTCTGTCATTTATTTTTTAAACTATTAAAAGAAATGCTATTAAGCCTATTTATGCACGCACCTATTGATCCAAAAATCTTGAGTTTTTCTGTGGCGCACAAAATAAGTTTAGAAGAATGTCTGAGCTGTTTATTTGTGACCAGGGGCTGTCAAATACCAAAAAAAAAAAAAAAAAAGCCCAATGAATTAAGTCATAGCAAAGACATGTATATGGGTCACATGAAGCCAAATGAAAGTGTTTAACAAACTGAAATAATATCAACTGAAAGCTCTGTGGTTACCACTCACTTAGCTATTTTGTGGAAAAGTGAAGCTTGTTCGACCTGTACAAATATCTCTGTTTTTATATCACGGAAGAAATAAAGTCATACTACAGGTGAGAGTGCATAAAATAGGACGTTTTCAATTGTGGGCGGACTATCCCTTTAAGAACTTTATTTCTTTCCCACAGAGTAAATTACGATGTGTTCGCACATTATTTGGAGTTTAGCAACGGCTTTGATTGATTAATGAAGTCCATTAATTACCCCACATCTGTCAGACCTGAAAGAGAATAGATAGAGTCGACAGGGATGGCCATAACCTCGTGTTGTCCTGTCAGATGCTATTGATCGTGGATATTTGTCAGCGCAGCCTTGGCGAGCTCGTGTGATGGATGTCACAGGCCGATGCCAACTCTGACCCCGCGTGTGCTCCCACTGATAGCAGCGGCAAAGATGTTAAATCAGACTTATCTAACAGTGTCAACCAACACGAGACGCGAGAAAGAAGATGCAAACCGGTGCACTTTTTTCCGACGGCGTAACTTCTCTCTCAAGGTCATGCTTAGCCTACGAACACGATATCAGACGCGACGCTTGATTTCACACACCCTTCCCCCAAGCAAAAACGTTCGTACCTCGAAAGTGTCCTGGAATTTCATCAGAGCCCTGTTTCCTGTTTGAGACCTATTATACACTCATCACCTGCTCCCTTTTGTGGAACCAGTAAAATTGTTGAATGTTTCCTTTAAAGATGAAGTTTTCCATAAATAAACAGAGAGACGTACACATTTTGATATTATTAGGGTTGATATAGTTTTTCCTTTTGTAAGATTGTTGTTCACCTCCCCTTGGGAAAATTAATCATGGTTTTTGTGATTGATTACTGTTTTTTTCCCGACAAACGTTGCAATGAAATGGTGTATGACACTATCTAAAAACGTATGAAAAACAAAACAAAACATAGGCCTACCATAGTTGCTAACCTGTTAGCAACGATCATTGGTTGGCAATGGGAAATTGCATTGAAACCAACAGAATTGCTAACTTAGTTAGCAACTATGGTTTTGGGAAATGCACCCCTGGATAATCCTCTTGTTTGTTAAAATTCTTAAGCCTAGGCTTGAATTGGTTTGAAATTCACGCCATCCTTGATATTTACTCTTTTTCTTGAATGCATATTCTAGTAGTCTACTACATCCCAAAACAAAACCAAGACTTTGTAAAAGGGCATATACCCCTTTAACGCGTTATCACATGGCATGCAAATAATTCTAAATCCTTAATGCCTTAAAATAATTCAAGACAAAAGAAACGTAAATGTACCTTTAAAAGAGCTTTCAGAATGCTTTACATCTACTTTATAAGGGACATATAATGCAAAATCCACTTTTTTAGCCCTTAAATTCATTTTATTGTGTATTTCGAGTGTTTATAAGTACAGAAAAGATGAAATTATTCTCTTCAGGTGCTTCGTTTATATTCTGTTTTGGTCATATTTTTCAACCTGTTCAGATTTTTTTTTCTTCTGCTCTCTATGATGTTTTTTGAACAATTACGTCACAGTATTTGCAGCGGACAAATAAGGACATTGACTACGGGCCCAACACTTCGAGCAATCCACCATTATTATTTTTCCAAGCTCAGTGATGCAGAAGTTACGAGAGGGCAAGTCAAAATGTTCGGTTGTTGGATGTAGTGACCCGAAACACTTCAAGGATTCCAACTTCAATGGATATGGGTATGACACATATCCTTTTCATTTAAAGGGGCCACTCCAAAAGGAGTCGCTCACAGACGCACATCAGAAAAGGGGTAGAAAAGGGGCCTGTGGAGCTGTAATAATGAGGAATTCAGACCCAAGCATTGCAGTTATGCTTCATATAAACCACAAATGTATGATTTATATGTAAAAATGAATAATTTAAAAGCATGATATGTACCCATTACCCTTCCAGAACGATCTCTTTCTGAACTTTTTGAAGCGTCAAAGTGGTCGTTGCGTAAGCTGCATTTGCAGGACCAGAAAGCTCTCAGATTTCATTCAAATATCTTCATTTGTTTTCCGAAGATGAACGAGTCTTACAGGTTTGGAATGACATGAGGGTGAGTAATGATGACAAAATTTTCACTTTTGGGTGAACTATCGCTTTAAGATATACAGAAATAAAATAATTTCCACATATTTATTTATTTGGCGAGAAAGGCGTGCATAAACGGGATAACGCCAATGTTAGGGATGATGACTTTATATCACACATCAATTGTCAGTCAGTCCTGTCTCACCTTGTGTTTCAAGACATCCCCTATTCCTTTGTGTCCTTAATCCTAATATACTAATCCTCTGCTTAACCTGATCTTGACCCTGAAACAAATCCTAATCCCATCCTTCTCTAATCTTAGAAAAACCAATTATTGCTGCTCAATTCATTATAATATGCTTGAGATGTAGCTATAGTACATTACTGAGGTACACATAGAAAGCAACCTCTGGACATAGGCTATTTGATATGCCTAAATCCCAGCAATTTAAAATGACATAATTCACTTTAAACTTTTTAACCTATACACAAACCAAATCACAACCTGGAATATGCCTTTTTCCCTTTTAAATATATGTGAAATCCTTAATAATCGTTTTGATAGACGATTATTAACAATTACACAAATATTTAAATATCATAGACCACATGACATGATGTGTCTGTTCTTGACCAATCTCAGTCTTGTGGGTTTTGGCTCCATCTTGTGGCCAAAGAAAACTGTGGTTAGAAATGGACTTGGCCGCCTTGCCTGAAACTGTTGTGATTGTTAAATTATTCTATGAATAGCCTATATTCTTCATATCTTAAGAATCATCTCTTGTGTTTTCTCTGCTATATTTCTGATGTAATATTTTTTTTTTTTTATGTGTGTCTAATTGTATGTCTTCAGTTCATATTCAACATATCAGGAGTTGGGATTAATGTTTCACACTTTGCTTTTGTTAACGGAAAAAAAACTTTGTGCCTCTATCATTTCAAGTAGGCTTAGTTCAGAAGTCGCCATTCATTAGTCGAGAACGAATTCCAACTTGAACGCCTATGTAGGCCAATGCATTTTCCAAGATCAAACAAACAAACTAACAACATTGAATTTATTTATGCATCCTCAGGGAAAAATCCATTTAATGCAAAATTATATTTAAAAAATAGTAAGTGCATGAACCATTCATTATTCGATAGAATTTCTTAATAATAAACGAAATAATTTATTAATATTAGTACGCTTGGATTAAACGGACGAGTTTTGTGCTTACATGGCTGTATGATTATGAAGAATCATATCATTCTGGTGGATGGGGATTTTTAGGATTCTGACGCCCCCTGTCGACCGTGGATGTCATTGCGCTCAAATCCTGAAAGTGACGAAGGTAAAGCATTTAAACGGGAACACAAAAGATAAGACATTTCTAATAATAATACAAATATAAATGTCAAACCCATTCTTTCAACAGAAATAGTTTTTCTTTAAAATTATGAAAAAAATAAGACATCCGTATATAATAGGTTTCCACTGTTCAATATACAAAGTATGTGTTTAAAAAGTACAAAAATCATTTAAGATGCAGTTTATTTATTTTGACCACTAGGGGGAAACAGTACTCCATGATCTACTCAATGTCACATTCAATATAAAAACTTTCTTTCTTTCTTTCATTCTTTCTTTATTACTATATATATATATATATATATATATATATATACACACATATGCAATATATTTATATTTATTTAATTTATTTTAATTTCCATACTTTAAAAAAAAAACTTCACATGACAATGTTTATATAATCGTATCTCTCTCACACACACACACACACACACACACACACACACACACACACACACACACACACACACACACACACACACACACACACATTTGATTTCCATGTTTTATGGGGACTTTCCATAGAAATATTAATTTTTATACTGCACAAACTGTATATTCTATCATCCAACCCTAAACACAACCCTCATATAGACAACTTTCTCTATTTTTACATCCAATTTACCCTCCACATATTTAGAACAGAGAATCAGAACATTGAAATATAAATGTCATTTGTGTCTTCCGGCAAATATGAGTGTGAATGTGTGAGTGTGTGTCCCGAGGGTAACGTCACAGAAAATCTGAGAGTGCCTTTACATTCCAGTGCCATAGAAACAAACACATAAACTCACTGTCTCTTAAGCTTTCTTTATAATATCAATAGTGCCCTGTTTGTGTTGAAATAGGAGTAAATCACAGTAAGGTAGATGCACATGGAGCATCTTAATATTTCATTGAAAAGACGATCAATAATTCAGAGAGCTGAAAGCAAAGTGGACACCCAAAAAGCAGACATGGCAAGCAAGCAAAGCTGAGGTTAAAGGTCCCTGTCACAGAAACTAGCCTGGGATCAGCAGGCTCACTATTAAAAAGTATGATTCAAACCAGCCATGAACATAAACCAGTCACATAAACAATAAATGTCTGTACAAACACTGAATCGCCGCTTTCATTTTCAACCTCTCAAACTCTCTCATACTGCCTGGGCTTTCATCCTGAAAATAGCTTTTAAAATTACAGGCCTCACAATTTTGTAAGACCAAAACAATTATGAAAGTCTAAAGAATCGACTAATTAAAAGGTAATTTCGTCTCATCAGATCACAACCGCACCCCCTCCCCCTCCCCTGTCTGCAGTTGGGGTGGCCCATCAAGGCCTGACATTTAAATGGGCCGATGTTGAACACATGCGGAATGATGGGACTGAATCAGATGGAGCTCCCGCTGGGATGATTAGTGTGTGGCTACTCAGACACATTGCTTTCTCTCAATCCGAGCGAAGCATCTTCATTTACATGTGCTGGCTGCTGTCATTAGTGCTTATGCAAAGGAGGAGACTGATTCTGGGGCCGGCTCACCTGCAGCATCCCGTCTGGATGTAAACACACACACACGCACACACACACACACACACACACACACACACACACATGCACGTGTATGAACAGTTGTGCTCATAAATTCACACACCCCTTGAAGTATTTTTTAATTATAAACATATTATTTATTTTTCTTCATTGCTATACTAGTATTATGATATTATTTTAACTTTATTTAAAATTAAAATTAAATTATTTTTAATACTTAATAAAATATATTTTTTTACATTTTAATATTTTTTGTCATTGTTTGTTAAAATACATTTTTAATGTTTTAAACATTTTTTGAGAGATAAAATCTTTAAAAAAAAAAAAATAATAATAAAAATACCCTGATCAAGAATTTCAGATCTCAAAGATGTGTTAAACTGCTCAGATTTTTTTTTAAATATAAAAACACATTTCTCATTGTCTTAGTTCAAAAATAAATAATTTGAGCTTTGATATAGCCTACGATTTACAGCTATCATAGCTCATTCTTACTGTAAACAAATATTAGTAAGATTGTGGTTAAGTACAACTTAAAAAGCAAAATGCCAAAGTTGACACCTCAAAAAAAAAAAAATACTATTTAGGACTCAAAGAGCAACATTTGAGCAATAAAACATAGTAGTTTTAAAATGGATGTAGTGCTCAACTATTGGATTGGAAGATAATGCAAATATCACATGGTGTTTTTTTTGTTTTTTTGTTTGCCAGTAATGTCCAGTTTGGTGTCTTGGCTTGACTCTTCAAATGCAGCTTGCACGTGTGTTTGTGTAAGTGTGTACATGTCCTCTTCATTTCCCCCAGGGTTCCTGGTCACCTCCTCAGCAAACAGACGACTTTGCCACGCTGTGGCCAAACCACCTTCTGCAGACCATCAGTGGCCGTCACAAGTGGAAGGTCCCAGCTGCTGTCGATGCCCCGCAGTGACCACTTCACACAAAACCTCACGTCTACACACACACACAAACACAAGGTCGTGTCAATGCGCGCCTTTCCTGTCGGGACATGGTGACGTATCCTGTGATGCATTGAGATAGACTGAGGAGATCAGTCTCATGTCTGTGTTCAGTCAGTCTAGAACAAAAATTTCTATTTTATGTTCTCTTTTGCTACATTTTGATGTTACAAACTGAGATGCAGTTCTGTAGATTTTAAGATTTATTCTCTCAATTTTGTCTCTGTGAATTTCAACTTCCAAGTAAAAAAAAAGAGAATTAAAGCAAGCGTAACTTGGGCAATGTTGGCTACCAAATGAAGATTTAAAGCGTCAGTTCACCCCTAAAATGAAAATACTGGCTCACTATTGGCCAACACTGGTCATGTGTGTGATGCGTGTGACGTACAACACAGAAGATTTTCCCAGTTACACTAAGTGTAATCTCAAGGCCCACATGAAGGAAATGAGTTGAATAAAGTCGTTTTTTTTTGTTTTTTTTTTTTTGCGCACAAAAAGTATTCTGGTCGCTTGATAAATGTAAAGATAGAGCTACTAGTCACTTGGACTATTTTAACAATGTCTATGTCTTTAACTTTTCTGGTCCATCAAGTTTCGAAGCCTATGGAGGAGTGATGCAGCTCTCAGATTTAATCAAAAATATCTTAATTTGAGTTCCGAAGATGATTGAAAGTTTTACGGGGTTGGAACAACATGAGGGTGAGTAATTACTGACAGAATTTTCATTTTGGAGTGAACTATCCCTTTAAAAGTAGAAGAAAAATTGTGTTTTAGATGGAAAAGAGATTTACCCAATCACACATCGTGCTGTAGTGACTGACACCTCTGTGAGCCAATAGTAGCAGCACATAGTTTAAAGGTCCCGTATTACGCCCCTTTGCACAAGATGTAAAATAAGTCTAGATTTTTTTTTTTACAGCATGTTTAAATAGTCATTTTAGGGGCTCCGACGCGCTGTTTTAGTGTGTGCCCTTTAAATGCAAATAAACTGCTGCTGCCGGCACAGGGGGCGGAGCTTCATGAGCTCGCGCTCAGTCTCTCAGGAAAATTTCACCTCACGGAATGACGATAATATCAGAAACTCTCAGTAACGGTGTTCATTTCGAGTCGGACAATAATGCTTATGGAGTCAGGGTGCTGTATAGAGATGGAACAGGTATAGTTTAGTAGTTTAATTATGGTTATTATAACATATTTGTCATCTGCTTGTATCCATTAAGTCTGCTGTTTCGGACCAGGTGCGAATGATGATCAAACATAGCTAGCAGCTACTACTGATGAGTTTAATAAAGTTTATTGTACATCACACAAAAGATGAAGCGTCAGTTTTACTTCAGAAAATCACCTTAAGAGCTGAGTAAACACAGTAAGTTAAGTTAACAGACTTTCTCTGGATATAAGAAGTGACAAGTTTAGGGAGTTGAGGGAGCGTTCCTGTGGGCGGACGAGTGCAGAATGAATACGGGAGTCTTTTCATTTTTCAGGATGTAATTTTTTGTCAAGTATTTGAAAGAGCCCGCATGAAAATATAAATACTTTGACAGAAAGCCCTCCTTAAGATAATGTTTCTGATTCTGTTTTAGCTTCAGGTGCCATCTCTCTGGTTGTATGAATGCTAGCTAGCATGTTCCGGCTAACGGCGGCCCAACCTGTAAGAAATCGAAAGGACATGTAAGTACTCATTCATTTGACTTCGGGCCTATAATCTATATCAAACTTGCAGAATCAACAATAAAATCTATGTTGATTCAACGACAAGCAGGTGAATGAGATACATTTAGATTTTTAGCTTCACAGGCAACCATTCAGTCTGCACTCGGCCACGACTGCAACCAAGACAGGTTTTGATAGCACGTGGGCTAAAGCTACCACATGTAAAGAAAAAAAAGGGGTTTAAATGCTAATTGTGTTCTAAAATAAGTGTGATTGATTTATAAGAGTTGATGAACTTAATAACTGTTGAGAAGTTAAGTTGATATTTGTGAAATGTAGATTGTTATGAAAAAAGTTTGAATCAGATACTGATTGTTGTGTTGCCTTGTCTTTTGCAAGGTTGGGTTTTTTGTGTCCTATATGTGAACGTGATTCCCTGTGAGTTTCCTGCTTTGTGCCAAATATGATCTCCTGGAGCGGAATCGTCTGATTGAACGACATGGTTGTGTGTGCACAAATGGCGAGCTGGCTGCCCAAGGACCGTTTCCACTTTGATCTGTGCTTTGAGACCATCGAATGGTAGGACAGTTCAGATTTTCCTTGTTTTTTGGATGCGAAAGACACCAATTCTTTGAATTTATTAGATTTTTGCCTTTAAAAAGGAGACTCTTTGAATTGAGACTTTTGATTCGCAAAGTCTTTTCAACTGAATCAAATTCGTTGGATTCGGTAATTCCAATTCATATAGTTGGATATGTTGTTTGTTTTGGGGAAAAAATGTTGAAATTCTGAATCTGTGATGGGTTGAATTGAATATATTATTTACATTTAATTTTGTACATTTGGGTTTTTGAATGTAATGTTTTATTGTGATTTGCTTTGGTCAGATTGAAAGAGACAGACACTGTGTTGGGTTTAGAGGAAAGAATTATTATTCTATATTATATTAAGTACTCACGGAAGAGGTGAGTTTTCAGTTGTGCTTTGAATGCTGTCAGGGATTCTGCATTCCAGGTGAGGGTGGGGAGATCATTCCACCAGCATGGTACCGTGAATGAGAATGTTCTGGAGAGTGATTTTGAGGCTCTCTGTGTTGGTAGTGGTACCACGAGCCTTCGCTCATTGACTGATCATAGGCTTCTGGTAGGGATGTAGACTTGTAATAATGAGTGGAAGTAGGAGGGAGCTGATCCTGTGGTCAATCTGTAAGCAAGTGTCAGCACCTTGAACTTGATGCGAGCAGCGAGTTGTAGCCAGTGCAGAGTTATGAACAGAGGAGTGATGTGGGCCCTTTTGGGTTCGTTGAAGACCAGACGAGCTGCAGCATTCTGGATCATTTGTAGTGGTTTAGTTGCATTTAAATGAAAAAAAAAAAAAAATCTATATACTTAAATACTTTATATTTATAAAATGCTTCAAAATGTATTTAATATTTATCTTTTAAAGCTGCAGTCTGTAGCTTTTTGGGGTTAAAAATGATACAAAATACATTTTTGAGAAAATACATTACCAGCCAGTGTTCAAAACTATCTGCCTGTAAATAAAACACAAAAAAATACTTGTTAAAAATTAATTCTGTTGCACAACCCCAACCTTATAAAATGTTTATCTTGAATGCTCTGAAAGTCAAATGCAAGTTTTTGCTTGTGAAAACTTCAACAAAAAATGCTTTAGGTATAAGTCGGTTTCTCAGTCTCTCCCACATACACACACTTCAAATAGTATACACTCAGAGTAGTGTGTGTGTGATCTCTCTTTCAAGTGTAAAAACTCTTGTCTGTTCGAATTACTTTTGCCACCTCCTCTACTGTAGCTAATTACTGTACAAACAGCCTACAGGGTCCAAGCACTCACACACAAACACACACTTTCGCAAACACGTACACGGTGTGCAAGTCTATCTGCAAATATCATGTGACAGGGCAGTGTCCCATCACCTGAGGTTAGAGAGGCCGCGGACCTGCCGCATGGCTGGACACCACCAGAGACGGACAAATCGGCAACAGATTGTTCCTGACACAAGTCATACGGCAACCTGACAGGACACACAGAGCTCGAGCTGCTGGGTTCCTGTAACCACTGCGCATCAGGGGTGACACGTCTGGTGCGAAAGAGAGCTTCGCTAAAGGAGCCATCGCACGTAATGGCCAGAAAGAAGGGATGGATGAGTGCATATTGAGAAGAATGGATGAATGGAAGGTGTCCAGATGCTTCAAGGCTATTTTCGGAGGTTTGAAATGTCACAGCTGCAGAAATGTTCACCAAACCTCGCTAAAATCACTAGATAGGATGTCTTAAGAAGTTTTCTTTAAAAAAAGTTCTCAATTTGAACAATATTCAACATCTAAATGTAAGAAAAAGGTTAACACATTATGTTGGTCAAGATATCACTAACAACCTATTAAAGAGTTTTTCTTAGCATTATTCCCACTCATTTACAGGGTCCGCTTCACACACACACACATGATTTGGCACAGGTTTTTATGTCGGATGCCCTTCCTGTCACAACCCAGCACTGAGAGCACTGGGACATGGTCATTGTGATTTTGTCAAGTAATGTCGGTCCTGGATCAACATTCCTCA
The DNA here is from genome assembly GCF_016745375.1 of Pimephales promelas. Next base: position 1,220,034 of record NW_024121521.1, on the reverse strand, counting down.
AAATATAGTCCTACCCAATCCCTACCCTTAAACCTAACCCTACCCATAAATTTCCCCTAAAATCAGTGGGCAATGAAAGGGTTCTAAGCCTAAACTTGACTAACTATAAACTTGTCCCTCAAATTTAATTGGTTGATTGGAAAGCATGTGGTACTTGGTGAAATCACGTTAACCATGGGAAAAATTCACATTCACACTCAAACACTTTAACTATTAAAAAGTTTTTCCAAATAAACTTAGTAAGCTAAAATGGAATTTGTGACACAGAAATTGGCTATCAGAAATTGTGTAAAAATATAAAATTTCAATAGACATGTATAATACAGTTAATGGCAAAAAACACCATATGACATTATTATAAATACATTATCTATTTCAATAGTTAAACGCTTTATCGACCTTCATTTTAAAAACTACTTTAAAACAACTGACAACTTTCCCCAAAATGCGAACAGAGTGTTTGAAATTGACAATTGCCACAGGGAACATGATAACAAAAAAAACAAAAACAATTACCAAACAAAAAATAATTTATTAGTTAAAACTGCAAAACATTGTTTTGGCTAACTTATAAATTCTATACAAAATTTGTTTAGATTATGCAACAAATTGCCCCAACTTAAATGCTTTGAAGTGTTTAGACAATAAACACGCTAAAACATATTTATGCAAAAATTGGTATGACCAATTTCTTACAACATTCGAGATAATTTGCCCATGTTTCCCTCACAATGGGCTGAAATCAACATCCTATGTATTGTAAAAAGGCAAAGATTTAAAAGGGAACATTTCATAATCTTAAAGCATTATACAGAATGTGACGAGTTTTGCCTGCACTAAAGTTAAGCTATAAATAATGAGCCACATAGGTAAGCAATCTCATCAGAGATGACTAATAATTAACAAAGCCAGAATGGTGGGGATAACACGCTGGTGCTAGGGTGACAGTTAAAGCCGTGCCCGCTTTTGTGGGCACCAGGAGAAGGGCAGCGCTCTAATGGGGGTCACTGAGTCTCCAAAGCAACATAAGTCATGGCCAACACAATCTCCTGTTGTTTACCTAGCGGCTGAGCTCCGCTCTTGAGAGCTTAATGCAATGCTAATGTGCTACTGCTGGCAAGTTAATTACAGTGCACAACAAAATAGCACTAGAAAGTTTTTTTTTTTTGTTGCTCGTCTCTCTCTTTCCCTACTTGGATCTGACATGGTCAACATAACACCCACCAGTGCGCAGGGTCTTTAAGAGCTGTGTTAATGAAAAACACATTAGAGCTGGATAATTCAAACGCACGTCGGAGACAATGAAGTCCACCGGGAGAATTACTAAAAGAGTTTATGCAAAATGCAGAATACGTGTTGGGGGGTTCAACATTTTCTTTTCTTTTTTGTTTCTGCTGTGACAACAATGGATTTAAATCAGGTGGAATGTTTTGAGTCGACTGTTACAGGCGTACTGTAATTTACCACCAATTTATGTGATTCCTTTTGCGGGTCCATTGTTAGAAGGAGAACAATGAGTGATTAAAGTAGATGACAAAACATAATTTCACAATTTAGATAACAAAGCCTGTTTCATAGAGGTTTTTGTGTTTTTTTTTAACTTAAGTATGGCTGTATTATTGCAGTAAAAAACCCTGTGTCTTTAAGTATTTACACAGAATTATTAAACCGCAAGCCTTTATTCTTTGAGCCATGATTATGCCTTCAAGAATGAAATGAATATGAGCTGAGAATAAACCTTTGAGGGACAGTTTAATGATGACTAATAATTATCTAGACAGCTCTATTATAACCAATAGCGTATATGAATATTATGCAGAAACGAGGCAGTGTTGCTGTTGCTATTAACGCCTGAATAAGTAAATCACTCGGAAAAGTCATAAGAATGACTATTTTGAGGTCATAAATAGGCTTGATCAATTAACAGTTTCTGTAATGCATTTCAGACAGTTATATTGTTATGCATATAATAAAAAAAACTGGTCACACTTTACATTAGGGTCTAATTCTCACTAGTTTTTTTTTGCCTCAATAAACTCCTACTGCTTATTAATAGTTAGTTAGGTAGTTGTTAAGTTTAGGTATTTGGTTGGATTATGGGGTGTAGAATATGATCGTGCAGAATAAGGCATTAATATGCTTTATAAGTACTAATAAACAGCCAATATCCTAGGAATATACATGCTAATAAGCAACTAGTTAATATAGCGAGAATTCTACCCTAAACTCATGTGTTACCAAAAACATTGTTAAGAGCCAAACAGAAGGAATGGCAGAATTGAAGATTGGCCTTCTGTATCACCATTTCAGTGACTGCACATTACTGTATATATATGACCTACCCCAACCCCGTCCCTAAACCTACCCGTCACTGGGGTTAATAGCATTTATGAGTCTTCCCCTACCATCCTCAGATGTAGATCTACATTTTGCTTCGTTTCACTTGGACATTTAATGGCGTGTACATACACGCGGAATCACTCGGACATTTAACGGCGTAGACATACACGCATACACGCGCATAGCTCAAAATGCGTATAGATAACACGCCACTTGACTTGAAAGTGCCGTGTATGTTTATGCAAAAGTCATGATGTCATGTTGGTAATTGATATACTGTATCAATTAAGGCATAACCATGAAATATGAAAATCTTATTTGAGATTTGAAGTTGCAATACAAAGTCACTATTACATGAAATAAAATCACAAATGTGAGAAATATGATATACTGTGAGATTTTAAGTCGCAATAAATGGCGCTTTTCCATTACCAGTACAAGCTCGACTCGGCTCGGCTCGCCTCAGATCGCTTTTCGCTCCGTTTTCCATTGCAGACAGTACCGCCACAAATAGTACCTAGTCGCCAAAGCGACACCTTTCGTTCCTCGTTGCCCTATCAAGGTCTCGCTGGATCCTCTCTTCGGCCACCAAACAAAGGAAAGTTTGCACCTCCTCGTCTGACCGCGGCGTATTCTTCCGAGTTGCCATAATAATGTAACTATCTCTGGCAAAACTATATTTGGTGTATGCAATGATGATGACGCCGTGAATGGTGAAAATTCTCTCTGACCAATCAGCAGTCGGCATTGCTTTCACGTCACATTTTAGAATCGCCTCAGTTCGCCTTAGCTCGCTCAGAATCTTGCCGGAGGTGGATCAAAAAACAAAGTACCCGGAAGCAGGTACAGGTACAACTTTTACACAGTGGAAAACCAAACAAAGGCAAGTCAAGTCAAGTCGAGTCAGTTTGGTACTGTGCAGTGGAAAAGCGCCAAAAGTTGCAATAGTCAGAAATTTGTGAAATATAAAGTCACAAGTACAAGAACTAGTCGAAAACGTGAGAAAAAGTCATACTTATAAGACGTGAAAATACAAATGTTCAAAGTCTCAACTAAAAAAAATTGGAAGTCGTAATTGTGAGTAATGAAATCACAAATTCAAGATATGAAGTCAGAATTGAGAAATAAAAAGTTATAACTGTGAAATCTGAAAATCCTAATATGAGATATTAAGTTGCACTATTGCGTGAATTAAAATCACAAATGTGAGAAACCTTATATACTGTATGGTCACAACTGTGAGGTTGTGAACGAAATTATGATAAATTAAGTCATAATTAATGTGAGAGTGCAAATTTGTGCTCTGAAGTTGCAAATGCGGAAAAAAAAGTTACAAATAAAGCCATAGTAAACTATCTTAAAATATGTTAGTATAGTTAAGCTTATCCTTACTGAACATGATGTTTGCCTGCATTTTGTGTGCAGATGCATGTGCAACCCCTCCCTAACAGATGCTCGTTCATGTTAATGATTGAAGTCGGGAGATAATTTCAGAAGCTTTCTGGAAAGTCAATTATCTCTCTCTGCCCCTCCCGCCCACGAGCTATCCACCCCCATAAGCTTCATTTATTACCTTTAGAGACTTTTGACAGGAATACCATTAAAAAAAAGACACTGACATTACTTAAAAGAAAGGGCATCACGCAGTCGGATGATGAAAATTAAGCGCCTCGTGCGCATTCGAAATGGAGCTAGACCACTGTGACAGGAAATGCGCATCAAATGCGTCGCTGCAGTGGCTAATAGCCGTAGCGGTACCGGTGATGGCGAACGAGGGGCAGAACTCCATCAGCCGCCACACGTCTCCCTCCTTCTCTGCCGTCCCTCCCTTTCCTGCTAAGAGAGTGTGTGTGTGCCACTCAGGCGGGCGAGAGAGTCGGCCTCCAGCTGGGCCGCATTTAGGAAATGCCAGTGAGCATGGGCGGCTTGCTTGACTAAGCGCAGCCTCACAGAGCCACGCACCACTGGGGATAGTGTGAGAAAGGGTGCAGAATGCCGCCCTCCCCCTTATACGGCGAAGACACGCTTGCTGCCACACACACAGGTCCGCACAGGGAAACGCACAATGGATACAAACATCAACGTTGGCCTGTTACACTTTAAATCTCAGACGTGCGCAAATCTTCCACGACTACACCACCCACTTTGTGGCACGGATCTTCGCTTTGATGATTTGTTTACTCTTGTAGAAAATGGATCAATGGAGTGAATGTGGTTCAACTCTGACGGCTGACATCTCAATCCAACTCTGAAAAGCTCTACATAACTTCGGCCGTGGCCTGTACACTCATCACTTGAAGTCACTGGCAAGCTCATGCTTGATCCGGGCGTTATACTAGCTCTGGGATAGCGGCAAGGCAAGCTCTTAATTAGCGTAGCACAATGTAATCTCTGGAAGTGCCTTGCAGACACACAGCGAAGGCACAACGCTGACGGCACTGGCATCCATCTACACAACGCTGATGTAGCCTACACAATCACATAATAATCATGTCATTTGGAAAAGTAAACAAGTAATCACTGTAAATTTTAGGGTTAACAATAGCTTGAGTCTCTTTACAACTCATATGAGAATGTTATTGGGCAGGTTGCTTTTCGTAGGCATGTGTAGTGCACTTCAAATCGTCTAATTTCAATGTCTTGTTGATGCTAAAGCACATATGCAGTGCTTGATTATATTTTTAACTGGAGTGGGTTATTCAATATGCCAACATTTAAAGGTGGCATATGTAATAATTGAGGTAAAAATATCCAAAAAATGAGCTACACGCATCAAAAGAATGAGAAGAAATAAGTGCAATGATGTAATTAAAAAACTGACAAGTTATAGTGCTGCCGAGATATAAACCTAAATTAGCATGCTAAATGACTAGCCCCGGCCCGGTAGGTGTCGTAATACCAGTTCCGGCCATGGGAGGCGGTATGCGGCCGGGCAACATTACCACCAGCCAAACTGCAGTACACGAGTGAGTCGCACTAGCGCCGGCTTGTGTGTGTACTTGAACCTGATGTCAGTCGTGTGGAAATACAGCCCATTACTACATTTCAGTTCAGGGAAGAGTTCAAAAAATGATTGGTCGACATTATGCATGAGGAATACATTTTGGTAAGTTGTAGCATACTGTATCTTTCAACAGTGTTCGGGTTCTTTTTCCATTAGCTAGTAGAGATGATTGGTTCACGTGCGCTAGGGATCTGTGGTGTAACATGTACAAGCGCCAAAACGGTATTTATTGTTTGAATTGCATAATAAAATTGACAGAATCTGAGAGCTTAACTAACCTGCTTGCTAAGTGTTAATTGCATGTGTCTCACGGTGAATTCGTGAGAGTTGGCAGCTCTGAATTTCGCTAGGTTGATCAACATCAGCGAATGCTGTCTGTCAAATTAATTCAAACTAACAATAAAAGTGTAATATGAACAAAACGAATACCGTAAACTTAAAATAATAGCCTGCAGGCTTTTATTTTCCCATATCGTCGAAATGCAACAGCTTGTTTTTGAGACAGGCGTCTATGAGTCGGTCTTCATCATTTAGTGTTGAGATGTTGTTCATTTAGTCTCTGATCTCTAAAAATCTCCAAATGCTCCACGTGAAACTGCGGTCTTCCGACCTTTTACTATCGTGTCAAATTATTTGAATAATATGCGGAGAAAGAGAGCAAAACAGCGCTCGTTTGTGTTGTTTGAAGACGTGAGTGCGTGCGGCAGCGGCACAACACATTTTCTGGAGGTATACTGCCCCCATCTGTTATGGAATATGGAATATTTTTTGATTTTTTGTTCCAGAAGGCACCTTTAAAGTTAGTATTTTATGTACTAAATTGCAACTTCATAAACAAAATATATTTAAATACACAAGTTCCAATTGAAAATAATTTTAGAATAAATCAAATTTTGAATGCTTATCAGTACACCTAGCAATACAATTTAAGACAATAGAAGTATTACACATAAATATGTGGGTCAAACAACTAATGGCATTTAATATACATTTAAACTATAAAACATTTTCAATTAATTGTAATTAAGTGTTTGAAAATATTACATTTACAGTAGTTTGCACTGAAGTTCACTTTCTTTTAAAAGTACATTATCTTTGTAATAAGTAGGCTACTTAAGTATCAAATTAAAGACAACTTAGCCTTGATATAATTTGATGAGAAATGTTTGAGCTCATGAAGTGATCTTAGACTTTTGACTGTACTTTGGCATCTCAGCAAATCCGAGTGGGGTCTTTTTCTCAAGAGACAAATCTGAGAAGAAATACACTTCAGCAAATTTAGTCTGAGAGAATCATAAATTGCTCTCATTTATGATTTTTCTTTTTGCGGGTGGTTGTGCACCCGAAACATTTCAACATTTTAAACATGTTACATGCTACATGTTACTGTCAAGTCAGGTTCAATTCCCACGGGGAACCCGTGAAGTGATAAAACGTGTACCTAAAATGCAATGCAAAACGCTCTGGATAAGTGTATGCAAAACGCTTAAACGTAACATTTAAAATGTTCCCTTAATGATAACTGAGGACAGTAACAAACAAAAACACATCATAATTATTACATCCACGGCACAGCAAGCATTATTGGGATGATTATAATTTCATTATCGGAGCTTAGCTTTGTTTACAGACAATTTGTATTTACATGGCAATAAACGTACCAATTGGAAGACCGAACTAGTGTGTGTGCCTATTTTGAGACAGTGTTAAATTGTCTGTCACTAAGGCCTACATCTGTACTGAGGACAATGTTTCCGCCTGAAGCAGAATGAGTCTCCCAAGAGCCCAGAGCTCATGTACAAAGACAATCCGACATTGTTTCTTTTTCATTTTTTAATCTCGCAGTGAGCAGAGCACAGACGGATCATTTTAGAGCTGCTTTGAGAGAATGCAAGGCTATTTAGAGCAAGAGAGAAGGACATCAACGGCGCAAGTGCCAAAAACCAGCTATTGGCAGAGCGGTTGTTAACCAATCTGACAGTAACAAACTTGGCAGGGACTGCACCAGTGATGGTGCGTAATTATTTACTGATAAATGACTTGAGTTCATTTCAGAAACTGAATGTAATAAAGCCATAATTTTGAATATTATTATTCAGTAATTTTGACAGACAGATGTCATGTCAAAATGCTTTCTATTCTCTTTTCACCTTTAGAAAGACATCTTGAGGTTAGTAAACAAATAAATATTCCACTACATTTGGTTCTGGGTGGGAGGAATCATATTATGGTAATTTTTTTTTTTTACCATAATATGACCCTAATAGGGTAATTTACAGCATTACATACCTTGGCATACTCTTAACAGTTGCTAAAAACAATGTAAAGTCTATTCAGTCAGTAAAAAGAACCATGATAATGTCTTTAGAAGAGATGGAGGGATGAGGAAAACCCATAGCCATAGGGACGATGGTCCTAGGTGGAGCCGAGGGAGCAAGGAGCCAAGGTGGAGCAGGCTGGTCGGAAGGGCCAAGGTAGAGTTGTCAGGCTTGGAGGTTTTAGGTGTAGCTAGAGGTTCAACACTCCAGGGCAGAGTTGGCGATCTGGTAGCTCAAGGCGGATCCAGGATGCCAGGTGCAGGTGGCTTAGGAGGAGCCGATGGGCTGAATTGAGCCAGCAAAAACAGGGCAGAAGAATTAGGTAGTATGAGCAGGGAGTTCAAAAAAGGCCCCCTTGGCCGATAAGGGGCAGACAGATCATTTAAAAGCAGCCACCTTGCAGACACTGAGCAGGCAGACAATTCAGGAACGGCCTCCTTGGGCAACACAAGTCAGGCAAATGAGTTCGGAGTGGTAGGTAGGGTGGGAACACAGACAGGCATGATTCTGGATGATGAAACAAGCTTGGTGCAGGACGATGAAACTGTCATTTTGCTAATTCTTCCACCCTCCTCCACATTATAAGGGGGGTAGAATCCCTGGTATTTACCGCCTCTGGAGTATGGGCAAAAATGGAAAACTTTTTATGCGTTTTGGCCATTTATTTACATGACAACAGCTTTTTTCAGGCCTGAAAATAAACTTTTGAAAACTACAAAAACATGAATTTGTGAATACGGTGATGTTATGTGTATGTGTATTACATGTTCTGTCTATAGGCGCATAGTTTCTTTACAAAGGGACATCACCACCTTCTAGCCTGGCATGCAAAATGCAGAATTTTTTGTCGTTTTCATGAATACGTGTGAACGTTTTTTTTTTTACCACACTGCTGCCTGTACGCGAAATACACAAAGGGAAAACTCGACATCGTTGTTGTGTAAACCCTAAAACACAGACATAACAAACTAAACATAACCCTGACACACTGAATTAAATTATGAATTAAAAAATCAGAATTAAAATAAATCTGAATTAATCAAATCACAATATCAAGCTTGATGCAAAAGAGTTTTTGTTTTACATATATGCCTTTTCTAGCCACACATTTGGTTAGTTTAACACAAGTTAGTTTAAACTAAAAAATGTCTAATATCTATCAACATTTGTCAGATTATTGCATGAATTTATTTGTTGGATACAATCAAGATGGTCAAGACAGACCAAAATACCTCCTTTTAAGGACAAGATACAGACATTTGATGCATCTTTTCATGTTAGGTTAATTAATGTTAAATTATAGTTTATCAAACATATCCGATAGGTGACAACAATTTATTTTATTGTTTCTAATATGTATTAAAACAAATAAAAGTGCAAACACACAAATCTTTCGAACAGCTTTAAATGAGGCAACTGGATGAACCGAGGACAGCAAAACTGGTCCTTTGACCTGTTCATGTCAGAGTTTAATGAACTATTGAGGTCTTACATGACCCTGAACTAGTAACTGAGAACCGAGGACAGACTAAGGGATTAGTGGCTCCCCAAGGGCTACAAGCCTGTCGCCCACCCTGGGGTAAGAGCAGGAGGTTGTCACTGCAACCCCAACTGCCATTTTCCCAGCCTGGTAACAGGGCAAATCACTCACGATAGACGCAAATGACGGTCACGCTTAGGTAAAAGGACATTTGGAATTTTAAAGAACATTTTATGCCAAAAAGGTTCTACAGTATATAAGGAGAAATGTTTGTAAATGATTGTGTTATATTTCCAGGTTTATTAGGTTATTTCAATTTTAGTGATTAATATGTTTATGAGCCGTTTAATTCAACGGATTTGAAAAAAATTCTACAATGTGTTGAAACAAAATGAATGGATTCAAACTAAATCCATAAAATGGGAACCCCTAAAAGGTTCTTTATATATGAAGCTCCTGATAGAACCCTTTAAGGTTTCATATAACCTTAGAGGTTAGGATGAGTTATCACAGAGTGATGCACAGACATTTCGGAAAAACAAATATTCAGCCAAAACAGCACACACTAAAAAAAGTAAATTCCCGAAATACTGATGTTTAATAGTGAAATTGAATTAGCCTGAGAACACGACACTCAAATTTAATTTCCAAAACTTTATTTTCGGTTTTGCCTTAATGAAAAGAAATTAATTACGGTGCAACACTAACAAAAAGATACAAATTTGTGTTTACATTTAGAAAAAGAGACAAAACGAGTGAGGGTAGGAGAGGAAGAGGCATGGAAAGGGATAGAGAGAGGGAAAGGGGGGGAGAGGACGAGAGCGTCGCCCCCTCAGCAGTGCAGCTGCCCAGCAGGCAGTGGGAAAACAACAGCGGGGTCCTGCACAGCTGTGCCCGGAGTGGGGCCTGTCACTAGTGCTTAGGTTGACAACCACTCGCCGCTCGTTGGGGCCCCCTCACAGGTCAGTGGGTGACAGGAGGGGCCGTCATGCTCGACTGAACAGCCCCCTCCCCAACACGCACACACACAGTCACACGCGGCCATCGGCATACTGGGAAAAGGTGTTCGCCACCTCATCTGATTGGCTTGTAGCAACAACTCCATTTGCAGCGCTCCCCGGGTTCCAAATCCATGTTTCTAATTAAGTGTTACCGTCACACGAAGTCTAATGAAGATGTGCCCTTTTCAAACGAGGCCATGTAGTGTTAGGGAGGTGATCATGGTACACATTAATGAACCTCTAATGCGTTTGAGGCATGTGTTAGTCTTAGTTCAAAGTATCTCGGCTATAATGTAATTACGCGTGATCTGAGTTATCCATCCACAAGAGCTGACAAAAGCATCGAGAAACTTCGTTTTTTGCAACAATTTGCTATCTAATCTGATCTAATACGTCCTAGCAGACTGCTATCTCCTCCAATGAATATTTTGTTAATAAAATAATTTGATTTCTCAACAATATCTCAACAAAAATTTTGAGCATGCTCACCATTATAAAAAACACTATAACATTAAGTCGTTAAAGGAATGTTCGCAGTTTAGAACAAACTCAGGCGACAATTATCAGCCGATGTCCCTCCTTTTCTTTAAAAAACAAGTAATATGGGTAACAGGTATTTACAATGCATACGTAAATGTTAAAATACTCACCGCATTAATAGTGTATTCAAACAATATGTGTTACCATGATTTTAGTGTGAATAAATCTCTTACTATAACCTTTTATTTCTGTAGTTATATCCAATATTACAATTCAGTTGCAGTGATATTTTAGTATTTATTCATATTTTTTAAGGATCTATTATTTTAATATTTTCATTTTCAATATATATATATTTTTAAGGATGAAATTAGGGTGTGTAGATTTAGTAATCTCAGTTTTACGTGTTTTCTTAACAGCGCTATTCAATAATGTATCTAATGCTTCTTTATAATTTAGTGTGGGACTAAGCAATAATTTCATATAACAATCCCTCATCCCTTAACATCTCTTTCATCTTTGTTACATACTTCTGTTTGTCCTGTATCACTATGCGAAATTCCTTTAAATGAAAGTTCAAGTATCATGCTACAAACTCAAGGCGAGCAAGGATTCCCCTATGAGGTCACATGGCAAATATTTTTACATTAACTATGGGTGTATTGTTTCTCTGTTTAGCATCAATGGTGCCAAGTGGGGCATAAACTTGCCAATAAGCAAATCAAATACAATGCACTGGGCTTGAAATGCAGAAGGGGACACTGCTCGCTCTAATGCTGAAACTATGGTGACGGGAAGATGAATCTGGAAGGTTACACACCTATTAAACATGGTGGAAGTATTGTTCTGTGCCTTTAACACATCTGGGCCCATCAGCGGTGAAGGCTACTTGTTGAGATGGCTTGCCGTGATTTAACATACTGTCGTTATAAAATATAAGGTGGCAAATGCAACATTGTTAAATTGCATCAACACGCACCACATGATACTCTGTCCTACGTATGTTATGTACGCATCTTATATTTGATTGTATCATATTATTATATGGTGGAACAGTCCACTACGTGGTTGAATGACAATGAAGCATGACTTGACTTGACATTTGAATACTATTATAATAATGTCCCTTTATGTGAATCTGCTATTAGTAAAATGCTCACACATTTGGATGCGGATTTCATTTAAGATGTAAGGGGTAGCAGACCATATCAGGTTCCTCACATAATTTCTATGAATATGAAATCAGAGTGAAACAATAATACTAGCTTATGAAGCAGTAAAAATGCTTTGAATATGTAAAGTTACAGTTCAGTGATTACTCAAACCCTATAAACTATGTTTTAAACCTTTACTGTGGGGATTTTAACTTTTATAAAAACGTTTATTGTCTTATAGGTTTTAAATTATAGTTTTTTTTAGCTCTTTTTTATTCATGGCATAGGCTATACACTTGTACGCTCGCAAGTTAGGACGGAACGCTACTAAAATGCTCTGTTTGTTTGATAGGTTTTGAAACCGAGAACTGGATCTTATTTAGAACTTTTATTATGTAAAAATGTTTGAAACCTTATGAAGTTTCGCTCATAAGTTAGGACGGAATGCTACTAAAATTTTCTGTTTGTTTGATAGGTTTTGGAACCGAAAACTGGTTCTTATTTAGAACTTTTATTTCACTCGCAAGTTAGGACGGAATGCTACTAAAATGCTGCTGTATTCAGAAACATTAGTGAATCTATTCGACAGTGCAAAACAGATGTAGTCCCCGAACAAATGACTCTTATGAATCGGTTCTTTATAGCAGACAAAACATACAGTGCAAATTGTGTAGCCCAATTTCCAAACTGATGATTCCAGTGAAATGTTTCTTTAATATATATATATATATATATATATATATATATATATATATAAACAGTGCAAACAGTGTAGTCCAATTCCAGAATGTGAATCGGTTCTCTACAGTGAATTAAAAGCATACGTACACCGCAAACAATATTCTTCAGTTCTCGAACGAATTAATAATGTAAATCGGTTCGGTTATCTATAGTGAATCAATAAAATACGAATACACAGATGTATTTCATCATTACAAATGATGAGAAAAAGAGAGAGAGAAGTTTCCAACCCTACTGATTGAGCACACTGGCATTTGCTAAACTAATGGCAGTACTGCATTGCTTTGTGCTTGTGTAATTTCAGCTAACCTAATGCCCAAATGCAAAACCGCAGACCAACATGAAAGCCACCTCAGCCCCCATCCATGTCTATTCCCATGCTACTGACATCATTTTCCTCATTAGATAAATTTAGTGACTAGACTCATGGAGCATAATGCCTTTTTTGAGTTTCTGAGTTCATTGGAAAAGATTAGATTACTCAACAGTGATGCGGTAATTGAGATGGTGTCATCTTCTGCGATTAGGCTTCAGAGGACAATCCCTTCTCCGGATCTCCGGCCCTGGAGGGGAGGCATCGAGGGAGAAGATTGTTGCGCTTGACACGTATTAGAGTAAAGCGAAGCAAATCAGCAGAGCTTAGAGCTGACCTGTGCTATCTGTTATATATCGGCCTTAGACTAACTCACACACTTCATTGATTTCACACTCCTTTTCCCACAAATAACTCCCTTTACTTGTGCGAGGCATTGGGCTGTAAGAACCCTATTGGGACATTTTAAGTCATATACTAAAACCCATTTCTTCTGGCAGATTTTTTGTGAGTCATGTAGCATAATGAGACAAATTTAAGTTGAAAGATCTGCAGCGATAGACTGAAGCAATTTGGATTTTTATTTGTTTTCTATTTTTTTAAAGCGCATAATTCTGGAACATCAGGGTGAAAGTGTGAAATCCAGATGAGTCTGAATCAATTCCAGTCAGATGTCGATTTCAACACGGACAGAGAACAGACCGTACCTCGACTCGCTGATCCCCACCAGGTTCGCTGAACCAGAAATCACCTGAAAACCCAGCTATAGTATAAATGTCCTAGTAACAGAGAGCAGATGTGGTTAGGAAAAGTATTGTTGTCGAAAATTAAGACATGGTATGACTCTCTCTTGCTGTGACAATTTAATCTAATTTGGAATCTATTCAAAAGTTTATTCTCCAAATACCTGGATAGTAATACAGCCGTTCCGTTCGGAGATACTAAGAACAAACACAGCACAAACCAGCCTGACAAAAAAAGATATTACACGTATAATATGAGTCTCTGTACGCCTCCCCTACAATAACTTAAGTTTCTTTGAGTTGAAGCATGTCTAATTATATGTTATGCAGATGCTACTTTTAAACAGCACCTTTCTGTTGAGTTAACGAAAAGACTTGCCCTCTGCGAGAGCATCGCCACCTCAGACAGAATTGCACCTATCTAATTAATGCATAATGTGTGGGAAGACATATCATCTTCTTTCAAAGAAAGAAAAAGTTTCATTCGAATACACTGCAATTATTAGCTTAGGTTCACGTGTGTATTTTCACATGCATTCGAAGCCTTCAAGTTTATTCGCTTCGCTAAACTTAAACAAGGAGAGAACACTCATTTTATCACTCTAGATTTGAGTTTTACAGTTTAAATTTCTACTTTCTACTTTCCATATGCCTTTTGCGGTGTGCAGTGAAATTTTAGTCATTTTACTTTCGTAGTGCGACAAGTGAAACGGGAATGCAGCTATTTGCATATTCGTTAACATTATCCAATGTGAGGCATGGATGATGTCAACAGAAAAGGAAGTCGTTTTAGTTTTTTTTTAAGATTACGACGACTATTAAATTTCTTTTGCTATTATTGGAAAATCATTTGGAGTTACGTTTTGTGAATTGATAAATCGTTTAAAAGAAAGTAACTCGCACTGTAAAAAATTATCGTGATTTTAACGGTAAAATGCTACAGTGAAAAACTGTTAATTGGTTAACAGAACCTTTCCTTACTATGTACGGTAAATAATTGTGATAGATCTAATGGTAAATTTCCTGTAATTTTACTGTAAAATACCGTTAAATTTACAGTTTTTGAAAGTGAAAATGAACAACTCATTGTATAATTTACAGTGAAAAAACGTAAATTGACGTTCCCACAATTCCCTGCGTGACACTTCACATGTATTTTTGTTGAAACAACTTGTTTCTTCATAGTTTGCGTAGTCTTTTTATAATCAGGTATCTACATTTAGGTTTTATGCGACATTTAATGTTGTTAAATTAATGTTTATTGCCTTTTTTAAATTTCATGTGTTACCATGATGGTGTTTAATGTTTGAGTGAATCAATCTGTGCAGAATTAATGTTTTAAGGTTAAGTTTCTAGTGCAAGAGCTGCTTGTGATGAGCTTCCATATATCATGTGATTCATCACTGCTGTGATTGTTGGTTGTCAGTGTACTACAATAGTACAAAACAGATATTTAACGTAAATAAACATTATATCAGATAATAAAATATGGTTTATTTCTGTAAATTTTAAATTAAGTCTGTAAAACCTTCTTACCGTAAAATATTGCTACTGTATTTTATAAGTTAAATTTCTGGCAACCACAGCTGCCGGTATTTTACCGTAATTTGAACACATTTTTTTTTACAGTGTACAAATAAAGTAAACTGAAATTTTGAAATTGAAAAGTCTTCTTAAACAAGGTGAGCTTGAGCCATGTGTTTCGTAGTGGACAAAATAACTTACTATGTTACTTTAAGCCAGTGCAAAGACAGATCCCTGTTCAGCACATTACTGCATGCTGGGTCCCTTGTGTCCCGACTAATCCTCTTGTGATGAGAGCATCTTCTCCCCCTTTGGTGCTGATGTAAAGGGGAAAAAGACAGTGACAGGGGTCACCTCAAACTGAGATTAGGGCTGGCAGCTTATTAAGTCCCACAAACACTGAGCCCTGTCCTGCTGGAGAGGTGTTCCTCATTCGGGTCTAGTAATTCCTTTCTTTCCAGCTGTAGTAGTTCTCTCAATCACTGTTGTGTGCTAAGCTTGAAACAGAAGCCTACGGGGTAAGCGAGATGAGAACATGCATTAGGTTGAGGATATAGGATTTTCAACTACTTTTGAAAGAAGTACAACTAAAGTACATAAACTATAGTAAAAACTGTTGTTTTTAATAAAAAAAAATGTATAGAATTGCATTATTTTTCATGTTTTTCACAATATAGCACATGTACCAAATATACAAGATCATATTTTTCATCTAATTATCAATTGGACAAGTGTTCTCCTAGAAAGATAATTAATCAAATTAACAAACCCAAAGCAGAAATAGACTAATTAGCAAATGTTAAGACATTCACACTCTCTTACGAGACTAATTTGATTAATGCAACATTTTCTTCTCGGATTTAGACAAAACATCAGATCAATTAACTGCTTGAAAAGACACTCAACATCTGTCCTAAATTAGCTTTGATTTCAAAGCAGTCAACCTTGAAATTTTCAACATTTGATCAAGAGTCTTGCAGAGCTTAGAGCAAGAGTGCAGTAATCTCGGAGTGCAGTGAATTACTGTTATTTTAAAGATAATTCCTTTTTACAAACTCATTTTCATTCGTAGTCCAAGTGGACTTCATGACAACTTCACAATTATTGTACTTCATGAGTTACAGGCTTCATTTGGTTATTACAAGTTAATTTAATTCAATTATTAAATGCATTAACTTGTTAATGTAAAACAAATGCTGAAGCCTAACGTTGAATTTAATTAGGTTGATTCAATTATATAAAATGTTACTCCATGGATCATCCACAAACTGGGACTTATTGATCCTGACTTAATGCAGATGAGAAATGAATCTGATCTACCTGAGGGGTCTGATAAACTTGTGCTTGCACAGTAGAGGTTAGAGATCAGGGTTAATGTCAGTAAAGGTCTGGAGTAAAGACTAACCCATTAGAGTCTGAAGAGCTATTAAAGCTCACAGTCCAACAACTCATCACGTTTAACCAGAAATATCTTCTAAACTCAACATAACCCCATCATATAAGGTTTATGTTCTAATTGTTGTAGGCCCAATGTTAGTAAATATTAATTAATGGATTACATTTGCTGTAGCCTATTAACTCAAGGTGTAATCCAGAAAAAGTAGCTTGTAAATTATGTACAATAAAGGGGATAACCATTAAATAAATAGTATAAATACAGATCACAACAAATGTATGTAAAATCAAATATGTGTTAATCTATATAACCCTATACATAAAGAACATCAACAGACTATATGCAAAGTTGGGTGTTTCTTCTACTATGGGTAAAAAGGGTATCTCTTGAATACCTAAATGTGCATCCACTTAGTGAACAAATAGTGATAAGGTCAAAAGAGCCCACCTTGAGATATATAATTATTACTTTGTATACGGTTAAAAGCTCTTCACTCATTTTGTATCATATTCAAAACAAAGATGTACAGTCAGAAAGTGAAGAGAGTCCAGGCTTGAGCAACAGCATTAGGGGACAAAACCAAATTGTTTCTGGATGGCTGCTCAGCTCAACCTAAGGTGATGTACCAGGCAAGATGGAGGCCAGACTCCACACAGCTGCTTGCTCTCCCCGTGGCCCCTCACTTGGGAACACTAACCCTCATCTCAGGGGCCATAAGCAAAGCCCGAGGGTCCCCTGAGACCAATTCCTGCCATCCTGTGGCCCACTTCCGGCCGTCATTCAAATTAGCGACTAAAAGAGTTGCAGTGTATGTCTGAAGTCATAAGATGAAAGCAATGTGATGTTTTTTAGAACGTAACAAAAAAACATTTCCAGACTAAACTAAACATTGTTATGTCTGGAGCATAATAAAACAATAGCATGTATTCCTCACATCTAAACTTTAAAAACCAGGAGGATCAAAAACTGTTTGTTGATATACAATAGTCAAAATAGCAGGTGTTCTGCACTGACAAGACAAACACGAGTGTGTGTGTTTTTTTTAAACGTCAAAGTGCAACATTAGTTCAAGTCAATAAGCAGATCATCGTTAATCCTTCTAACATCCCAGGGGAGGACCATCACCGTGGACAAATGATTTCAGTGTTTGTTGTCAAATAATAAACAGTCTAATACGTCAATGCTGTGGAGACCCGTTGCACCTTCTGGAAGTGCTTTCTCTTATTTATTTGAGAATAAATACATGTCGGTTTGGACAAATTGCGTCCTCTGATATAAGCAATTTGCTTT
Organism: Pimephales promelas; assembly: GCF_016745375.1. Next base: position 1,202,250 of record NW_024121521.1, on the reverse strand, counting down.
AATGTACTTTTCAATTACTGCTCTGTGTTAGAAGGCAAAAGAGGATGAGAGGAGTGGGTCGGGGCGGCCCCAAAAACAATGACAGGGCCCCGGAGCCTCGGCCCCCTGCAGCTCTCCCATCTGCAGTCATTACAGTGACTAGTCAGACATGAAGGAAAAAGCCCACTCTCCACTCTCTCTGTCACACAGCCGTCAGGCAGGACAGCAGAGACAGATATACAGAGAGAGGAAGATGCCACTATGATTTCATATGCCACTCGGTGGGCCTTGGCCAGAACCATCCATTATCAAAGTATTATTGGCAGAGGCAGAGCAGTGCTCTGTGCCTGCTGGAAGAATCACCATGGACAGTGGGACTCCCATCAATGAGCGATTATTCAGCAATATTACAAAAATGGTCGGCCCATGCGCCCCCCTCTAAGTTGCATAAACCTTGTACCCTTTCCGAGGGGGGCCAAGGGCCGCTCATCAAACAAATAGTCAGGGGCCCGTTGAACTGCAGCCTGTCTGTGACCCCAGCCTCTAAAAGATTATCCGTGGAAGCTGGGAGGACCACATGACTCATCCGAGTGAGGAAATAGACTTTTCATAAGCATAGGGAGAAGTCACTCAACTCCAGCTCCAGGAAGAGCTCTTGAACCTAGGAGACAGACACGGAGAATTATCATGTCAGAGACTGCGACGGAAAAACAGGCACTGTGATAAACCCGTGCTACACGGATTTAATACATCTGACCAGAAGGGGGCCATAGAGGATTAGTATTGGCCTCTGCGAGGCTCTGACCTCATAAGTAATTTTATGAGCCTTCGGAGTCAAAATAACACAAAAAGCTGTAAAAATTGAACTTTACAGAAAACAGCTATAACATGACTTTTATTTATTTTGGATATGCATTTTGCAATAGCTGACAGAAGAACATTTAATTAACAGATTTGTACCAGTTTATTTAATGTAAATCTCTCTCTAAATATAAATATATGTACATTTATATCACTTTTAAAATATATAAATTATATTGCTCCCAGATACATGTTAAAACATACACAGCTATCATGGCAAATTAATACCAGAAAGGGCCTGTTTAAATCCACCCACAGAAATTAAATTAGTAACCAGTAGGTGATCAAGTAGTTTTCACTGCAATGCCATAAAAGAGACATTTTTTGCTTCTCAAAAGAACCTTTCAGTGAACAATTTTTAAAAATGTTTTCCCGTTGAGTGAATAACATAATAATCTAAAGGATTTCCCAATATATATATATTTAAAAATTCAGGAAATTTCATAGACCCCTGCCAATTTAAAATGGACCCCAGGACACCGATTTGGACAATGGCTGAAATAGGCTAACACAGTCTCATCCCAAGACGTCATTCATCTGACACTTTTGACCATACGTCAACATCGGCCATTTTAGGGTACAATTTTACGTCAGTTATATGACGATCCTGGGGCGTCATCCAACTGACGCTTTACCTTTAACGCCAGTTAGGTGACGGTGTAGGTTTAGGATTAGATAACGTCATCTAACCGACGTTAAAACGGTGGATGTTGATGTATGGTCAAAAGCGTCAGTTGTATGCCGTCTTGGGGTGAGACTGCGCTGAATAGGGAACATTGTAGCTTGGATAGAATTTTTGTTTGAAAGAATTATATATATTTTTTAAACCGACCGTAACACATTGCCCCATAGATCATTTTAAACAGATTATTCGCAATATGTTTTGAATGAGGAATCTGCATGGCTCTCAAAACCGCACCATCTCGGCTCTCAATACAAAGCAGCATCTGAAATCTCCAGCTGCCCATGGAGACAGTGAGTGAAACTAATACAAGCCCTCACGGCACTCATCAAACCACACGAAGGCAGAAAGAGACAGGGCTCTGCTTCCCACACACAGGCGACGGGAATCGTCCCCGCTCTGCTTCTAATTGAGAGGTGAGTGGCAAATGAAGCCGGACATACAGCTCTCTCCCTGGAGACCCAGCGGCACAGGTCAACGCCTACTTCACACCCTCTGAGCCCAGAAGAACAGAGGGAGAATGAGGAAAACATGGAGAGTTTTGCCTGGCATGGGTATGCATGTGGGAGTTGGGTCACACCCTAGCCGACCGCCCAGCTGGCTGCTCTTATCGACTGTCAGGGCACATAAGGGTGTGCAGGAGAGGTTGGGGGTTGCAGGGGTGTTTGCAGGCCACCAGGGATAGAATGACACCCTCTGCGAACTTGTTTGACCGTCTTTCACTTCGGTTCTGTGTTCTTCTGTTACACTAGTGACTAAGCTTCTAACTTGTTGGTATTTCAAGGGATTATGGGCGTTTAATTGGAGAAAACTAGGGCTTAAACCACACATGGAGCATAAGCATAATCTTAAAATACTGTAAGAAATTACACACTTTCAAACAAATAAGTCATTCCTTATATGTGGATTTACCAATTGTGAATAAAAATATATTCATTTCCGAAAACTTAGAAATTGAACTTATTGCTTAATGGTGTTGTGGCAATTGGTTTTTTGATTAAGTTTTATTTTTGTTTCTATATAATTTTGTTGGTAAACATTCATTACTAAAGATATTATTTGAGCTGCAAAGAAATATGAAAAAATCAGATGGATTTCAACTATAATAGAGGTCACAAACATGTTTTTATTTATTTAAATGTTCGATTATCAATTAATACACTACAGTTTAACACTTAGCCTAATTAAAATAAAAATAAATGGATAAAGATAAATTAAAATAAATGAGCCACACATGAGATTGTGTGTGTGTGTGTTTTCCGATCTCACATTTGATTTATTTTTCTTTGAGCAGCTGGTTTGCCTGCTCATAAACAGCTCTCACCCTCTGTGTACTTTCTTTAATCCACTCTGTCGCGGTCGGGGTACGTAGATCTGCTGGGCCACTTGTGGCTGACAAACTCGGCACTAGCAATTCGGTGATGCCCCAGTGCGAGGATGAGGCCTGCTAGCTTTGATCAACTCTAAAGTGAGTGCTTTGTTCATACACACACAGGCATGCACATGTACACACCACTCCAGCAGTGTTTGAAGACAGTAGGAGAAGGAGCCTGCAGGAAAATGGCATTGCACAGCATGACAGTCTTGCTGTTGTCCAATATGCTCATAGTTTATATACCACAGCTTAAGACACCAGCGGTTGCCTGAAAGGTTTGTTCTTTCTCCTCCAGTTGTTGTTGTCGTTAGTGCTCACCCTGACACCTGGAGCCAGAGAGGAGATACAAAAGCTTTCAGATGGTGGACAGCTTCAAGATATGACTTAGAACTTACCCTAAGACTATGAAATTTGCCTCAAAAGTCTATGAAATGGTTCAAACTTAGCAGTTATGGACTCATACACATGCAATTTTTTAACGCATACGTAATTTTGTAGCAATTATGTTACAAACTAAATTCAATATATTTCAGGCAATAGTTCATCATTTACTTACCCTCATGTCGTTCCAAACCGGAATGAGTTTCTTTCTTCTGTCAACATGACATCATGAATTTTGCGTGAACATACACGCCACTTTGTGGCGTGTTATCTCTACGCATTTTGAGCTATCCGCGTGTATACGTGTATGTCTACGCCATTAACGTCCGAGTGATTCCGCATGTCTGTACACGTCGTCAAATGTCCGCGCGAAACGAAGCAAAATGTAGATCTACATCTGGGGAGCGATCTTTTTTTTCTTCCTAGGATGGTAAGGGAACAGTCATAAATGCCATTAACCCCAGGGACGGTTAGGTTTAGGGACAGGGGTTGAGGTAAGTCATATATTTATATATACAGTAATAACGTTAAGTCAACGGCGCTCATAAACCTGCTGAAAAGCGATTATGCGTTTTGATATAGCACGCCAAAAATGGAAATACGAATTTTCGTGTCATACACACGCTACTTCATGAGATCAGTCTGCTTCTGTGGAACACAAAAGGAGAAGTTCCGAAGAATGTTTATGCTGCTCTTGAGAACTCATAACTTATGTATTTCCAGTCTTCTATTCTGCCATAAGATATTATGCTATTAAATACACACACACATGGACAGAGGTATATTAGCCAAGACTGTGTGTGCGAATGAAAGGGTGAAGATTTTTCCTTTTCCCAGCTCATTAGGAGCACTTTACCAGAGGTCTGTGTGAATGGATGTGCCAAATGATTGAAAATGGCTGAGGTGCTCAGACTATTATGATGAGCGATGAGAACATAAAGAGTTCAGATGCAAAAGCCTCTAAATGCCATTTGAAATTCTCTTCTTTAATGATGATTTTTATCAAACTTGTATATTTAAGTTCAGTAATTTCACTTAAATAACAAATAAAAGGTAATTATCATTGCCATTTAAGTGAAATCACTGATCTTAAATATACAAGCTTGATAAAAATGATCATTCTAGAAGAAAATTTCAAATGGCACTTAGAGGCTTTTGCATCTGAACTCTAGAAATAATTCTAAATGTATGTGTTTGTAATTGGAGCCCAGATACATTTTTAAAATAAAGAAAAAAACTAAACCCTGACAAAAGGGGACATGGATGTATGGATTTATCATTTACACTGTAAAAAAACATTGTTGGTTTAACTTAAAAAATAAGTAACGTGGTTGATTGAACCGGAAAAAGTGAGTTAATACAATGAAGGAGATTGATTTAATCATCAGAAACTCAAAATAAGTTATCTGAACTAAATAAATTATTTAAGTTGATTTGACAAAAGAAACAAAATGTTGTGCTAACAAATCTTGAAAATATTTTTTTACAGTGAGATGGATGGATAGATATACTATAGATAGATAGATAGATAGATAGATAGATAGATAGATATACAGACATATTATGCAAACGATAGATAGATATACAGTACTGCATACAGATGAACGATACCGGTACATCCCGATTTTTACAAATGATCGCTCAATTTATAGACAGACAATGTGAACAATAGATAGACAGATTATACAGCTATCGAGAGATATAGACAGATTATGCAAACAATATAAAGACAGACAATACAAGTGAAATACAGACGGACAGTAGACATAATAACAGACTGCATGAGCACAAGAACTATTCAACGCCTTTTTCGGCTTCTTTCTGCAACAGAAGTAATTAGCGTTCACCTTGACCATTTCAGTCCAGCGCTCTTCTTCCTGAGAACAGATCGCAACTCATCAAGATAAATAAGCTCATTGTGTGACAGTCTTTGGGTGGCTTACGTGCAAGGTCCAATTGCTCTTGTCTAGAGGGTGTGCTGTTGTTGTGTGTGTGTGTGTATGTGTTTGGGCTCAGTGAGGCAGACAGAACTGGCTGAGCTAATGAACAGCATTGCTTTCATGGACGAGCAAAGCAGGACCAACAGGGCCCCACTGCTCAAAGCCTCCTCATTTCCCCCTCAAGTTCACTCAGCCACCAACACAACAGAACTGTTGGAATCAAACATGGCATGCGTGAGTGTGGTCCTCATATCTGGACAAAGCCCAGCAGCATCAAAAGGCCTCTAAAACAGTTCTTTGAGTGCTTTTGTATCATTGGGCTACTGTATTTGAGAGGGCTTCTCATCTGAGATCAATTCACTTTCTTTCCCTTCATTCTATTCCCTACTTTTCCAATTATTCACCTTTTTTTTGTACCTCGACAAATCAATTATTCATTCTGAAGACGGGAGTGAAGCCGTAGTGATAAAAATGGTGATGTACACAAGTCAATAGGCAACCAAAGGTCTATTGTTTTCAATGGAGAGAAGAAATGCCACATCTCTAGAGTTCGACAACTGATTGTTCTCTACAGGTCCATCAGGCTTCCGTTCCTGCCATATAGACAAAAATCACACACCGATTGAGTCAAACAATGTATTTTTTCTTCTGAGCTTCTGAAGCTCAAAAGCCAAAGTTGCAATGAAGGTGACACTATTAAGTATTGTTGAAGAAAACAATCACATTAGTTAAAATTTCAAGTTTTATGAGTTTTAAACTAGACGATTGCCAATATGTTTGCAAAAGCAACCAAAGGATGTTAAAAAGAAATCCAAGCACACTCTTCCATTAAATATGAAATGAACACTGTGATAATTGGCATGCAAGAAACCGAGAATCCCCTATCCACAGTTGTCTCTAGATCTTTAGCGGAATTTCACAACACACGGCAGGCCCAAATCTTGTCGAGAGCAGAGGATTCATCTCTCCCCTCATCTCATTTGCAGTCTTCCAGTATGGGATGGCACTGAAATTGGAATGTTATGCATCAGTGGTCACACTCGAACTCCAACTGTTTTCTCTGCAGTGAGTGTCGAGGCCTGGGGAGCGGCAAGTAACCTGCTAAACTGAGGGTGTGACTTCACAGTCTTTGTGAAAGACCCAGGGCTGAAGAGAGGTGGGGCAGTGCCATGCAGTCGGTTTGCATTAGAAAAAGAGTTGCAATGTATTTTTTATAAAGATTTGTTGGAGCCGTGTTTCTGCTGACAGGCTTGCATGTTAGACTGATAAGCGATAAAAGCCTCCATGTAAATCTGAGCAATGAATAGCGGTTTCTATTTCCACAGCGTTGCTCTGGGTAGCCCCACTCAAAGTGAAGCCTCATTGGTCCAAAAAAAAAAAAAAAACCTGCATGGCAAAACTATTCACTAAACAAATCAATATTGTGTTACTCACATGTGAAACTATCATTTAATCATGTGTTTAAAGTCCCAGTGAAACGGGATTTGCAACCAAATTTACTTCAGTTTTGTGACATTTTCCAAGTGAAATGGAATATTGAATAGTTTTTTTAAGAGAGCCTCCTCTCCATCCTTTGCTCATAGTAGACTGATGGTTGGAGGGGGGTAGTTTAAGGATATTCAACCTAAGCCAAACTGATGTCATCAGAGAGGGAAACGCCATTCCAGAGCAGACGCAAATGTTCCAATTTTGTTCGACATTTTTTTCTGTATATTAACTTACACGGATTAACCGCAGAACGTTCCCCTAACGTTCCTGAATGGTCCCATTGAGGTTATTTTTTTGGGAACCAAACAAGAACGTTATAGGAACGTTCCATGTAGGTTATTTTTAGGTTCCGTTTTTATAACGTAAGGAGAATGTTCCGGGAAAGTTCTAGGAAAGTTCTGGGAACCAAAAACTAACATTTCCAGAACCTAAATTTATGTGTGCTAATGTGTGCTAACAAAGTAAATAGGGTCATTTTTGATTTCACGACGACCAAAAGATACATAAATGAAACCAATTAATTACCCTTGTCGCTTCATTCCAAAAATGTTATTTCTTTCACAAATGCATGTGCATTCGTCAATTTATAATAGTTTTCAGACTTATTTCAGACATTTTTCTTGTTAAAACTAACAGGCTTAAGAGAAGAGAATCAAATTTTGCCCCCAAAAAGAAAATATTATTTAATTGTTTTCAAGGTACATAAAATGGTAGCTATGAAATTAGCCGTAGCAAGACAAAAGTGCTTGTCATTTAATTCCCCAAAATGTTTTAAAACTAACATATTTTAGACTTTTTATGAAAACGAACTGACTTAAAACGAACAGAGCATTACATTTAACCAAAAAAAAAACAAAAAGGCTAAAAATAGGCCATTGATCATGCGTGCATTTTAAGACATAAAATGCTAGCTGTGAAATTAGACAAAACAGTATGCTATTTCATTCCAAAAATGTTTAAAATGTCATTTTCACCACGTAATATTATCAAACACACATAATTTCATATGTGATAGAAATGAGACTGGTGAAAATGTCAAGAGATGGGGAGGGGGGATTCAGTGAAGTACATTACGTTCACTGTTGGACATTATTACTTGACAAATATGTTGAACTACTGAGAGCAAAATAAAGTCTCTTAAAACACTTTTCTCAAAGTCCACAGTTCCAAAAGTAGCCGAGATGAGAGCGGTCTACCATCTTGTCACTGACGGTGGCGCAGATTAGCCGTGGCCTGGTTGACCTGGGCGCGAGAAGAGGGCCAGACAGCTGTGATTGCGGTAGAGATTTCACACAGTGTAATTACCGCACTGACACCAAGGACTCAGAGGTAGAGAGAGAAAGAGAGAGTGTGTGTGTGTATAAGCGATTGTAGAAAGTGTGTAGCCGTGGCGGAGGGGGGAGGGAGCAAAGAGAAGGAGAAAAAAAGGGGGCTCTACAGGTTATTAGCACTAAACACTGGGAAATGAAACAGCAAAGTCAATGCGTAATTTGAAGGCCCATCAAGGCTCATCAGGAACAGCAGGGAGGAGAGTGTCTGACTTCATCAGCTCGCTCTCCTGACTTGTGTGGAAAATTACAGTAATTAAAAAGGCAGCTAAGTACTCCGCTGAGCGCAAGGGGATCCTTTCTTCCCCCCCACCTCCCGTCACCTTCAGCGTGGCCGGCTGCTTTTTGCATGACCTCTCCGTTCCCCCCCGGCCCTTGCTGCCGGGCTTTGTGTGGAGCCGGAGGGATGGTAATTACCGCCTCACTGGCTGATGTCGTATTGATCAGCCGAGAAAGGTGCCGCAGCAAAATGAGAGTCGCAACACAGTGGACTCGGGCCAAATCGAAAGGTAATTCCAGCCCGCGCGATGATTCGGCCCTTCTCCCCTCACTCCGCCGCTGCCTCGTTCTCCGCTACCCTTTCATTAAGAGACAGCTGTGATATTGCCGAATCGATACCCAACGCTGCATTGATTGCACTGTCAGCGAGGCTTTCTGCACAAGGCTCAATCAGTGAACTCTGACATGCGCCCTCTGATCCTAATACTCTCTTCACTGTATTGGCACCGCCATTCAGAAACTAATGGAAGGAGAGAGACCGCAGGGCCTACTTGGTTTACAATCACACTCTGGAATCTTTAGCGCTGTCAATACTCCACTTATTTGCCAAATTCTAGAGGTAACATCTTTAAGATGAAGTGTTATGGGTAATGATATCGCTGTTAAGGTCTGCCAAAATGAAGTAGCCAAATTTATTAAATAAATAAAAGTATGGTCGAGCTAAACGGCGAAAGGAAGGCAAACAGATCGATTGCAAGAGAAAGCCAGGCAATAAGGTTGGGCTTAGAAGAAAAAAATAAGAGATTGCCAGGTGAAGAAGTCTAACAACCTCTGTCAAAACATTACAGAGGGATGCACCGGCTAATGGGAATCTTAATTATGCTGTTAAGAAAAGCAGTGTACTCTCCGCCAAGACAGCAATTAGGATCGCTCTGTCATACACTTTCGATCATCTGCTCGTAACTCTTACAATGCTATGGTGCTTTTCAGATGCCACCTCCAAATCTGTTGACGGTGGAACTCAACCCAACTTCTTCAACCGAAAAAAGAACGTTTTCTGTGAAAAAAAAAAGGTTGTCAATGTTCAAAAAGTCAAATGTCAAGTGCAAATGTCACAAGGTGTTAATCAACAGGTCTGTTTACACCAGTTAATTTGAACCCCATTCATTCCATTTTCAATTTTTATACAGTGAGAGTTCAACAAGCCATGGGGGAAATTCACAAAGAATGCATTGTGCTTGTTGTGCCTGATTCACTGAAGTAAATATACAAATGCACGCTCACACAATTTACACAAAGCAACATCTGATTTTGGCTTCATTAATATTTGAGATAAAGTGCGGTGAGTTTTGTGAATTTAGTGAGCCTTGTTTACAGAAACAATGTCTGAAATACATTATAGAAAAGTGGAAACTATTTAGAGAATCTGCGTCGTAGAGTTTGCAAAAAAAAAGGGGGGGGGCTACAATGAGCCACTTATAATGAAAAAGAGTGGGGTCCACCTGTAAATTAAAAAAAATATATAGATGTTAACAATGTGTTGTTAACACGATTAAAGTGAGTAAAAAGTAACATCCTCTTCTCAAGTTCTCAAGACTAAAAACGATGAGAACAAGATTACAGATAATGCAAATAATATAGAATAATTTAACAAAAGAATAAATGCAAGCACTTAAAGCAAATTTGCGTTTAAATCTTCCACTCATGGGCTCCATTCACTTCCATTGTAAATGACTCACCGTAACCAAAACATTTGCTGTTTTTAAAGAAAACGAAGGCTGAATTATAATAATTTTTGCATTTTTTAATGCCACAAATGCTGTTGATTGAGCTAAACTTGCATTAAACTTATATACCTATTTAACACTACATCTTTACAGAAGAAATTACGATTATGAGGTAACGTACAACCATTGCAAGTTGACTCAATCTACCCAGTACTATAATTACTGGTGACTGGCTGTAATTGAGGCCAGCCGCGAGAGATGTTTGTGTCAAGTTTAACAAAGCAGTCTTCATCTAGAAGGACCGTTCCACTCTTGCACTTTCCGACCGTTCCATTTTCCCTCTCAATTTGGCAAGATCTAGAGGCTGACAATCCCTCCATTTTCTCAGACTGAGTTAAGGGCTCTTAATAACCTACTTCAACTTAACACTTAAAGCAGGGTGAGGAGAAGTGCATGAGGAACACAGGTCACTTTGGAGAAGAGGGTGAATGACAGCTTGGACTTCTTTATGAAAGGCAGGGCCCTCTGAAATAGCTGCTCAGGTGAAGAGCTTGACAAAGAGAAGAAAATGGGAAGATAGGCCTCTACAAGGGTGTGGTGAACCTTTCCAGAGAAGACAAACTGTTGTCTTTAGAATTATTGTGTTGGAGAAACTTAACGTAATGACAGCAGTTGGAGAATTTGTGCAGAGGTCACACCATTTTTAAATTGGGGGATATGATCCCTTTTTAGCATCATCGGGTTATTATCCGAGCTAACAATTGAAACTCCCAAATAATGGAGCGATATTGTGCTGGTGCAGTCAAAAACAGACAGGCTCATACAATGCTCGTACAATGAAATTGAAAGGGATGAAAGGAAAAGCTCTGTTTCTTGTCATTTGAATAGTGAGAAAATTAAAAAGGAGCAGCTATACATGAAACGCAGGCTTATTGAAAACATGTTCAATAGTACTGTTAAGCCATATTTAGGACTTTGAAGAACTTAAATAAAAGCAAACGAAATCATGCTATTGTTGCACTATGAAGGACAGCGAGTATCTGTTCAATGAGAGCAAATAGGCCTATTTCCACACTATTGGAAAAAAGTTTAACATTACAATTTTAATCAAAAAAATGTAATCAAAACCAAACCACTTCTTTGGAACATTTTTTTTTTCAATATAATGAAAGTCAGTTTGTCTGTTTGAGTGCCTGTGGTATTAGTTTGCTCATTGCTCGATGCTTTCTTTCCTCCGTACCCCCCACCGGCCACCACTAGCATACATTGAGTAAGGCCGTGCTGTGTATGATTGCCGTGATTCTCCGGCACTCTATTGACAACGTAGCAGGTGTTCGTTCCACATCCTCTCTCCTCTCCCTGGGAGACACTAATCCCCTTCAGGAGGCCTGGCTCCAACCCCCCCCCCCCCAAGCCTCCCACATCCCTTCCCACCTAGGACACTGGCACTATAGGCTTTGATATCCAGCCCAAAACCCACAGTCATTGCGCCTGACCGACGTGAGGGGCAGGTGCAACCGAGTCGCATGTTACATTCAAGACACCTCCACTGCCTTTAGTGTGAGTTCCCAGACCCGCTTTGTTCTTTTTATCCCCCTTTGTTCAATTAGATAAATATAGGGTAAGGAATTAGGGTCATTGACACCACAGTCGGCACAGTTTTTTGATCGCCATGGCAATCAAAACTGACTTCCCCCCAATTTTTCTTTTCAAAAAAGCCCCCAAAAAGTGCACATATTGCAAATAAAGTGCTTTAAGTACATTTTAGCCAAGTGTAAACAGAAAAAAAATCTCTTTGCACGGTATGTTCCATGATTACCTGTTTAACTCTATTATAACGTTCAATTCAGGCAGCCGCATGTTGCAGTCATATTCTTGTTCTCTGCAAATCCCTGCTGAGCTCCAGAGAAGCAAGCAACACCTCTCATATTAATTAAACCCTCCACGTCTACTGCAGCACCATCATCATAACCTGCCAATCTTACACTGACAAATGTCACAAAATACACATCAAGGTCCCTAAGAAATGACACCTGTTCGACTACAACAGAAACAATTGACTGTACTTCAAAGCTTCATCGTAATTATTTGGGATTCTGAACAGGAACCAATTAAAACACACGTCTGGCTGCATTTTGATTTAAAAGTAAGACAGAGAAGTATATTGAAAGGAAGAAAGTGGTGTGGCTAATGCGACACCCCCTTTAATTTGCGCCCCTTGCTGAGCAAATATTCACGTTCCTTCCTCACACTTGGAAGTCCCGCTATTGTATACACAAAAAAGCCACTGTTAGCCCAACACGGAGCGGGACAGGCAGTAGTGGGGCTGGATTGTGACCTCTTGGCATGACATCTCAGTATATTATTAGAAAAGCCACACCTTCATCTCTCATACAAAGACAACCTGTGTTTACACTAGCGTCCCATTCGGGTTGTTTAACGCCCCTGCTCTTCGATATCATTGACTCGTAATGAGTAGTATCCTGTCTATAAGAAATAATTGCTCACAAAGCTTTGGTGTTCAGAAAGCAAATAGATCCCATGGTATTAACAATTCGAAGACTCTGAGAGGCAATAGAGGTAAGTACAGATCTCTTTAACAAGTGAGGCATTAAAATAACACACTGACATCAAAAGGTAACCTCTTTATCAGAGTATTTAGCCAAATGCTTGATGGCTAAATGAACATCAATCTTATTACTGGAGGGCTTGGTTTAGTTGTTGTTTTTTTTGACAAGGATAAAAAGGGTGGTACTGATCTCAATGGACAGTTGATGGAGTGGACATATGTAAAACACTCCAGAGATGTTCCATCTGACCCTACCAGATGAACTGTGCTAAAACTCTTCTGTTCCTATTGATGACCCACTTGGTTGACGGCCAAACCTGAAGTACCCAAGGCCACGACCAGCCATCTGGTCAAAAGAGAAAGCACGTTATACAGCATGACAACCATTTCATGTCACAAATTGCGAATTGGTACACTCAGAAAAAAAGGCACAAAAATTATCACCGGGGCTGTACCTTTTCAAAAGGTAAACTTTTGTCCATTTCATGAGCTAACAAGTACATTTTAGGTGTTAATATGTACATTTTTGGGTGCTAATATGTACATTTTAAGTGTTAATATACATTTTAAGTGTTAATATGTACATTTTAGGTGCTAATATGTCAATTTCATGAGCTAATATGTCATTTTTAGGTGGTAATATGACCATTTTAGGTGTTAATATGTACCACTAAGGTACCAATATGCAGCCTTTGGGTACAAAATTTTACCTTTTGAAAAGGTACAGCTCCAGTGACAGCTTTTGTACCTTTTCTTCTGAGAGTGTAGCCAGCCCTCACCAGCAAATGCTCTTAAAGGACATGGTGGAACTTTCAAGACAACTATGGCAAAGTTATGATGAGCCATGTCACATGGTGGATGCTAATTGTTATTTTTCAAGTCTAACAAGCATGCCACCCCCTCCTGCTGCTCAGAGAATGTTTTCAACTTTTGATCCTGACACCTGCGTCTGCCTGGAATTCCACTCCAGCTCCGTTTCTCTCTGATGTACCTCCAGGATCTAATGGATTGTAAAAAGTCTGGCAGGATGTAATCTGCAAAACAGAGAATACTTTGTGTGAACTGTGGTGTGGAACACTTCTGGCCAAATCGATGTTTTACTGTGAAATGTAGGGAGAGAAGACCAGTGCACACGAGAAACATGGGAAAGAACAATTCAAAAAGCTTTAAACATTAACTTATAACTCATTTTACAGGTTATCTTTCTCTTTCCAGTTGTGATAATCTAAATCTTTTCCCATAACTGGTATGTTTTTTACATTTTTGTTGTTGTAGCATTTCATGGTATCAATGCATTTAGACCAGAATCAACTGTATAATGAAGGTAGATTTGAATTAGGTTGTTAGCCATTTAAATTCTGCTGCCAAGCCAATAGCCGCGTTTCCACTGCCGGGCTAGGGCTGGGCCAGAGCTAACAGCGAGCCGAGCCGAGCTAGTGGCCTCGGGCCTCAAGCACCGGGCTTGCGTTTCCACTGCCGGGCCAGTAGCCCCACAGCGCTTAACCATAGTGTGCGCGCCGCAACCTCGAGATACAGAGTTAATTTTTAACACCTTTAATAACTGATTGGACCCCATTTGAAACGAAATTAATTTATAGAAATAAAACGCAGCAAGTAGGCTACGGAGCAGTTAAAGCCGCATTTCCATCACCCTTCAAACTGAAATTGCCACTTGAATATAAGCGTCCATTTCACGTCAAAAACTCCTTGTCTGCAAATAATAATAATAATATAATAACCATCATCATTATTGTAACATTTTATTAGGCTGCGTATAGAAGACGCCTTTATCCAAAAAAGATAGAGCACAAATAAACACAATATTTTTGACGCATTATGTGTGTGGAGCACGCACTGATGGCTGCGAGACGCCCATGTGAATACTTGCAGTTTCATTGCATTTCTTTCAGTGGAAACAACTTAAAATACTCTTTCATTTCTGGTCATACAGAAAATAATAATACATTATTCGCAAATACATTTATTTGCGTAAACTCACAATAACAAGAAAACGTTGTGCTTTAACAATTAATCAAGGCGCGCTTCATGATATCCGTGAACTGAAGCGCGAGACCTGAAACAGCCACCGCATTCGAATTTGTTCGTTTTAAATTGGACATTTAAAGCTTTAGTCTACAGGGGTTATATCCTTTGTAGATTAAAGCTTTAAATGTCCAATTTAAAACGAACAAATTCGAATCGAAAGCCAATATCTTCTGACTATGTAATTATGTAGCTAATTAATTTCTCTCTAAATGTGCATCCGGAGATGGAGATTTTTAGCCGAAAATGATTTAGAAAACAATAGTTTATTAATAAACAATTACTGCCTCGTTATTTTGTATTATTTTATTATCAGACACATTTATTATAGCTTATAAATCACCTTTCTGTAGGCTGTACGGCTCTTCTCATTCAGCACTGCGGGGAAAATATCATTTCCAGGTTCTAATTTGGCCTCAGAAAACCAGAAAAATATATATTTTTTTCATATTAATTTGTCAAATATTTTAAATGTTTAGGGGGCAAAAAAAAAATCAAACAAATATCTGAAAATTCGTCGATATGTAGCCTATAGCCTATATATTTTTGAATAGCATTTGGCATAGGCCTAGAGTTCAAATTAAAATGTTATGCAATTTTAAACGGTTAATAGGTTAAACATGGACACCCCTATGTGCATCTTGCTTCAGATCATAATGTTCCATAACACCGGTAAACTCCGCCTTTTACCTTGAGCACGCCTCTAGCCCGAGCTGGCCCCCTCTGGCCCAAGGTATTCGACGGGCCAGAAATCCTGGCCGTTGGCCCTGAGGAAGCCCCGATCAAGCCCCGGAAGTGACAGTGGAAACGCGACTGGCCCTGGCACGCACTAGCACGGCCCGGCCCTGGCCCGGCAGTGGAAACGCGGCTAATGATAATGTAGAAACTGTGAACTTACCCCATGATGTGACAAACGGACCACTGCTGAAACCTCGTAGTTTCCTGTTAAGACTGGCGGTAGTGGCGAGAGGCTGTTGTGCTTGGCCTGGCAGTAAAAATATGCCTGGTGACTTCTCTTATTTGTAGAGCTGGTTTAGTGTGGTTGACGGAGACATCGAGTGTTAGGGCGCTGGAAAGCGTCCCCAGGCCCAGCGCTGCTCATGGCATACTGGGTAACATTGAGACATGACAGGTTGTGTTTGGACGTTTGGTCGGCCACAGCCATCAGGCAGTGTTATGCAGATTTCTGATGGGAGCAGCGGAGACTGGCATTCCCCCAGGTGCCACGGAGCGCCTTCTTAATAATAGGAAGTGACAAGAAGCAGACGGCCCACATCTCTTCGCTTGCCATGCTGTTCAGGACAATGCCACTTAAACGGGTGGCTGCTAAATTGGGTGTAAGGGAAAAAAGAAACATCAGCCTTTTGTTGTCGTCGTCTTGAGTGAATCGGACAATAAATCAGACAGTTGTCGTAGGACCTACATTAACACTCCTGTTTGGGTGACAAGCTAGTTATTTAGAGAAGGCTGAGATGTGGTTTGCGAGGGCAGAAAATGTCTCTGCTGACACTAAAAGAGCAAATCAATCTGAAATGTCATATTTTTTACTTGTCTATTAAATAGACCCAAGAAAGGCATTTGGCTGCCATGCTAACGACACCTTCTTCACCATTTCAGTAAAATGGCTACAGAAATGGCCAGTGTTTGAAATCAATTTGCAAAGGGAGGTTCTATCAAAGCAACAAGCCACAAAAGGATGTGTTTTACAGCAATTTCACCACAGGATACGAGTGTTCCTCTAAAGCCTAATGAATCACTATAGACTCAAATGGCTTGTTGCTTCTACAAAACTGTGGCAAAAATCAACAAGTAATATATTTCCTAAAGGTAAGCTGTTTATTGTTGCCCATCAACGTAGCAAGTGGGCATGTTGACATTCAGTAGATTGAGTGGTAAAAGTTGTGCATTTATTGGAATTGTGCAACGACTTCTAGTGTGGTTCATCCAAATTCACTTGACATTACCAAAATGTCATGGTTTACCACATTTACAGTACTGGTCTGTTAAGTTTTACATTTGAAAATTTGGTCACACTTTAGATTAGGGTCCAATTCTCACTATTAACTAATTAAATACGACGTTTGCCTTAATAAACTAATAAATAGTTAGGAAGGTAGTTGTTAAGTTTAGGTATTGGGTAGGATTAAGGGATGTAGAATATGATTATGCAGAATGAGGCATTAATATGTGCTTTATAAGTACTAAAAAGCCAATATTCTAGTAAAACACGTGCTTCATAACTTCAATAAGTTTCTTCCTCTGTTTTTAGAGGTCTTTTAGAGGAAATGTTACTGAAAACGTATGTGGAGGCACTCCACATAACATAACAAAGAGAAAGACGGTATTATCAATTTTGGTATGGTACCGGTCTTCCGGTTTACCGGTTTTTCCGGTTCCGGGTTTCCATTCTGAAATGGATAACCTTTATTGGATAAATTGTAAACCTTAGCAAGGTCCCCACTTAAAAAAACACAATAGTCTCTCCCTTCTCACCGTTTAAGACAATGTCGTTTTGTTTTGGGCCCTGCAGCTGGGGGTGAAATGACCAGTGAAATCCGACGGCTGGTGTGTTATTTCACACCCTGGGCAGCGACTGTATGTATTTATTTTCACACAATAGAGATGCAGCCAGGCTGGGCGCCCTTTCATTTTCGTCCACAGGGGTGTTCGCTCTCTGTGGAGCACAATTAGAAGCTCGTCACCGCTCCAGCCATCCTGCGCCTGTGAGGGAGCACTGCTCAGATGCCCCGGCCTCCGCAGGTCTTGACATTGATCCTATAGAGCGGCTCGTTGTGCATGAGAGCTTCAATTAAAACCCCACACCACAACTGCTTTACGTTTTTTTATACGAGTCTTGCTGACACCAAGGAGGTGAATTACAGGCTATCATTCAAGATGTTTAAATAAAGATCCTGTTGTACTAGAAGATGAGGAAATATACCTTCTTCATTATTGCATTAAGTATGTTATCTTTGGGAAAGGGATTTTGGAGATAAAGTAAAACATTGGTGGAAAAGAAGTTTCGGACATGTAAAATATAACTGTTTTTTTTTCTTTTGATTTATTTTTGGTTTAGTTGCTTTAATTGGTTTCATGATGATAATTCTCAAAACAGTGTTTTTTCCTCAAAAATATTTACTTTCTACATATATTAAATAGCAGCTATTGAAGCAATTTTTGAGTGAAATAAATAATAAAGTAAAGAGCGGCATCTCTCACAATTGGGGCTTTATATTTTGTAACTTGCAAAGTAACAATCATAAGTAAGTGACTCTCATATGGTGGAATCTCCCAATTTTTCTCACCTTTTTACATTTTTTTTGCACAAGGAAGTTGGCTTCCATTATTTTAGGTAAGAGTTCAAGACAGGAAGTAATCTTTGTCCGAGAGAAAAAGTTATTTCTTTGACATAATTTGCTTGGTACTCTCTGTACATACATTCGGGAGAGAGCAATTGAATGGGAATTTTCCACACGGCGACAGGGCTGCAGCATCCTGACAGGTGCCTGTTGGAATTGGACAATCTCAGGTTGCAGAGTGTTATTGTCTGTGAATTGTGTGTGGGTGTACTGGACTGCAGGGCTTCATAACTTCAGACAACAAAAGGCTGTAGAATTGTATAAATCACAATGATTCTGTAAAGTTTCTTCCTCTGTCTTTGGAAGTCTTATAGAGAAACAACAAGCGGCCCAAATATGTCAAAGTAATCTAAACCGATTATACTTTTCTCATAATTTCTGACATCTGTTTACCAGACTTTCCTTCCTGTAATGTTTTTCTTTCTTCTACGCACTAATCAAGAATTCAGTCCAACGGCCCACAACATCTCCAACACCAAGCTCACTCTCAAAACAGCCTTGACATTCTGATGCAATGCAATACAAATGCAGAATTTCCATAAATCATTAGGTGGTGATATTCACAATAAAGAAACCTACTGTGATTGTCTATCCTGGTGGGGACAAAACTACATGTGGTAGGCTCACAATAATATGCAATTGCTTTAAACCATATTCCCAAGCGCAACAGCTCTGATCTCTTTAGACGTATGAAAATCAGCTCCACAGTCAGCCTCATGTTCAGTGACATTTCACAGTATTGCTGGAGATACACCATTGAACCCCAGTTGTAATAGCACCTACGTTGCAGAGGGTGAATCAATATGACAGGGCAGACCAGGGTTACACTAAGAACACTAAACCTAACAATATCGCATGAAACAAAACTAGAAGTTGAGCCATCAGACACAAAATGGAATCTTACTTTAAAAACATAAAAATTAATCGAATTTTAACAGAGAAACTGACATGAAAGATACATTCTAAACAATGCTGGGTTGTTTGAACCAAAATTTGGGTAAAATATGGACAAACCCAAATATTGGGTTAAAAAAATCAACTGTACATTTTTTAATTGCATTTTAAACCCAACATTTGGGTTTGTCCATATTTGACCCAAATTTGGGTTTGAAACACGCCAGCATTTTGTAGTGTATGAACATGTACAAACTAATGTGCACTCACAAAGAAGATTTTTTAGAATACCATGTGGTACATTACACCTGTTAAAAAAACAGTTGTACACTCTAAAAAATCTTGGGTTGTTTTAACCCAACTTTGGGTCAAATATGGACAAACCCAGCCATCGGGTTACATTTTTTAATTACATTTTTAACCCAATGTTTGGGTTTGTCCATATTTGACCCAAAGCTGGGTTAAAAAAAACAGCATTTTTAGAGTGTATATTTGTTTTATTTAAAATGCATTTAAAGTAAATTATCTTTGAATTACATTCTAAAATATGATCCTTAGTGGAAGTACAAATCAATTGAAGTCAATAAATTTTCAAGTACTAAATTAACTATTGTTTTTTGATATCAGTTTTCAGTGGTTGAAGATACAATACTGGAACTGGTTCTGAATATTAATCAATTTAATTAATTCTGAATAAAATAACCGTCTTCTAAATTAATTCTAATGTCAGTGGATATGCACAAAAATAGCACACACACACAGTTGTGCCGCCCATCTCACCCCATTCAATCCCACCAGCATCCCTGTGGCTAGTCTGCTTCCTGCCCATAACTCTTGCTCTATAACCTGGCTTCAACACAACCAGATCCCCTCCTGCTCCATCTTCAAAGCACCAGACTAGACCACTTCTCTGAAACAACTGATCTTTGATCCCAATGCGGAGACCAGGTTTCCTGGGGATCGTGGGCTTGCACACACCACCCTGTCCCTGCCTGACTCACCTGGGTCATGAGAAGGGAGCAGCTGGGTTGAGGGTGTTCAGCAGGCCCGCTCCGCAGATGGATGGCTAGATGCGCAGTCTCGCTCATTAGTAGTTTGGCACACCTGACAGGTCTGCGAATCCCTGCGAGGCAACTTCATCTTGACTGCAATCAACAGCAGTTTTGGCTTGATTTTGGGGTCTAAACATATAACTGTGAGAGACACGCAATTGGCAAATAAAACAACAATTTTGACTATTTATTTCTAAATGGTTTTTAAACTGTTCCAAACAGAACACTTTGATGTTAGAGTAACTTTTGAGTAACTATACAAAAGATTTTAAGTGGTGTTTTGAGCAAATTATGGCACTGTTTCAGAATTAAACCAAACAAATTTCACTCGCTCTTTTGAAGCTCAATAACTGCAATTTACTTCCAACCAAGCATTTTGCATTTTTTTTTTTCTAGTTTAACATTGTCAAAGAGCAATATTTTGGATTGAACACTGGGAGACAATTGGCTAAAACCATATAATTTGACTGCAAAGAGAAAAGCAAAAAGTTTTTTTGTTTGTTATTACACTAGGAATTCAATTCGGAATTCAAATAAAACCACCATGTGTTGTAGCATAAAATGAACATCATACAAATGTGTTTTGTGTCCATAGAGGGGTGAAAAAAGGTGGGAATGAGTGCATCTGTCTCCGCTAAAAACACACACGCACAACCACACACATCAAGTCAGATTTCTCAGCAATAGTCATCAGTCTCTAGGTGGCAGTGTTGTTATGCCACCCGAAATATGGATGCCACAAACCTGAGAAACTCTAGAGATCTATATTCTCTTATTTAAAAAGCAACGAAGCGCAATGCAATGAAGTCTTTCATTGATCACAGACATCACACTCCCCCCCCCCCCCCTTCCCCCGTCTTTTTCTCTCAAACCTTTTCTTCTTCTCCTGTCATGGCAAATATTCACCTTACCCAGTGAAGCAAATTGCTGACACCTTTTTAAGAAGTGACAACTGTGTATATTTCATGATAGCAAATTCCATTTTCATATCAAGCGAGACGAGAATACAATTTTCACTTCATTTAATCAAGGTGTAGACGTCTATGGGTTATGGCACTTAAAGCTGTCAGAAGTTTAAGATGCACTATTGCTGTCAATCTCACACTCTGATACTTAATGAAGAAGTTCATTCAAAAACTTTCTAATTAGTGCAGGGAAGGCCATTAAAATAAAGTACAGTTTTTTTTATGTGTGTTCTGAGCCACAGTATATATAATTCTATCATGATTAGATGCTTGAATAGTACAAAGATCATTTGACAAGGTGAAGAAAAAAAGAATACCGAATATATATCCAATTTCTGAACTATTTCAGACAAAAAGAATTGGGAATTCAAAACAAATGTTCAAACTATAAGCATTATAAGCAAAGTACAACAAAAAAACTCCCACTTTCTAATGGTGAATGATCGGAGAGCTAGTAGCGCTGGCCTCCACCATTCAGTCTGAGAAGAACCATCACCAAGCTGCAGGCCTATTTGTCTACAAACACTGACTAGCAACTCCCACAATAATATTCTGTCCTTCTACACCCCACCCTAAACACACTTGTACAAGCACACACACAAATATGCTTGGTTAGTCACATTTACTCAGCATCACCATTCTAAAGGTATTGTTAATTTGACAGGACATACCCGTCAACCAGATGTGGTAACTGAACTGAACTTCCCTTCTAAATGCATGATTATGTCTAATACTCATGTGCAAACACAAAAGAAAGATACGTGATGAACCTGACAGGAATGGGGTAGTGAACTAGAGGTAAAGATCTGGTTTTAGAAGACAGCACGCAATGGAAGAGGAGATTCTGAGGGATACAAAACTTATGTACAAACATTTAAATGATATTAGAAAGAACAGTTTTGCCATCTGAATACGTAAAAGATTTTCAAACTTGGCTGACCTTCAGTCTAAAGCACCCACACATGTAATTAACTCGTTTAGAAATCCAATTACCTTTGGGCAAAAGAATATTTAAATCTCAGAATTGCTGATTAGTTTAACATGACGTCCATCTTAAGTTCTTCAACTTCGAGTGAACCTGGCCCTTCCCATCATGTGAGAAAGCTGATAACAGATTAGACATATCAGTCAACGGCAGGAATTCCAATAGACAGTTAAGGAATTCCTTTAGGTTGCAAAGTTGAAATTAGTTTAGCTGCTTTCTATTTGTGTGGGAAGAAAACGTTAAGACACCTGCCATGCCAGTGAACCATATCTAAACTTGCGTACTTCAATCTAAAGGAATTAAACAATACTTCGTTACTTGGTTGTCAATTTAAAGTAAAACTGTGCCAACGTCCAAACCATTCACTTACCTGTCTCAGGTGTACCCAAGTTACCCTCTTCAAAAGGCCTTTGTGAACCCCGCACATAGACATCCATTTCAGAGGCCTCCATAGATGCCTCCAATACTGACCTCCTCAACTGTCCATGCAATACTGAGACATGCAATAAGAGCATCTTCTCTCTTCCATACTTCATGCATTCTGATCCATTTAATGCCGCAACACCTGACCTGTCAACAGAAAGAATCTACACTAAGAACCCAACATCCCGCTCCTGCCCGAGTGTTGGCCACCATCAGGACTGTGTACGTATATATAGAGGGCCCCCCCAACGTCAGGACTCACAGGCACACCTGAATGGGCTCGAAGTGTGCCTAACTAGCTGCACACCGTGTCATGGTGTGCTCTGATTGCCTTATCTTCTCATTTATCACAGATGAATTGGAACCAGCCTTGCTGAAAGCTCCTTTCATTGTTGGGGAATGAAAAACTGTGTGAAGCCCGGTGTGCATCTGAACAAGGGGCCTTCTGTCAACCCCGAGTGGGTGAGGAAGAAAGGTGAGTGGAGAGGAAGAAAAGAGAGAGGTGGAGAAGGAGAGAGAGGTAATGAATAAATGTGAGTGAAAAGCAAGATTATGTCAGCCTCACAAGTTATTGAGATTCCCCGAAAGGTAACAGTGAACCATGATGCTTAACAACAGTGCTTCACACTAACCAACCATAGGGCAAAGTGAGCATGTTTCCGCCAAGTTAACGCCCTGCCAAGCTCATCTACAACAGCTTTGGTTGGTGTTAAAATGAAAACAACAACAACAAAAAAGGAGCTGTGTGTTTCTCTCTATGGAAGACTTGCAGCACCCATCAGTCACACATACATTCAATTTGCAAGTTTTGACATGCAATGGCTGTATGCCTGATGCCAGCCTCTGTTGTAAATGAGATGCAGATAAGAACCACTAACGTTACAGCGCACAAGATACATTCGGATAAGGACAAGTCATTTAAAGAGGACCCAACTTTTTGACTCTACACCCCACACACATTTTTAGTTGGTCCTACAGTATATGACAGCCGTCCTTCCAAGTGTCGACACTTGGCCTGGCTGTCGAGGCTTGCTCTGTCCCTCAGGGGCCTGATTTAAACCCTTCTTCTAAATATCGATGCCTCTCTGAATTTGTCTCGCCACGGTACTGAGGAGAGTGACAAGTGCACCACTGATGAACTTTAAGCAAAATCTCTCACAGCTGCTTTGCTCTGCAGTTATCCCATTAAATTGACAGCGCTCACCTGAGGGGGTGGCCAACAAAGTATTTAGATGGGGCATCTTCACCACGGCCATATGAAAAAGCTGTTCAAAAGAGTCTGCCCCAGCTCTGAAGACAGGTCCTTCCAAGATCCTGAGCGATGTTTTAATTGCCTGGATAAGGTGCAACGCTAATATGTATGGTGGCAAGGCAATTGAGAGTTCCCCATCCTTTCCCTCCCCCTAAATCAATGCACACTTTTGCAGAATAGCTTGTGAGTCATGGCTGCCCTTATATAAAGTGAGGTAGCTGTGCATTAGATATGCTGCCGGAATCTTCTGCTTGGGCGAGTGGACTGAGAACGATGTGAATTGTTAATGCCTTTCTGCCTCAGTTCACGCCTGCTGATTGATCAACTCGCAACTGTATCTACTCTTTCTTCCATGAAATCCGGTGTTAGTGTCTGTGTATGCGTGCGTGGGGGAGACGAGGCAGAGAGGGTTCATCAGATTTCGGGTTAAATTGAGAGTGAAGGAGGTTTGCTGTGTAGATAGAGGGAAGGGGGAAAGACATGTTGGGGCCCAGCCTCCAAGCAGCATGGGCCCTAAAGGAGGACATTCAGAGGCACTCCGCCGATCACACGCTCCCTGAACTCCAATGGGACCCAAATTGTATGGGATGTGTGGGTCTTTTCCCAACATATTTATATCCTTTACTCTTTACAAATCCACTCAAACGCACATGCTGCTGACTGGCAATGGGGTGGGTGACAGGGTGGGTGGAGGGTTAACAGAACAGTGCTGTAATACAAGGAGGCTTATTTGATTTTGGATGCACACAGCACAGGTTGCCTCATAAATAATGCATGCTACTGTACAAACAGGGAGCTACGCTGCGACTTGTTGCTTTGTGTTTGATTCCACCAAGATGGGATTATTCAGTAGAGACAGAAACAGTCCTGTGAAGCTACTTCGTCTTTAAGAATACAGAATTTGGCTCTGCTTTGTACTTCCAAGTGTCAATAAAACTGGAGTCCTTTGACTTGTCTTTTTTGGGACCCAAGTATGCCTGGAAAGAAAGGGGAAAAAATATTGAATTAGACTTAGGACCAAAGCAGGTGACAGTCAAAGGAGGTTCAGAGGTGCTGAAGTGTGCGTATGCTCGCAAGTGTGGGTTTGGTAACCACAATCACACTTGGCTACAGTGTTGTTCTCCACAGTAAAGGTTAGTGACAGACTAGTCCCCAGTGCTCTAAAGGTGTCGGAGAGGAGATCTTCTGCATATGAGTTACCACGGATGGAGCCTGCCCTTACCAGGACGCTGTGGTGAAATTAGCATTTAACACTGTTTAAAATTGAAAAATATGTATTATTCATTTGCACAGGAATTTGTTAAAGGAATATTACAGGTCATCTGAGGAAAAAATGTTATATGCTCGCCCAATGGATTTTCTCTGTAAGTGTAAAACTGTTTGTCTTCCAAACAGGGAATGCTTTTTTGTGTGGTATGATATTGTCTGATATTTGATCAGTGGTCTATAGACTGTAACTATTATTAAACCCAGAATATTCCTTTAAAGCATTATTAGAAGATATCATGCGATAGTTGCTTATCTCACCTAAATGTACCGTTCTAAGAAAATGGGTCCAACGTCGAAATTGTTAAAGGGATAGCAAGACTTGCAATTACTGACATTGATTTTAAGAGAACATACAATCTTTATTTTCTAAGGTTTAAACAGTTTTCTCACACAACTCATAGACCCAATATGTACATTTTGTGATGCACAACCTTTAAGGAGCTGCCCCATGATTCATAGATCTTATAGTGATCTCTGTGTGATTAGACTGACATTTTGACACAAAGAGGACTGACGGGTTGTCAGTCACTTCATATTATTACATGCCAAGTCACATCATGGTGGCTGTGAGGACCTGGCACCGGCGGGTGAAGCCCGTCATTTCCCTCAGCGGCATCCACTTACACTCCAGGTGCAGGGAAGAAATAGTGCGGGAGGCGAGCATGTTAGCATGTGGAAACTGTCTACCCTGTCTTCTCTTCTGCATTGCCTGTCACTACAGTATACGCTATCACACAAACATACCTATCAAGACAAGGGCTGATCTGATTGGACCGTGCTGAGATCACCCAGATAGATACAATGCATAGATAAAGGCTAATATTGTCATGGTTACTTGAAACATTCAAAACATTTGTGGCAAAGTCGTGCATTGGCGTTCCATGATGTTAGCTGGAAGGTGTAAAACTGAAGCCAGTTATAAGATTATTGCTCTAATTCTCTTGATGATGCTGTATGTCATTTTTTTCAGACTGATCTCATGAAATGGCGTATTAATGACACGCCAATTCGTACTTCCATTTTTGGCATGCTATCAACACGCATAATTGCTTTTCAGCATGTTTATGAACACCGTTGACTTTACTGTATATATAAATATACAACACATTCTCATCCTTTAGCATCATATAGAACGCTATATGACAAAACGGCGCTATACTACGCACATGGCACTCGTTATCGTTAATCGTTATCGTTAATAACACGCGTTGTGATGGGTAGGTTTAGGTGTGGGGTAGGGTAGTCTCATATTACGCTAAAGGATTTATGACGACGTGGGTTCACGTGTTATGTTAACGATAAAGGGTGCGATGTGCGTAGTATAGCGCAGTTTTGTCATATAGCGTTCTATGTGACTCTAAAGAATGATAACGGGCTGAAATATATGACCTACCCAAACCCCGTCCTTAAACCATACCCGTCACCCGTAGGCAGTCTTCCCCTACCATCCTAGGAAAAAAAAAAATATCACTCCCCAGATGTAGATCTACATTTTGCTTCGTTTCGCTCGGACATTTAACAGCGTGTACATACACGCGGAATCGGACATTTAACGGCGTAGACATACACGCGGATAGCTCAAAATGCGTATAGATAACGCCACTTGACTTGAAAGTGGCGTGTATGTTTACACAAAAATCATGATGTCATGTTGTTGTTTTTTTTACTGTACTAAGGCATAAAATATCATAATATGAGATTTTGGAAACAAGTCTGTAATAAGTTGCCCACTCGAAAAAAAAAAAGACAATTTTATAGATTTCATGACCATTAATTCTGCTACAGTTCTGTTTAGCTCAAACAGTAGTGGTTGTGCATGAAACCGTTACCAGACAAAAAGACTGAAATATTGAGTTTGTATTGTAATTGATATGTTTTTCAACTTTGCCAATGCAGATGACAGGCCAGCATCAGTTGTAGTATCACTGTCTTCTGAAAGCTCTGCACTCCTTGTAACACTGAATTCAGTCTGTGCATTAGGGGATAAAAAACACTTCAATGATCTTTTGAAATTCATATAAGGTTGAAAGAGGGAATTACTGTACATATCACGAGAGCAGTGAAATAGCTAAGCGTGTGCATCACATTCCATCAAACCATCACACAAGAATAAAAACAGTCTAGTCTTGCAGAAGGAATGTAGCATGCCATATAGTCGCGTTCAACAGAACAGCGTTGGAGGGGGATTTTCTGTGCAATTTTAAAGCATGCTGCTGGGGATTCTTCACAAAAGGTGTTTGGAGAAGCTCTCTGAGGGATTGCGGTAGAAAGGACCTGAAAATTGACTAGCAAAGGTTGGGAAAATGGTGTGAAAAAGTCAAACACCAAGGCCCACAAAATGAGCAAAATCTATTCCACACATTTTGAATACCTCTTTGCCAAGAATATACAGTATTAATCATGGTGCGTAGGATTTATTTTGGAAATAATTACTAGATTTACTGTCCTTAGATGAGGTTTATAGCTTAACCCCTTAACTGTCACCGTCCCGGTACCGGGACGCCTAACTTTACTTCACTATATTTCTATTAAATCCTAATCTAATTATGACAAATTATATATTTTTGGAAAGGTCTAAGACTTCTAATTAAATATTCGACCCCTGTTTTGTGTTAAAAATTATGTAGGAAGAGTAATTAATGAATTTATGACAAGAGTGCACCTAAAAAAATCTGCATCATAACAGGAGGTCTGACCTTTGTCACAAAAAGTTGATGCACCCACTTTTAATCATTGAAACTTCTGTTTTTATGCTAAAAGTTCATAATAAAACATATAATCTAGTATTTTTCAATAAAAAATAAAAAGTATAGTATAACATTATCCTCTAAAAATTATAATATATATGTATATATTATCCTCTAAAATATAATAATATTTTTATCGCCTTTTTTTATTATATCACATATTTTAGTAGTTATCATAAATTAGGTATCATTTGAAAGCTTATAAACTCAGAATTCATCCTGTGAAAACCATTTTATAATTGAACGTTGCGTTACCATAGAAACGGTAATTATTTTATGAGGCTCCTCCCCTTTTGGGCATCCTTATATTTCATAATTTATGATCAAAACCTTTTCTAATCTTGACAAAACACATATTGTCAGAAAGGTCTGAGTCTCAAGGTTCCAAATTTTGTGACAAAATTGATATTTGGACAGAAATGTATTAATTTGTTAAGGCAGAATGTACACAACTAAATTCAATGGAATTCAATGGCACCCGGTGGCTATTTTTGGTACTACGCCTAAACAAAATCTCATGGGAACTTCAATTTTTGTGATATCAACTTCAAATTTGGAACATAACTTGGTTAGATTTATGACTTTGATTTTATAGTAATTTTAGAGTAAAAATATTTTGTAAAATATATATTTTATATAAAATAAAAAATATATAGTACAGTATATTTGATTTACTGTGAATTAAAACTTCCATAACTTTTTCAGACTTTCATTTTTTGAAGTGTTTTCACTTCAGCAATAATCTGCTGAGTGTTTTCTTTAAAACAAGACCAAACTTGGGTATATATTCCAAGGCATTCTTGAATTACAACCATTTAAGTGTGAATAGAGCATTTAACCCCCATTCTCAAAAAGGGGGGGTGACAGTTAAGGGGTTAAAGGCCAATAGTTCCAAGTTGGTTTTCCAATCAACTGGCAACCACTCCGGAACACTAATAATATTTGGGTAATAGGTAATACTCAACAGACAAGCCTTTATGGGGCTGGCCTTCTGCCTGCACTGAATGGTCATCTTGCTCCTGTGTATCACAAGTATGGGGAGCAGGTTGCTTGTGCTGATAGAAACCATAAATCAGAGCTCCTGAAGGGAACAGATGCTGAGAGCATGTGGGAATAATTTCACAATTTAGCTATAATTAACATTCACCTTAGCAAGGCTCTGCCACTTATCAACTTATTTCCTTCTGATTCAATATCAGTCTTCTTATGGGGCTCCTGGCATCTGCCCTACTGACCTTTCCTGTGCTAGTTTGTTCAAGACATTTCGCATGAACACATCTTCTCACCTTTTAACATCATATGAACAGATGATCAACAACACAGTAGGGAGTTAAGCTATGTATGTGTAATGACTCCTGATGGTCTGCCCTGTAATAAACAATGCACTGTGTTTCTAACCCCTTCGGAATGACCAGTGTCATTTCTTTGAATTAAAATTATGGCTGATATTGATAATCCAGTAGTTTTATGGCAGATGACAAAAGTAATTACTGTAAAATACAAAAAGAATGAGCATGCGCAATTGAATATCCATTATCATCGTAAATCCCTAAAAAAAATATTTTTTTTAAATCTTTGTTCCCTTCCCTGTTAGGATATACAGATTAAATGAATCAAATGAATCACATAGCTCCTGCATCAATACTTGATGAGAAAAAAGCCTCCACATTCCAAGACATTACATTATTGTGGCTGACAAAAATACTGACTAGACATTACAAAATGTGATTTAAGATGTCAACATATTGCTTTTTACACTTTCTATATGGTTGAACATAAGTCCATCACCGGCCTAAAGTCCAGAGCAATCCATTTTACAATCAGATTGCACTAGGTTTGGTTTGTACAGCGTGTTAAAATAGTATTAATCTCACATTGAAAGTGAAAAGACAAACCCCGTTTACTTTTATTTATCTAGGTATAAAGTGCATTTGCTTCAACAAGACTTTTATTATGTAGTATGTGTTATTGATGGCCTCCAGGCTGTATCTAATGACTTGGCATTGGTGTCATGTGACAGACAGTGCCCTCAGACAGGCATTATGATCAGTCCATTAGCTGTGCCAGTCAGCTTGTCAGAGCTCAGAGACAAGGCTCCACAGAGACGAGAACACACACACACACACTACATTCCTAAACAGCTTCTGCCCAACCTGTCCCATGCAAAATAGGCCTTATTCTCAGATGATGTTGACACTCATTTACTTATAACAGTACAAACCTGCATACACTATTGATTCCGTGACCTACCCTAAATCCAATGATATAAATTCATTATGGTTCTATTAGGGTAATGAACCCTGAACTCTGTTCACTTTAAAAGTGGCAAAATTTGGGTTAACATTTCCTGTGGTCTGATCTTTTATACAGAATCTAAAACTATATTTTTACACAGCAGCATTTTGTTTATTTTTTTATAATTACATTTGAAAAACTATTATTAATTTAAAAATAATAATTTTAACAAAATTTGCACTAAAAACATTTGTTGTGCCATTTAAAACAAAAATAGTGAAGGTTATTAAAAGGTAAAAATCCCAGATTGTGACTACACTGTAGAAAAAAACGTTTTTGCAATAAACTTGGATGTTTAAGTCACTTCAAATTAAATTACTTAAAATTGACTTAAAAATGAGCTGAATCTTGTATTACATATAAAAAAGTTTCAAAATTGCCTAACTTTTGATGATGTTTAACTTACTGATCATATAATTCTTTACAGTGTAGTCATAGTATGTCAGTTACCAATTTAAAAGAGCACTCAGAGATAGCAAGTTGTATCAAACTGATCATCTGATCTCATCATGCGGCGGCCACCATGAGGTGACCTGCTTGACATTGAATAACTATCAAGTGGTGCAGTTGGACATGCTAAGGACATGTTTACGAGCTGTTGGTTTGAGGGTTCAAGTTCAACTATCCCATAAGATTAAAACGAAAAGCCCAAAAATGTAAAAACATTTTAAACATTTTTAATTGGCTTTTGAATTTAAGCTTATTTAATCTCAAGTAAGCTTTTTTAAATACGTTTTTCAAAAAATAACAGACCTATATTAATTTTGTCAGAAACCTTTTAATGAGAGAAAAATGCACTTTTAAGAAAATAAACCAAGGACATTCAGTCGTTAACGTATAAAAATATAAATTGTTCTAATTACTACTAAATTTGAATAAGTGATTAAACTTCCTTAAATATGTACTTAAACCAAAATAAGCTATTTTATCAGCACCTTCTGTTAAAGAAAAAAGCCTTGTAAGGTGAAGTTCATTGATATGTGCTTTTAATCACGCCTCACGGGAGTGCTTCGCCTTTCTCTCACCGAACATGCATGTCGAACTGTGCGGGTGGGAACATTCCCGTTTCCCTGTGGTTCATTTAACAACAACTCCGACTTGTCGTGAAGTACAGAAAATGACAGCGCAATTACACGCGAGCCCGTGCTTGACGCAAGAAGGAGTGTTAGCGCGCTACCTGTCTCCTCCTCGGTTTCCCGCGCTCCGTCGAGACGAGTCAGCAATTAGAAGGATGTAAACCTGTCCTCTTCCACCCAAAAAAACAGACTCGTGCCAGTCACACCTCCCAGTGTCAATCACAACCCGTCACAACACATCAGCTCCGTGAGCAAACAGTGGAAAACGCGGACTGACAGCTCGGCCTTTTCTCACACATCGCACCTGTGGCGGGCTCGCTTGTGTTTTCTTCACACGTGGTTCATGAGAGAAAGTATAAAAGTGTGTTTTTATTAGTGCGCAAAATGTGGGCGAGCCTGCTTTGTTTTATAGAACAAGAAATATGGAGATTTTTTATTTTAAAAATGATTAAGTCTGAAGGACAAAGTATTCTTGACTTTACAGTCTCAAAAAAGTTCCTGTGTTTATTAAAAGCCTGAAAAAGAATTAATGCATAAACGCAGAGAAGCCCAGTTAAATAGCCTATGCTGTGAGAAAATCATAATGTCTGCATGGGGTAAGTTGTCACGATATAATTTCATTAAACACCCTATTATAGGGTCTTCAAATCAATTATTAAACACATCATTGTTTGGCCATGCAGCGAATGTTATGAATTTATAACATTTAAAACACATTTGAAAACTTGCCCCAGTTCAAACTTTTGGTTAAAATCTTCATTGATTCACTTCATTGATTCAATGTATGTAGCACAACGACTTTAAAGGCCAAAATCGAAATAGATTATTCACACAAGGCCTCTGTTGGATTTAGTGTTAGACTAGCTCTAAACCCTGGTTATCAACACCTATACCGTTCCCAGTTTTCCCCTCTGAACCTCTGAGGAGTAGAGAGCTAAATCTGTGCGGTGGGTTAACCTCTCTGCACTGGGCCAGGCCTGGGCTCACCTAGAGTCTCCTCTCTCAGCAGACAGGCCCCATCTGCCACCTGCTCCGCCTCTCTGTCCCAGTGACAACTGTCGAGCAGGCACGCAAGATTGATTATCAGTCAAAGCCCATAGCGCTAGCAGCAGATTTCGCTAGGTAAAGCTTGCTGATCCAGCAAAGAGCCAGAGCGCAAAGTTACGCTGGGCCGTGCCAACCACGCTCTGTGTCGGGGCGCTCAGAGAACAGCCGTGCGTGTCGCCATGAAAGCCAGCCAAGGAAACACAGCTGCAGCACAGAAGTTCCGGCCCGTAAAACTTGGCACCCAGCAAAGGACTCATAAATAAACATGGCTGTAAGATGGCACTGTTTTTTGGGCGTCTCCTGGGCCAGGATAAATAGCACATGATCTCTTGCACAGCCCATTTGGAGAGGGACAACTCAATATAAGATCACTTGCATTGAAGAGAATGCATATATCTCATTCTATATCTTTTTAAAGCATTAAAATGTAATGCTGTAAAAGAAATTGGACCACATTTCAATCCCTAAACCTATCCTAATTACATATACAAAAATGAATAACATTTACATATATTTTAAATGGTGCTGTTATATGTGTGTGCACATGATAAGACGTGCTCCTACTCACTGTAAAAAATATTGTTGGATTAACCTTACATTTTTGAGTTAATTGTAGTTGATTTGACAAAGGAAAAAAGTTGTGATTACAAATCACGGAAATAACTTTTTACAGTGATTTTAGTTTAATGCCTTGGATATTTTCTGTTTGGTTTATGTTAATAATGGAAAAGCTCTTCCCATGACACCGAATCAGTTGTGTGCGTGAAAATGCAAAAAACAAACCCCCAAAAAATTGTGTCCACTTTCTCGATTCAAACTCAATTAAGTGAAAACGAGTTGGAGAGGAAAAGGATTATGTGGTTTCCACTTGCTCTTAATTGAATAGAAAACACCCTTTCTTTGGTAGAGTTTCTAAACAGTACGAATACTCCCAAATGTCCATGCTTTCTAAAGCTCTTTGACTGCTTTCCCCATGTGGTCGGCATTCCCATTGAAAAACAAATACGAGCGCTGAGTGCTTCTGGACGGAGCTTACCTCCTCCAGGAGAGCACAGAGCATTGGGTCGGTTGGGCGGCCCACTGGTGGGGAATTCACCTCAAGGATAATGACGGTTGGCAGGGGTGCTGCCTCGCTTGTGGCTCCCTGCCAAACTACTGTCGGTCAAAGCCCCTTTCGCGGGGGATGCCATTGTGGTAGATTTGCATTAACCGGCGAGGCCTTGTGAGTACAGTGCGTGTCGTGCTGAGATATAACTCTTTAATCCGTCATCATTCACTTGAACCCCTTTCAGCGCTGCGTTCCGCCGCGGTACCTCCGTGTCATCTCAGGTGCGACACGCATCCACAACAACATTCATTATCCGGGACCACTTCCCTCCCTGAAAGTAAACCGTGTTTGAGTTAACAGCCAGAATGAACCAAAGGGCCCCCCATGTAGACTGAGACGGCAACCCTAAAGCTTGGCAGCCATTCAAGGCCTTGAATACCTCTCTCCTACCAGGATGTCATGGCCAAGACATAGAGACTGTATTTCCCTTTCTTCTCCTGGATCTTCTTTTCCCTTCTCACGTCTCTGCCCTTGTGTTGGTGGGGGCGCTCCGTTCAGACTGATTTAGGGGGCATCCGTGTCGACCGGGAACAATCGGTGAACCGAGGGACAAAGCTGCCCGCTCTACTTGAATTACAAGTGGTTGGTACTCATGGAGAAGAAAGGGTGTTTCAATGCACCCTTCAGGGGGCAGCGCAGAGCCTCACCTATGGAAATGATGAGTACAAGCACACATACACACACACACACGGAATTCAAATACTTCCCTGATAGCCACTGGAGTGCTTTGCAAACAAACATGGGGATAATTTTCATCCTAATGACCAGATGAGGATCCTAAGCCTTGAACTGCTGATATGATCTGCTTTGTGTGTCACAGTTGAAGTAAATAAAAGGTTTTACTGTAAACTTTTTTGTAGCAGAAAAATGGTACCCGTATATAGGTGTTCAAAGGGGTTCACAAGGAATTCGGAGATGCAGACAACTCCCCGAAAACACCTTTTTTTTTTCAATGGAGCTACTGCTGATATGCAATTGAGGCTATTATGCTAATATATATATATATATATACTGTATATATATACAGTATATACAGTATATATATATATCTATATAGAAATAAGATATAAGAAATGAAAATGGTTGGTTTTCGCTTTATAAGTCGTTAACAATCTTTTATCGTTTAGCTTTTATCGTTAACAATATTAAACTTGGTTTGAATGTCAAATTAGTTCATTTCTGATAATACTGTTGACAGAGTAATGGCATATTCAGTACATTCCTTGTACCCTTGTCTTTAAAACTGTTTGACCTCAATGGGTCAATGGTGTAAACTCCACCTTTAACGGTTATTACAAACAAAAGATTGTTTTCATCTAATTTAATAAGGGTCTTGGCATTGCAAGAGTGCAGCTACCCACGCACTCTCTGGTAGAGATGAATATGTTCAAAGTGTGCATGAGGGTCACATTGATCTGCAACTAATGACTTCTTCATGTTTAGTCCTTACACTCTTGAAGAGATAGTTGATAATTTAACTCACCCTCATGTCGTTCCAACCCCATAAGACTTTCGTTCATCTTCAGAACACAAATGAAGATTTTTGTTTAATGAAATCTGAGAGATTTCTGTCCCTCCATTGGCAGCTATGCAACTAAGTATTAGGAACAAGTAAAGAATGAGGATGCTGAAAAACTGTTGAGTTTTTCAACATGCTGCGTAGCACGAGAATGAACCTCATTGGTTCTTGTTGAAGCTCAAACGTGCTTCATACAGTAACACGAGAATGAACCTCATTGGTTCTTGCACATCAAGCGAACATGAGCTTCCGTTTACCACAACTGATGTGTGAGATGAATGATGAATGTTTATATATGAATTAAAGCCTAAATTCAATCTGTTCATCATATAAAGTGATCTAAACCACTCAGTATTGATTAATTTTACATTCATTGAATTTAATTAGTTTTCATTTTCAATACCCTGGCTGCAATGTTCTGGGAACAGTATTTTATGGTTGCAAAATAATAACAAAAATAACCATTAGGAAACGTTCTGTGTACAGTTTTAATTTTTTGGTAAAGACAGAGGCTACAATGAAATATGGGGTCCATGAAAGTTTTGTGAAAACAGCACTGGCTGGCAACTTTTTTAATAAACGCTGGCCAGGGAGGAATATTTGCAAGGAAAACATTTAAGTGAACAGTTCTTAAAAGAACAATTTTTTTTCTGCGTGTAAAGAACATTTTAATACACTATAAGACTATGAAGAACACTATAGAAACCCTTTTTTGCAATGGAAAGTTTCCATTAAAGATTCGTCAACCATCAAAGCCAATAAAGAACCTTTACTTTTTAAAAAGATTTTGAAAGTAATGCATGCTGGAAAGCCCTTTTTTCCAATTTTCCCATAAACCAAAATGCTCTTTATTTTGAGCATTTAACAACTTTTCGAGGTAACCTACAGCTTCTTTGGCCCACAGTTTTAAAGAATAAATCTCTAGAGTTATGAACACAGCAGGAACAGCCAGTTTCCTAGAGCCAAATTTCAGGGTGAAATTCAACTCTGGGTCAGTGAACAAACTGATCACTCATACTCTCTGGCTTCAACATCAACTGGCTGAAAATATTTATCTATTTCATTTCATGGCTTGCAAAATATGAACCATTCAAAACTGATCTCCTCTAGCATGAAGCTCAACCACAATTTTAGACTTCTAAAGTAGGTGAAGTCTGTATTACCAGTTAGCATCATCTAGGACCTGGGAAAGTTACTTTTAA
The DNA here is from genome assembly GCF_016745375.1 of Pimephales promelas. The sequence continues at coordinate 1,166,465 of NW_024121521.1, read as the reverse complement.
AAATTATGCATTGCGTTCTTTACTAAAAAGTAACTAATTGTGTTACTTAGTTACTTTTTATGGAAAGCAATGTATTACGTTACTTTTGCGTTACATTTCCTCACCTGGGCTGGGATCACTTGTTTGTTTTTTAATAACAGGTTTTTGTGAGTTTCCATTTTGAGGAATACTGAATCTGTTTTTATGCGATTGAGATGAGTTAATGCTCACATTTAGTCTAGAAAAACAATAACCATAATTTTAACAGTCAATATGGGAAAACAAAGTAACTTGTGTTACATATTTGAAAAATGATATTTTGTTTGTTCTTGAAAAAAGTAATCTGATTACATAGCTCAAATTACTTTTAATGCGTTACCCCCAATTATATGTATTTTTTTCTATAGAAGTTCATGTAGAACTTCCTTTTTAAACCAATAATAATTAGGTTTAATTTATGAATGACCTTCAGATCTCAAAAAGATGCGTTTGCTCGTTTGATCATTGAGTGCTTCATGGATTTATGCATCACACGCAATACACAAGAACAAGGCTGAAACTAATCAGAATGCCATTTGCTAATTACTTTGTTTAATTCTTCCCAACTTCTAAATCAGTAATTGGCACAAATAATTATACGTTAGAACAGTTGCACAATGTCATGCTAAAGTTTGTTCTGTTTGCTTTGTTTTCTTTTCAGTTCCAGTAATTAAAGTGATATTTGGGTGTTGTTAGATGTACGCCAGTCAAAATCTTTTCTCGTTAACACCTACTGAGTCTGTAAACAACAGCAGCCAGGAAGTATTAGCAACAGTGTTTAACAAATAAAATATATTTATAATTTTTAATATAAGTGACATCCTCCGTATATTGAATATATAAAAATAGCCTTTATATAATGGGAAGCAAAAATTAATGCAACCTAATGAAAAGCATTCTATAATAAAGTGTAGTATTTTCTCGACAACTTTTAAGATACTACAACAGCACAACTCTTCCTGCCCTTGAAGTAGAATTACACAAACGAATTACATGCATCAGTAAAACAGGAAAACAAACATCTGTTGTTGTGCCTTATACATCTGAAATGTCAAACAAAAAAATCTGTAAATTTCATCATGAAATTATTAATTGCTTCATAATAAACCTAAACTGAGTAAACATGGCTTGACAAACAATCTGTTTTCTCTGTTACATGTAGCATCTTTCACAGTGCTCATTAAATACTTTGTTAATTAGCAGCTGGAGACGGTGGCTGAGGTGTGCACATTGTGATTTTTTTTCTTCTTTCTTTTTCTGCCCTCTGTAGACTAGCCTATGACATACATGATATTTTAGGTAATTCCCAACACAATTAACAAATATCCACCAACTTTTCTCACAACCCTTGTCACAATCACACACACACACACACACACACATATATATATATATATATATATATATATATATATAGAAGTGTTTTTTTTTGTTTTGTAATTTTGTCAAAGCAAAATATCAATATTTTATGGCTTCCCATTATAATATGTTTCCTTTCCTTTAATTTCCTTTTTTATTTTCTTTTAGCTCAGTATTTGTATTTGTATCTGCATTTGAACAATAGATGTGCTTCAAGATTTTGCAGGTAAATCAAGTATCCATTAAAATGGATAATGGCACTTTATCAAACGTTACCACAAATATTTTCTGAATTTCAATATTTCTGTCTGCATGTCCAGTCATCTGTTTCCACCCCTAAAAACATACCAATCAATGAATATGTCTGATACTTGTTATAAACCCAATATAATTGTGATCAGGACCCATTCTAGAATACATTTTTGTGATTCATTATCTTTTTTCCGACTAAAAAGTAAAAAGTGTCTAATTTAAATAAATTCTGAATGTTAGCAGAGCCCATTCGACATTCTCTAGTAACTGTCGCAAGCTGTAACTGTGGCTAAGTAACTGTAAACTAAGGCCACCTCTCTGTTTTTTTTACTGTCTAGCGGCTAGCCTATGCTCTTGCTCAGTTTCCATCATCGTTTCCATAGAAGCAGCAGCGCACCCGCTCTCGTGTTGCTCTCTAATACATCCGTGTAGAAACGTTAGTTTGTAGTCGAACAATTTAATGTCTATTTTTGAGCATTTCACTGCTCTCGAAGACGGCGGAACTCCTCAAACATAAGTGCTTATTATTTGTGATGTTACACAATTTGGCTAGTTCAAAATTCCTTCAGATTAAAATATGATTTGATCAAAGCATACGTGTTTCTGTCAGTGCGTTAAAGAGCGAGGCAAACCCTCACACTGGAGGAAGCAGCATGGACTGGAAAGGCCAACGCTGACGACAGCTGCATAGAAGCGGTGAAAACGCCTTCATATTCGGGTAGGAAGCGAGACAGTTCTCTTATACCATATCATTCTACAATGTAATATGTTTTTTTTACTTTGTATAGTTTTTTATGCTTTTTCACGTGCTGTACAGTACATCCTGCCAACTGACTGCTGAAGACAGATTGTCTTAACTGTTTACTATGAATTAATCATTGCTTTTAAAAATTAACAAGGTCAATGTGAATGTATACATGCTATAAATTACATTTCAAATAATCGTCCTGCACTTGCAAGTTGTTTGGTGCAAACAATTCATACTTTCCTCTGTATTTTTGTTTGTATTCTGCAGAATTATGGCAGAATCCTGTGGTCTACATAAAGACTGGTACTCAATACTGGGTGCCTGTCCAACAGATGACATGCAAGAGCTGAAACAGAAGTATCAGAAGCTCATCCTCAAGGTAGGTACTCAGCAAATGTTCCCATATATCAGTGGTTCTCAAACGGGGAATTATTTAAGTATATTAGCATCATGCTTTTACCTATTTTCTCTTTTAACACACTTTTAAAATAATTGTACTTTTGGATATTTTCTAAAAAAATATATTTTCTTAAAATATGCTTGAAGTGAAAATTCTGTTTATTTTTTAAAAGTGTATTTATTTGCACTTTCAAAAATATATTTTATGATATTTTAACTATGTGCTGGAAATGCCGATAGCCTCATGGGCATATATATGGGCATATATATATATATATATACATACATACATGCATGTATATATATATATATATATACATACATACATGCATGTAATTAGTCCCTTCACAGGCATATACTTAAAGCACACTAAGTGAAGTTGGTCCAGGGTAGTACACTAAATGCATTTAGTTAGACTTTACTACAAGTTAATTACAACAACTAAAATATACTTGGTACAAAATTAGTTACAAATAGCACACTTCAAGTAAACTAATCATTAACACACTCTGGTTGCAAGTATACTTAGCATTTGTTTTTTTTGTCACCAGGGAATAAACAACCAATGTCCTAGTTCTATGCATGCTAATAAGCAACTAGTTAACAGTGAGAATTGGAGCTTAAACTAAAGTGTTACCATATGAATGCATGCATGTATGCACACACACACACACACACACTATTCACGACAGGTTTTTAATTTAATTTTTATCACTGATACTCTTAAGTTTTGAATATTGTATTGTAAAACAGTAGGCCTTGGAGTCAAAGAGATGTTATGCAGTGCATGTCAACTGATAAAATTCATTCCGAGATAAAGATTATGCTTGATTCTCCCTTCAAAGTTTCCTCCTAGGGCAAATTGTTCTTGCTAAATACAAGCTTTGAAAATATATGCACAATTAATCAATGGCATAAGTATTTCTCATTAATACACATTGCAGGTTGATTTATCCCAGTCAAGTTATACTTAAGCTGATTTGTTTAATCCCAAACCCATTTTAATTACAGCAATCTCATAACACCAGTCGATAAATCAGGATGTGTGGCGTGCAATTTGTAGAAGCAGTTTGAAGACTCCATTCCAATGCCTTACGCAATATACAGCAGGAGATTGATTGGTAATGAAATTAATAATAGTTCCGTTTTTTTTAGCTTGTTAAAGTCAAACGTCTCAGCATCATGTGATGGAAATGCCATCACGTATTGGTTTCTTCATAATATAGCCAGACAGTTTGGCAGAAGTCAGCTTACTGATTCAGAATTCAGGATCTATACTGCTGTATTACTTGGGATTATTGTTTGTAGTCCCAGTGTCCTGCCTCATTCCCTCATTCTGAGTCCAGCCTGACAGTAGGTGGCAGTAGTGTGATGGTAGTTTCCTTTGTGCTTCGGTCTCTCTCCTCTCTCCATTGAAGCAGAAAGCGGCTGCAGGCAGAACACCAGAGCCCAGCGGAGGATGTGGCAGTGCTCCCTTCGCAGCCTCTGAGAGATGATGATGTATTGTTAGAGCTGGCGAGTGCTCCAAATTGCCCGGCCCTTTATATTGTGTTCCTGCTCTCCAAGCTCCATTAGCCCCAGTAAATGAATATTTTACAATGCGTGCAAAGAGACAGCAATTAAAGCGTGTAACTCCAGAGGGGCAGGAGGACGGGCTGCTCTAACAGAGCTCCAGCCTCTCGTTGTGTTATGTATTTATGACAAGTACCTGACTGGAAATTGTAGAGTAACACTATAGTAAATGGGTGGTGTAACCACATTAGTGTTTGTAACATTGAGTCAGAATGCATCTTAAGAAGACTTTGGAAAACAGTACAGTAAGCGTTCACATTCAAATGTTAACTTATTGGATTTCATAAGTCATATATTTATATATTTTAATATATTTGAGTTATATAACATTTACTACAGTTCAAAATTTTGAATCAGTAATATATAATTTAATTTTTGATAAACTTGTTTTTTTTTTTTTCAACAAGGATGCATTCAATCGATCACATGTGACAGTAAATACATAAAATAAAATTTCTACAGAAATAAAAAATTATCATGGTTTCCACAAAAATATTAAGCAGCACAACTGTTCAACATTTATAATAAGAAAAGTTTATCGAGTACCAACTCCAACATATTAAACGGATTTCTGAAGGATCGTAATGTGTGTGTGGAAAAAAAAAAAGATCCATTCTTAACACAAGCGACATTTTTTAAAAGAAATTAAAATGTTTTTTTTGTACAATGTTTAAAGTTTGTTTTTTAGATGCATAAGCTTTGACCAATTAAAAATATATTCATACATTTTAAATTTTTTAAATATCTTGCATTTTAAATCCAGCCCAGTGTATCTTCATCTCTGTTACGACAGACCTGAAACTCAGTTCACAGGGACTATCTATTTGACAAAAGATTACCCAGGGAGATGTTTGTGGAGCAGCAGTATGTGCTTGCCAGGGCTAAGCTGCACTTCACACCTGTGGTCCTGACTCCTCGAGCTCACCTACAAAGAGTAGAGGAAAGCAAAACCCTATCTCCGATTCCGCCACTGGGGAGAGAGTCTAATTCTCTAGCAGAATCTGGCGTCCTGCTGGAGGTAACTGAGAAATTGTGCTGCCAAGCTTGCTCAGCCATTCTTAGGGTTCAGGACCGGAGCTGTTTTTCCTTTTCTGTGCTGGCTGAGAATATATTGTTGGAGATATTACTTTGGGAAAGGTGATGGTTCAAATTGCCACACCACAGAAATAAAAATAACAAATCTAATATTTAAACATATAGCTAGTGTCAGTGTTTTTCTTCATTGCCATTATGTGTACTAAAATTAAAATATATCCCAAAATGCCTTATGGGTGTCATAATGTACATTTTTTTTCCTCCACCAACGTGTAACTTTGTGTGTTGTGAATATTAATTAAAATTCAAGCATTACGTTATGTAGTAGGCTTCGTGTGTTATTCTAGATGGCCACGCTGATTTAAAGTTTCGTTAACACCTCAAGATTTCACTTTAGCTATTTAGCTTTGGTCATTCTCTGATCCTCTGATCTGAAGCATCCTAAACACAAATCGATCTAATCCTCTTAGCTGGTATCCTGTGCCGTTCCTAATCTTAATGTCTTTTTTTACTCTGGTACTTTTAATTAAACTGAGATTTGAGTGAAGAAGGATGCTTTCCTTGCATTTCACCAACTTGAAATTCTTCTCAGAATGTAATGACGGCATGTGACAGCGCTAGTGCTGGAGAGAATGCACTCCAAAAAGCCTTCCATCAATCGGATGGCCGCAATGAATGATTTACGTCAGCATATTTAAGGATCTTTCAGTTAAAGTTCATTGGCCCCTCTTTCTTGTATCTGAGAGTGGGTCTTCTTTCACCCGCACTGCAAAAATGACAAGAAATGGTTAATGATTCTCTCAATCAGGAAGTTAATTTTTGGCTTGTTGCTGCAGTTGCTTTTCAGTTCCTCTTCTCATCGCATTCTGACCACCCATTAACAAAGTGAAAACGACAACAAAAACACAAACAGAGAAAGGGGCGAGGAGGGGGGGGGATGAACGGGAAACAACGGAGAACGGGCACCCTTAAATTTTAATTAGTTTTAAACTTAATTGCTTGAAATGATTAGTTGAATTCAGTCTTCCTGTTGCTTAAAATTACAAATATAATCGCTGTGGACAGTAATTGGCTTGCCCCAGATTGTCGGTTATTGTAGCCCAGTGTCACCCCATGCATCATTACCCGACTTTGGCGGCGATGCGGCTTCTGAACTATAGCGACCATGCAAATACACAAACACATACACTTGCAATGCTCTGCTCGCCTGTGCCAGAGCATAATCAGAGTTTGGTTGAATGCCTGCTCGAAAGGATCTAAGTTGTTTTCCGTTTGCCCCTTTCAACCTTGCTCTTCTCCAGTGGGCGAATGAAGTGCCCCACGGCTCAGCTGACCCTCAACCCCCACTAATCGATAGTCACAGCCCCAGATCTGTAGATTGCTCAAGGAGAAGGACTCTTTACTGTAAGGATCCATCTAGGCCGGAAGGGACTGTCACAATAAATCCCTAAAGCTTCCTTAAGGGAGGCTGCATTAGACTTCTGGGTACATTTTTATTTTATTTTGGCAAAGCTGTGATGTTACCGTAAGATCTGTCATATTTTAGGACACAAAGTGGGATCACATTAGTGTTTTTGGCTGGAGGAAAGAAGCGGCCTTTGCCCTTTTAACTGTCTACTCTGTCCAGTCTTGTCATTGGAAAGACATATCTGTCCTAACTGGTATATTATATATATATATATATATACATATATATTTTGAACCATTGTCCATATTAGTGCCCATGGTCTGCCTTCTCTGGTAAACTGTCCAAAAGCACAGCAAGTCCTTCAGCAAATTGCCCATTAACTTTGCATCAAGACTTGTCACCATTTTTACATTTTTATTATTCAACCTTTGTATCACTCATGTATTGTTTGCAATCCGTTTCTGTAATCTGGCTTAATTTCTCGGCCTTAAAAGTTTTTGTCCAAATGTAATAGTTTCTATCAGACGTGACTGTCATTGGTTATCATTTCTGTCAGTCTCATCACTCTGCGTTTTGATTGGCAGTTTCACCCGGACAAGCAGAGGCTGGACGTATCAGAAGGGAGGCGGAGCAGCACCTGCAGAGATTCATTGATGTCGACCAGGCTTGGAAGATCTTGAGTAATGAGGAGAGCAGGAAGGAGTACAACCTCCAGCTACGGGGTACGTTCCTCCGTCTATCCTCTTATACACTTTCAGTCTAATCCTTCTAATTACTGAAACTTTACTAAAGT